>CM066606.1:104165617-104718117 GCA_033816785.1 Picus viridis | reverse complement strand
CTCATTTTGTTGTGTCATGTATGAGATACCTCTTCCAGAGTGAAGATTTACTGTTCTTCTCTTGTCTGGATTAGCAGACATAGTTTAGACCAGATGCTCAACCTCACTACCTCTGGAGCTATATTTTATCAGGGCATTCACTTAAGTATAAAACTTCCATGTCTCAACTTGATGCATTTGGCTTGACAAAACAAAAACATATTCATATAATGTATAATCCAAACCCATGCTATGCCATACTTTGTTGATGTGTATAGAATAGAATAGAATTGCCTCAAGGTTGAAGAGAATTCTTGAAGATCATTTGAGTCCAACCTGTGACCAGCAACCATGACTGTATCTATAAACATGCCACATCCAGTCCCCCTTCCTGAACGCCAGGTATGGAGAGAGACCACCCACCTCCCCCCCGGGCAGCCACTCCCAATGACGATCAATTTCTCGGTGGGAAGAACTTTCCTCACCCTCGAGCCTAACTTCCCTGGCAGCTTGGAGATCAGGTCCCTTATTCTGGTGCTGGTTACAGGGAGAAGAGGCCAACCCCTTTCCTGGCTACAACCACCCTTCAGGTAGTTGTAGAGAGCAATGAGGTCGCCCCTGGCTCCCCTTCCTCCAGGCCAGTTGTTCCCAGCCTCAGCCTCCTCATAGGTCTTGTGCTCAAGGCCTCTGAGGATGCAGGGCCAAGACTTACTGAAGTCCAGGTACTGCATCCACAGCCTGCCCCACATCCACCAGGCAGTCACTCCGGACAGAAGGAGGTCAGGCCAACAGCAGGATACTTCTCTCTGACGCGCTGGCCGCGGTCCAGAGGGCCACGCAGGATGATCAGAGGGCCGGAGCACCTCCTCCTCGCGGTGACTGAGCGCTGTTCAGCTACCCCAGGCGACCCAATGCGGCTTTCCAGCACTAGCTGGGCCTACAGGAAGGCCGGGGGAGGGACTCAGATCTTCAGGTAGTGATAGGACGCACGGACGAAGCTGGAAATGGGGAGACGTGCGAAGAAGTTCTTCACCATGAGAGCGGTGAAGGCCTGAATGGGCCAGTCCAGAGGGTTGACCCGTCCCCGGAGGTGCCTAAGACCAGGCTGACCTAGCGCCCTGGCCAGCTGCGACTAGTGTAGGGGTGTCCCCGCCCATGGCAGGGGGTTGAACTAGACGATTCTCTCCTTGTGGTCCCTTCCAACCTCTGACCGGATTCCCATCCCATGATACCTATATGCATATCAATAATAAATGATACTTTACGTATCGTGGCAAAAAGCCATTAAATCCAAGGATGCTTAAGACTTCCACGCACATTTTCAGGGGCACATGTTTAAAGACCGGACTTTTTCGTCCAGTTCTGTACATGTTTTTCACACCTCCCTTCCTCCCGAACTCTCCTTGTACCAAGCTCTGGTCTGGCCTTTGAATTTCATTCTCATAACCCATAAACGAGAATCATAGAACAGTCAGGGTTGAAGGACCACAAGGATCATCTAGCCCAACCCCCCGCCGGGGCAGGACACCACTCAGATCACGCCTGGCCAGAGTCTCATCCAGACTGGTCTGCAACACCTCCAGGGACCGGGCTCAACCACTTCGACAACTCCACCCAGGCCTCACCACTTACAGTGAAGAATCCTCCTCATGACTAGCCACTCCCCACTTCAGCTTCTGACCGCTTCCCTAGTCTTACTGTCGACATTTGAGACCTTGAGAAGTCCCTCCCCAGCCTCCTGGCCCCCTTTCAGATACTGGAAGGCCATACGAGGTCACCTGGGAGTTCTCTCTGAGACTGAACAGGTTTCAACTCCTCCAGTCTGTCCCTAGGGGAGAAGTGCCCATCCCTCTGATCAATCCTCGTGGCCCTCTCTCCTGACACGCTCCAGCATGTCCACCCTCCCTCCCAAAAATAGAACCCAGAGAACTGACGTGATCACTCAGGCCGAGCAGAGGGGGAGCAGCACCTCCCTGACATGCTGGTCATGGCCTTCCAGGATTCGGGATTACCTTCCGGGCTGCAGCCACATATTGAGCCATGTCGAAGCCGCCCACAGCTAGTCTCCGGTTGCTCTCCAGCCAGTCCTGCCCAGCCTGGATTTGTGCCTGGGATTGCCCACCAGATGTAGGGATCAATCTTGTTACTCATGAGGCTGCCTGCGCCCAGCCTGTCCAGGCCTGGATGGCATCCCTTTCCTCCAGCGTGCCATCAGTACCTTGCTGAGGGCAGAACACTCATTAAAGATGTTGAATATGATATCCTGAGATCGACCCTGATATCTCGCTTTGTCGGCTTCATTGGGGGACAGGGACTCGGCTGACGCTTTCACTTTGGGCGTAGTTATCAAGCCAGCTCTTTGTCCATCTAAAAACTATCCATCAAACCCCATAAATGCCATTTGAGAACATGGAGGGAAAGGGATAGTGGTCAAGGTTTTTACTCATTATAAATGATATCAGTTGTCATTCTCATTCATTAATGTTAAACAACAGCCTCACATAAAGGCCACTGGTAGTTTGTCAGGCAGGATTTGCTCCTTGGCAAAGCCATGCTGACTGCCCAATCACCTTCACTACTCTCTGAGTCATTATGCCCTCCAGGAGATCTGCTCGATCTGCTCAAGCACAGAGGTGAGATCGACTGGCCTGCCCTTCCCGCCCCTTGCGGGGCCGGCATCGCTCCCCTCCAGCCTGCGGGGCCTTCCAGCTCGCTTAATTTCCTGGAATATACAGAGAAACTATCGCCAGTTCAGCACTGTGGTGACCTCGTTTGGGTCCCATGACTTGGAACGGGGTGATCATCCCGAGCTCATCAAACCCGCCATGCCACCAGGGAGTGTGGCTGGAGGCTCTGCAGTGAAGACCGAGTAAAGAAGCGATTGAGTACCTCCGTTGATCACTATGACACCATTTCCCCACTCTCCTCTGGAGAAAATTCACATCTTCCTCTAGTCTTTCTTCTTGCCATTAATATATCTGTAGAAATTTAGTTCCCTTTAATTTCTCTCATGACTCAGTTCTCCTGCTTTGGGTTTCTAACCGCCTCTTACGCCCGGCAGCTTCCTGAGACCCCCTTCGCCCTATCCGTCCTCTCCACTCCTTGTAGAGTTTTCTTTTAAGTGATAGTGTGCCCAGCAGTCATCCAGGGGTGCTCCAGCATTTCTTCCTGCTTTCTCCTTGTAGGTATACATAGCTCCTGGACATTGCATATGTGGTCCTGAATACTGACCAGCTGTCTTGGCCCTCTTCCCTCCAGGGTTTTCATCCCACGACACTTTGCTAGCAGATCCCAGTATCGAAAGTCTGCATGCTTAAGCCTAGGTCGTGAATATAAATCTCTGATGCTCCTGAGGATATTAAATTCAATTAGCTCATCGGTCACTCTGCCAGCCGCCTTGAGTTCACATTTGTCGCCAGCCCACCAGGGCAACACCTCCTCCTCCTCTCTATCCTCCTGTAAAAGCTTATACTCGCCTATCTCCTACGCTCAGTCGTAGTCCCACCAAGGCCGGTGATGCCCACCATCATGCGAGTCCCAGCATCACGGTGGCTCCTTAACTTCAGCTGCATTTGCATGTAGCTTTTCACCCAGCTGGCCGTTCCTCCTGTGCCAACTCCCCGTGGAAACCAAGGGAGTTGGCACAGGAGGACGACAGGGCCAGCCCAGCTGAAGTGCTTCTCACAAATGCACGCAGCTTGGGCAACAAACAGGATGAGTTAAGGGCCACCGTGATGCTGGGACGCTCATGACATAGTGGGCATCACCCACACTTCAGGGGACGACTCCCACGACTGGAACGTAGGGGATAGACGGGCATAAGCTTTTTTAGAAGCTGATAGGCAGGAAGGAGAGGAGGAGTGTGTTGCCCCTGGTGGGCTGGTAACAAATGTGAGGCTCAGAGACGGCCTTGGCTGCAGTGACCATGAAGCAAGCTGAATTTAATATCCTCAGGGCAATCAGGAGGACATATTCTAAGCTTACGACCCTAGACTTTAGGCGTGCAGACTTCGATCGCTGCAGGGATCTGCTAGCCAAAGTGTCGGGATGAAGCCCTGGAGGGAAGAGGGACCCAGGACAGCTGGTCAGTATTCAAGGACCACCTCCTCTGTGTCCAGGAGCTATGTATACCTACAAGGAGAAAAGCAGGAAGGAATGCTAGGAGGCCTGCCTGGATGAACAAGGAGCTGCTGGACACACTATCACTTAAAAAGAAACTCTACAGGAAGTGGAGGGAAGGACAGATAGAACAGGGGTATATAAGGAAGCTGCCCGAGCAGCAAGAGGCCTGGTTAGGAAAGCCAAAGCAGAGTTTGAACTGAATCTAGCCAGGGGGTTAAAGGGAACACTAAGAATTTCTACAGGTATATTAATGGCAAGAAGAAGACTAGGGAAGGTGTGGGCCCCTCCAGAAAGGAAAGTGGTGAATTGGTCACTAGTGATGTGGAAAAGGCTGAGGTACTCAATCACTTCTTTACCTCAGTCTTCACTGCAAGGGCCTCCAGCCACACTCCTGGTGTCATGGCAGACGATGCCAGGGACGGGGAGGAAGAACTGCCCATCATAAGTGAAGCTCAGGTTCGTGATCACCTGAAGAACCTGAAAGTGTTCAAGTCCATGGGACCCGACGGGATACACCCACGGGTGCTGAGAGAACTGGCAGATGAGGTTGCCAAGCCCCTCTCTATTATATTCCAGAAGTCATGGCAGACTGGGGAAGTCCCCACAGACTGGAAAAGGGGAAACATTACTCCCATTTTCAAAAAGGGCAAGAAGGAGGAACCGGGGAACTACAGGCCAGTCAGTCTCACCTCTGTGCCCGGAAAGATCATGGAGCAGATCCTCCTGGAGGCACTAATGACTCAGAAGAATAGTGAAGAGGTGATTGGGAATAGTCAGCATGGCTTTGCCAAGGGCAAATCCTGCCTGACAAACCTGGTGGCCTTCTATGATCAGGTGACAGCATTAATAGATGAGGGGCGAGCAACTGATGTCGTTTACCTGGACTTGAGCAAAGCCTTCGACACTGTCCCACACCACCTCCTGGTCTCCAAGCTGGCGACACATGGGTTTGATGGATGGACCACTAGATGGATAAAGAATTGGCTTGATGGCCGCACCCAAAGAGTGGCTGTCAACGGGTCCATGTCCCAGTGGAGGCCAGTGACAAGCGGAGTCCCTCAGGGATCAGTCCTGGGACCTGTCTTGTTCAACATCTTTGTGGGTGACATGGACAGTGGCATCGAGTGCACCCTCAGCAAGTTTGCTGATGACACCAAGCTGTGTGGTGCAGTGGACACCCTGGAGGGAAGGGATGCCATCCAGAGGGACCTGGACAGGCTGGAGAGGTGGGCACAAGCCAACCTCATGAGCTTCAACAAGACCAAGTGCAGGGTCCTGCATCTGGGTCGAGGCAATCCCAGGCACAAATACAGGCTGGGCAGTGACTGGCTGGAGAGCAGCCCTGAGGAGAGAGACTTGGGGGTGCTGGTGGACGAGAAGCTCGACATGAGCTCTCAATGTGCGCTTGCAGCCCGGAAAGCCAATCAGATCCTGGGCTGCATCAGGAGAAGTGTGACCAGCATGTCAAGGAGGTGCTTCTCCCCCCTCTACTCAGCTCTGTGAGACCCCACCTGAGTCCTGCGTCCAGTTCTAAGCCCCCATTACAGGAGGGAGGTGATGCTGGAGCGGGCATCCAGGAGAAGGGCCACGAGGATGATCAGGAGGGCCGGGAGCACCCTCTCCATGAGGACAGATCAGGTGGGTTGGGGTTGTTCAGTCTGGAGAAGAGAAGGCTCCCAGGACCTCATTATGGCCTTCTCCAGTATCTGGAAGGGGGCCTACAGGAAGGTTGTGAGGGACTTCTCAGGATCTCAGCAGTGATAGGACTAGGGGGAACTTGATTGAAGCTGAAATGGGGAGATTCAGGCTAGATGGGAGGAAGCAAAGTTCTTTCACCATGAGAGTGGTGAAGCCCCTGGAATGGGCTGTCCAGGAGGAGGTTGAGGCCCAGTCCCGGAGGTTAAGACCAGTCTGGATGAGACTGGCCAGCGTGATCTAGTGTAGGTGTCCCTGCCCATGGCAGGGGGTTGGAACCAGATGATCCTTGTGGTCCCTTCCAACCCTGACTGATTCTATGATTCATAGATTCTATGATTCATGAAATGAGAATTAAAGTGCCCACCAGACCAGGCTAATTTATGGGATGACTCTTTGAATTGATACAAGAAGAGTTCAGGGAAAGGGTGAAAACATGTACAGGACTGGACAAAAGAAAATCCAGTCTTTTAAGCATGTGCCCCTAGAGAGCACGCGTGGAGATCTTGAAAATATCCTGAGACCAGTATGGCAGCTTTTCCTTTACAATACATAAAAAATAATAATAATTTATTATTCGATATGCATATAGAAATCATAGAATCATAGAATCAGTCAGGGTTGAAGGACCACAAGGATCATCTAGTTCAACCTTCTGCCATGGCAGGACACCCTACACTAGGATCACGCTGGCCAGAGCCTCGTCCAGCCTGGTCTAAACACCTCCAGGGACTGGGGCCTCAACCACCTCCCTGGACAACCCATTCCAGGCCTTCACACCACCTCATAGTGAAGAATTTCTTCCCCACATCCAGCCTGAATCTCCCCATTTCCAGCTTCATTCCATTCCCCCTCGTCCTATCACTACCTGAGATCCTGAGAAGTCCCTCCCCAGCCTTCCTGTAGGCCCTTCAGATACTGGAAAGCTGAAGGCAATGAGGCCTCACTGGGAGCCTTCTTCTCCAGACTGAACAGCCCCAACTCCTTCAGTCTGTCCTCACAGGAGAGGTGCTCCAGCCCCTCTGATCATCTCGTGGCCCTTCTCTGACACTTCCAGCACGTCCAGGAAGGGGATGTCCTGCCTGACCAACCTGGACCTCCCTTCTATGATCAGGTGACCTGCCTGGTGGATGGGGCAGGCTGTGGATGCAGTCTACCTGGACTCCAGCAAGGTCTTTGACACTATCCCCTCAAGAGGCCTTGAGCACCCAGAGGAGAGAAGGCAGGAGGCTGGGGCGTTTAGCCTGGAGAAGAGGAGGCTTCAGGGGCTTGACCCCGTTGTCTGCTAACTACCACCTGCAGGGCGGTTGCAGCTGTGCAAGCCGGGCCGGCCCCCCTCCCTAGCAACCAGCACCAGAACAAAGGGGACACAGTCCTCGCTGCACCAGGAGTTTAGGCCCGAGGTGGAGGCGCCCGTTGCTTCACCGAGAGATGATTCGCCAGCTGATGAGCGCCAGCCTCCGGGGGGGAGGTGCTGAAGCTCCCCCATCCCCGGGAGGCACAGGAGGACTGGGAGGCACTTGGTGCCATGAAAGTCTAGTCAGGAGGTTTGTGGGTTACAGGTTGGACTCGATGATCTTCATGCGTCTCTTCCAACCTTGGTAATTCTATTCTATTCTATACACATCAGCAAAACCTTTTGTGCCACAGCATGGGTTTGGTTGTGGCCTGTACTGAATATGTTTCTGACTTTGCCAGCCAGAAGCCTGTAAGTTAGACATGAGTTTTATACTTAAATTCAGATACTTTAAGATAAAATATAGCTCAGAGGTAGTGAAGTTAGGGCATACTAGTTCAAACTATTGTCTGCTTAACCAGACAAGGAAAACCAGTAAATCTTTTCACTCTTAGGGAAGGTATCTCATACAGCCGCACAACAAATGAGAGGAACTGAAGAAAAGGGAAAATACCATAAAAATAAAATGAATAGAATAGAATAGAATACAACAGGTTGGAAGAGACCTTGAAGATCAAGTCCAACCTGTAACAATCCAACCTCCCAACAACTAGACCATGGCACCAAGTGCCACATCCAGTCCCCTCCTGAACGCCTCCAGGGATGGAGACTCAACCACCTCCCCAGGCAGCCCATTCCAATGGGCAATCACTCTCTCGGTGAAGAACTTTCTCCTCACCTCCAGCCTAAACTTCCCTGGTGCAGCCTGAGACTGTGTCCCCTTGTTCTGGTGCTGGTTGCTAGGGAGAAGAGGCCAACCTCTTCCTGGCAACAACCCCTTCAGGTAGTTGTAGAGAGCAATGAGGTCGCCCCTGAGTCTCCTCTTTTCCAGACTAAACAGCCCCAGCTCCCTCAGCCCTCCTCATAGGGCTTGTGTTCCAAGGCCTCTCACCCAGCCTTGTTGCCCTTCTCTGGACACGTTCTGCAAGTCAATGTCCTTCTTAAACTGAGGGGCCCAGGAACTGGACACAGTACTCAAGGTGCGGCCTAACCAAAGCAGAGTACAGGGGCACAATGACCTCCTGCTCCTGCTGGCCATACTGTTCCTAATGCAGGCCAGGATGCAGTTGGCCCTCTTGGCTGCCTGGGCACACTGCTGGCTCATGTTCAGCTTCCCATCAACCAGCACCCCCAGGTCCCTCTCTGCCTGGCCACTCTCCAGCCACTCTGACCCCAGCCTGTAACGCTGCCTGGGTTGTTGTAGCCAATGTGCAGAACCCGGCACTTGATGTGTTCAATCTCATGCCATTGCAGCAAGGCCTTTGACACCGTCCCCCACAGCAAACTCCTGGCCAAGCTGGCAGCCCATGGCTTGGACAGGATCACACTGTGTTGGGTTAGGAAGTGGCTGGAGGGCCGAGCCCAGAGAGTGATGGTGAATGGCACCACATCCAGCTGGCGGCCTGTCACTAGTGGTGTGCCCCAGGGATCAGTACTGGGCCCCATGCTCTTCAACATCTTTATTGATGATCTGGATGAGGGCATTGAGTCCATCATCAGCAAATTTGCAGATGACACCAAGCTGGGGGCAGGAGTTGATCTGCTGGAGGGCAGAGAGGCTTTGCAGAGGGACCTCAACAGGCTGGACAGATGGGCAGAGTCCAAGGGCATGAGATTGAACACATCCAAGTGCCGGGTTCTGCACATTGGCTACAACAACCCCAGGCAGCGTTACAGGCTGGGGTCAGAGTGGCTGGAGAGCGGCCAGGCAGAGAGGGACCTGGGGGTGCTGGTTGATGGGAAGCTGAACATGAGCCAGCAGTGTGCCCAGGCAGCCAAGAGGGCCAACTGCATCCTGGCCTGCATTAGGAATAGTATGGCCAGCAGGAGCAGGGAGGTCATTGTGCCCCTGTACTCTGCTTTGGTTAGGCCGCACCTTGAGTACTGTGTCCAGTTCTGGGCCCCTCAGTTTAAGAAGGACATTGAGACACTTGAACGTGTCCAGAGAAGGGCAACAAGGCTGGGGAGAGGCCTTGAGCACAAGCCCTATGAGGAGAGGCTGAGGGAGCTGGGGCTGTTTAGTCTGGAAAAGAGGAGGCTCAGGGGCGACCTCATTGCTCTCTACAACTACCTGAAGGGTGGTTGTAGCCAGGAGGGGGTTGGCCTCTTCTCCCTAGCAACCAGCACCAGAACAAGGGGACACAGTCTCAAGCTGCACCAGGGGAAGTTTAGGCTGGAGGTGAGGAGAAAGTTCTTCACCGAGAGAGTGATTCGTCATTGGAATGGGCTGCCCGGGGAGGTGGTTGAGTCTCCATCCCTGGAGGCGTTCAGGAGGGGACTGGATGTGGCACTTGGTGCCATGGTCTAGTTGTGAGGTTGTGGTTACAGGTTGGACTTGATCTTCAAGGTCTCTTCCAACCTTGGTAATTCTATTCTATTCTATTCATTTTATTTTTATGGTATTTTCCCCTTTTCTTCAGTTCCTCTCATTTTGTTGTGCCGCTGTATGAGATACCTTCCTAAGAGTGAAAAGATTTACTGGTTTTCCTTGTCTGGTTTAGCAGACAATAGTTTGGACTAGTATGCCTAACTTCACTACCTCTGAGCTATATTTTATCTTAAAGTATCTGAATTTAAGTATAAAACTCATGTCTAACTTACAGGCTTCTGGCTGACAAAATCAAAACATATTCAGTATAAGGTACAACCAAACCCATGCTGTGGCACAAAAGGTTTTGCTGATGTGTATAGAATAGAATAGAATTACCAAGGTTGGAAGAGACCTTGAAGATCATCGAGTCCAACCTGTAACCACAAACCTCACAACTAGACCATGGCACCAAGTGCCACATCCAGTCCCCTCCTGAACGCCTCCAGGGATGGAGACTCAACCACCTCCCCGGGCAGCCCATTCCAATGACGAATCACTCTCTCGGTGAAGAACTTTCTCCTCACCTCGAGCCTAAACTTCCCCTGGTGCAGCTTGAGACTGTGTCCCCTTGTTCTGGTGCTGGTTGCTAGGGAGAAGAGGCCAACCCCTTCCTGGCTACAACCACCCTTCAGGTAGTTGTAGAGAGCAATGAGGTCGCCCCTGAGCCTCCTCTTCTCCAGGCTAAACAGCCCCAGCTCCCTCAGCCTCTCCTCATAGGTCTTGTGCTCAAGGCCTCTTGAGGGGGATGGTGTCAAAGACCTTACTGAAGTCCAGGTAGACTGCATCCACAGCCTGCCCCACATCCACCAGGCAGGTCACCTGATCATAGAAGGAGGTCAGGTTGGTCAGGCAGGACATCCCCTTCCTGGACGTGCTGGAGCGTGTCCAGAGAAGGGCCACGAGGATGATCAGAGGGCTGGAGCACCTCTCCTGTGAGGACAGACTGAAGGAGTTGGGGCTGTTCAGTCTGGAGAAGAGAAGGCTCCCAGGTGACCTCATTGTGGCTTTCCAGTATCTGAAGGGGGCCTACAGGAAGGCTGGGGAGGGACTTCTCAGGATCTCAGGTAGTGATAGGACGAGGGGGAATGGAATGAAGCTGGAAATGGGGAGATTCAGGCTGGATGTGAGGAAGAAGTTCTTCACTATGAGAGTGGTGAAGGCCTGGAATGGGTTGTCCAGGGAGGTGGTTGAGGCCCAGTCCCTGGAGGTGTTTAAGACCAGGCTGGACGAGGCTCTGGCCAGCGTGATCTAGTGTAGGGTGTCCCTGCCCATGGCAGGGGGTTGGAACTAGATGATCCTTGTGGTCCCTTCCAACCCTGACTGATTCTATGATTCTATGATTCTATATGCATATCGAATAATAAATTATTATTATTTTTTTATGTATTGTAAGGAAAAGCTGCCAAGCACTGGTCTCAAGGATGTTTTCAAGATCTCCACGCATTACTCTCTAGGGGCACATGCTTAAAAGACTGGATTTTCTTTTGTCCAGTCCTGTACATGTTTTTCACACCCCTTTCCCTGAACTCTTCTTGTATCAATTCAAAGAGTCATCCCATAAATTAAGCCTGGTCTGGTGGGCCTTTAATTCTCATTTCATAGAATCATAGAATCATAGAATCATAGAATCAGTCAGGGTTGGAAGGGACCACAAGGATCATCTAGTTCCAACCCCTGCCATGGGCAGGGACACCCTACACTAGATCACGCTGGCCAGAGTCTCATCCAGACTGGTCTTAAACACCTCCAGGGACTGGGCCTCAACCACCTCCCTGGACAACCCATTCCAGGGCTTCACCACTCTCATAGTGAAGAACTTCTTCCTCACATCTAGCCTGAATCTCCCCATTTCCAGCTTCAATCCGTTCCCCCTAGTCCTATCACTACTTGAGATCCTGAGAAGTCCCTCCCCAGCCTTCCTGTAGGCCCCCTTCAGATACTGGAAGGCCATAATGAGGTCACCTGGGAGCCTTCTCTTCTCCAGACTGAACAGCCCCAACTCCTTCAGTCTGTCCTCATAGGAGAGGTGCTCCAGCCCTCTGATCATCCTCGTGGCCCTTCTCTGGACACGCTCCAGCATGTCCACCTCCCTCCTGTAATAGGGGCTCCAGAACTGGACGCAGGACTCCAGGTGGGGTCTCACCAGAGCTGAGTAGAGGGGGAGAAGCACCTCCCTTGACATGCTGGTCACACTTCTCCTGATGCAGCCCAGGATCTGATTGGCTTTCCGGGCTGCAAGCGCACATTGAGAGCTCATGTCGAGCTTCTCGTCCACCAGCACCCCCAAGTCTCTCTCCTCAGGGCTGCTCTCCAGCCAGTCCCTGCCCAGCCTGGATTTGTGCCTGGGATTGCCTCAACCCAGATGCAGGACCCTGCCCTTGGTCTTGTTGAAGCTCATGAGGTTGGCTTGTGCCCACCTCTCCAGCCTGTCCAGGTCCCTCTGGATGGCATCCCTTCCCTCCAGCGTGTCCACTGCACCACACAGCTTGGTGTCATCAGCAACCTTGCTGAGGGTGCACTCGATGCCACTGTCCATGGCACCCACAAAGATGTTGAACAAGACAGGTCCCAGGACTGATCCCTGAGGGACTCCGCTTGTCACTGGCCTCCATTGGGACATGGACCCGTTGACAGCCACTCTTTGGGTGCAGCCATCAAGCCAGTTCTTTATCCATCTAGTGGTCCATCCATCAAACCCATGTGTCGCCAGCTTGGAGACCAGGAGGTGGTGCGGGACAGTGTCAAAGGCTTTGCTCAAGGCCAGGTAAACGACATCAGTTGCTCGCCCCTCATCTATTAATGCTGTCACCTGCTCATAGAAGGCCACCAGGTTTGTCAGGCAGGATTTGCCCTTGGCAAAGCCATGCTGACTACTCCCAATCACCTCTTCACTGTTCTTCTGAGTCATTAGTGCCTCCAGGAGGATCTGCTCCATGATCTTTCCGGGCACAGAGGTGAGACTGACTGGCCTGTAGTTCCCCGGTTCCTCCTTCTTGCCCTTTTTGAAAATGGGAGTAATGTTTCCCCTTTTCCAGTCTGTGGGGTCTTCCCCAGTCTGCCATGACTTCTGGAATATAATAGAGAGGGGCTTGGCAACCTCATCTGCCAGTTCTCTCAGCACCCGTGGGTGTATCCCGTCGGGTCCCATGGACTTGAACACTTTCAGGTTCTTCAGGTGATCACAAACCTGAGCTTCACTTATGATGGGCAGTTCTTCCTCCCCGTCCCTGGCATCGTCTGCCATGACACCAGGAGTGTGGCTGGAGGCCCTTGCAGTGAAGACTGAGGTAAAGAAGTGATTGAGTACCTCAGCCTTTTCCACATCACTAGTGACTAATTCACCACTTTCCTTTCTGAGAGGGCCCACACCTTCCCTAGTCTTCTTCTTGCCATTAATATACCTGTAGAAATTCTTAGTGTTCCCTTTAACCCCCTGGCTAGACTCAGTTCAAACTCTGCTTTGGCTTTCCTAACCAGGCCTCTTGCTGCTCGGGCAGCTTCCTTATATCCCCCCTGTTCTATCTGTCCTTCCCTCCACTTCCTGTAGAGTTTCTTTTTAAGTGATAGTGTGTCCAGCAGCTCCTTGTTCATCCAGGCAGGCCTCCTAGCATTCCTTCCTGCTTTTCTCCTTGTAGGTATACATAGCTCCTGGACACAGAGGAGGTGGTCCTTGAATACTGACCAGCTGTCCTGGGTCCCTCTTCCCTCCAGGGCTTCATCCCACGACACTTTGGCTAGCAGATCTCTGCAGCGATCGAAGTCTGCATGCTTAAAGCCTAGGGTCGTGAGCTTAGAATATGTCCTCCTGATTGCCCTGAGGATATTAAATTCAATTGCTTCATGGTCACTGCAGCCAAAGCCGTCTCTGAGCCTCACATTTGTTACCAGCCCACCAGGGCAACACCTCCTCCTCTCCTTCCCTGCCTATCCTTCCTAAAAAGCTTATACCCGTCTATCCCTACGTTCCAGTCATGGGAGTCGTCCCACCAAGTGTCGGTGATGCCCACTATGTCATGGCGTCCCAGCATCACGGTGGCCCTTAACTCATCTTGTTTGTTGCCCAAGCTGCGTGCATTTGCATAGAAGCACTTCAGCTGGGCTGGCCCTGTCGTCCTCCTGTGCCAACTCCCCTTGGTTTCCACAGGGTGTCCTGGTGTGTCATTTGTGTCTTGCCTCAGGGCAGCAAGCTGAGAGCCCCTACTGGCTCTCCATCCCTCCACCTCAGGTGAGCTGCCCCTCTGCTTGTCACAGGCCAGCAGGAGACCACCAACCCCTCCCCCTTCAAATCTAGTTTAAAGCCCTGTCTATGAGCCCTGCCAATTCCTGCCCCAGGATCCTTTTCCCCCTCTGGGACAAGTGTGTCCCATAAGTTGTTTTTAGCTCTGCTGCCTTGAAAACCAAACCATGATTGTAGAACCCAAATCCCTGCCGATGGCACCAGTCCCTGAGCCATGAATTGACCTGTTGGCTCTTCCACAATGTTCCCTCATCCATCACTGACGTTAGAGGGATAGCAGAGAACACTGCTTGAGATCCTGACCCCTTTAGCAGGTGCCCTAACGTTCTGAAATCTCTTTTAATTGACCGTGAGCCTCACATTGTTGCATCGTCACTACCCACCTGAAAGACCAGCAGTGGGGAGTAGTCTGAAGGGCTCACAAGTTTGGGAATTTTGCCTACTATGTCCTTTACTTGGGCACCCGGGAGGCAGCAGATCTCCCTATGAAATGGGTCTGGTCTGCATATTGGGCCCTCTGCCCCCTTCAGTAGGGAGTCTCCTACAACGATGACCCTACGAGGTTTCCTTTCTGGACTAGTTTTGATAGCTGGCCTGAGGGAACCTGTCATTGGTGCAGCTTCTGTCTTCCTTGAATCCTCATCCTCACCTATGACCTGCTCCTCCTGCAGAGCCTCATACCTATTCTGAACCCGCACTGTAGGCAGTGTGCTGCTCAAAGTAGCACTCTTGCTCCGTCTGCCCTTCTTCCGTCGGGCAGAGACCTGCTCCCATTGGCCCTGCTCATGTGGGTTACTGCAGGGAGGCTGAGAGGCTAGCTGATGGGTAGGTATCAAACTCCCTGCTCCACTGAGAGTTACCCCCTGTTCTGGTTTGGTAGAAGTTAGATTGTGGGGATAGTCGGTGTTCCTTTCACTGTCTCTTATAGCTCTAAGCCTTTCTACCTCTTCTTTTAGTTCGGCCACCATGCTCATCAGATCGCTGATCTGCTCACAACTCACACAGGAGTTGTTCCTTCCATCCTCCATATCGAGTGCCAGGTCCCAGCACTCACTGCAGCCAGCTGCCTGGACACCTGCATGCTTGTGAGTGGCCTCTGTTTGGGTGCCAACTGTTCTTCTACTAGCCTTACTAGCTGTTCTTCTACTAGCCTTACTTCTAGTAGTAACCATATTGCAGTAGTCACCCTCTGAATCACCCTCTGAATCTCCCTCGCCACCCGGCTTTTTTTTTTTTTTTTTTTTTTTTTTTTCTTTCTGGTCAGTAAGGAGGCCTCAGAGCCGAGCTCCTCAACACTCATCAGCTGGAATGACATTACAAAAACTAGAACAATCTCGAACAGTGACACCTATTTAAAATGTGAAGGATAAAATAAAATACAAAGAGGGAATTTATGTTCCATATAGTACTTCAGAAATAAAAATAAAAGACTGATTTTTTTACTGAATTTCTGTTATTTCACTGTTACTTCAGAGTGAAAGGTTATCATGGTTTATGCTAAAATTGCATAGCATGCCTATGCTGAGTAATAATGAAACTCTGAGAGATAAAAGCAATGATGCCGTTCACTCTTTCTGCAGTACTTGCTTGGAGGCCACTGAATCTACATGTAAAATAAGATAATAAAGTAAGTTTGAGAGCCCCCAAAGAAGGCCTCATCTGTATTTATGGTGAAGAAAACACCCTTCTCATGCTGGTGAAACACCAGGCTTGTGCAGTATAGAGGGGTCTTGTGCAGGAAATGTGTGGGTGGAGGGAAAGGGAACAGTACTTTTCCTAGAGGCAATTAAAACTTTGTATGCATTTATTTCACAGTAACATTCAGTTCAGCCTTCATAATGTAATGATGCAAAGTATGAACGCATGGAGATCCCTCTGCAGAGATGAACCATGAGAAACTGCATCCAATGCTCCAAAGACATTCATAAAAATGTCCACATAACTCTAGGGGTTTTTACTATTGGCTCTGTAGTACCTGATGCTGCCCTTAAAAATCAGGACCTCCATGGCATGTGGCTGGTGGTGTTAATCTGTCTATCTATCTACCTATCTACCTACTTATCTACCCATCTACTCATCTACTTATCTATGTATCTATCTATCTATCTATGTATCTATCTATCTATCTATCTATCTATCTATCTATCTATCTATCTATCTATCACAATCAATGGGTTGGGAATAGAACTTCCCACACATCAAAGAACAGAACCACAGGAAAACTGACTAGATTGCACCTCTGAAGGTCATGCAGACCACTCAGAGGGTCAGTCCACTACTCAGGTCAGTATAGCTTTGTCTAGCTGAACTTTGAAACCCTACAACACTGGAGTTCCCAAACCTCTCTGGGCAACAACAGTCCCAGCTCCTTATTTCCTTGCACTGAATTGTTTTTCCTAATACCCAGTTTGAAACTCCTATGCCAGTTTTGTGGCCAGGTGCCCTTGTTGTCATTACTTGGGACTAACAAGAGAGTAGAGGGGAAGAAAATAATCATCATCATCAATCTTCTTACACACCTTTCAAATACTCCTTCAGACACTCTTCACAGGACATGTGTGTAGTAATATGGGGTTGGTGTTCAATCACCCTGGAGTCACTACAAGCACAGCTTCCAGGCCAAGATGTTACCAGGCAAAGACATTTATTACGTTGCATGGCAAAGTTATATACTCTTTTAGAAAGCATCTGTGTCACTTCTTAATTGGTTATTTTCTACTGGTGTGCATGTAATTAAGGCATACAATAGGTTAAAATAACAAAAGAATATTTCAATACATCCAACCAAAATCTGCCAAGTCTTTCTCCTCAGTTACAAGAGGCTTACATTCTTTTCTAAGTAACACTAGGACTCAGTACCTTTCCTTAGCAAAAACAGAGCATCAAGAGATCACCTACACGAGCTCCAGGCCTCTGATCACCAGCCTTTCCTTGGACCCTCAACAGTTTCTCTGTGCACCTCATGAGCTGGAAACTCCCAAACCAGGATGGAGTATTCCAATTTTGGCTTCACTAGGCCTGAGCAGACAAACACAATAACACAGTCTGTTGGCCAAAATCCTCTTGGTACAGCCTGATATGTGTCTTACATAATTTCCATGAGGAGTTTCACTTCTCCTAGTCAGTTGGCCACAAATTTCTTGAAGTTAAACACAGCCTTCCTAAAACTTAAGACTAATGTTATCTCTTTCCTTTCTATCATACTTATCCTCACTATGATTTCTCAAAACCAGGCTCACAACTATATGGCCAGGTCTTTCAGCAGTTTTGGATGAAACTCTTCCTATTATAAACAAACTCCTTACTTTCAAAGACACAGAAGCCACTCTCTCCACTTGTGAATCCCATGCCCATCAATTAGAATAGAATAGAATAGAATAGAATAGAATAGAATAGAATAGAATAGAATAGAATAGACCAGGTTGGAAGAGACCTTCAAGATCAGCACGTCCAACCTATCATCCAACACCATCTAATCAACTAAACCATGGCAACAAGCACCCCATCAAGTCTCCTCTTAAATACCTCCAGTGATGGCGATTCCACCACCTTGACGGGCAGCTCATTCAATTACTCTCTCTGTGAAAAACTTCTTCCTAACATCCAGCCTAAACCCCCCCAGGCACAGCTTGAGACTGTTTCCTCTTGTTCTGGTGCTGGTTGCCTGGGAGAAGCGACCAGCCCCCACCTGTCTACAACCTCACTTCAGGTAGTTGTAGAGAGTCTTAGAATGATAGTCTTAAAATGATAGAACACAATTTAGAAGTCTGTATTTAAAGGCAAAATACAGACTGATTCTGTGTTATGATTACTGTGTTATGAAACTTCTTTTAGCTGAGTCATTGAAAGAAAAAAAAGGCTATTTATGGTGACACAAAGTGATTGGCAGCAGTGTAAAATGAAAGGGAGGCTGATATCATAGCAAGGTGGTTGCTGTTTCATTCTCTGCAGGAACAAGAGTCAGCTATTATGGACAGAGGTGGAAGAAGAAAACAACCTACTTGATCCTGGTGCATTAAGGAGAGTGTGGCTAGTAGGTGGAGGGAGGTTCTCCTCTCCCATTACTCTGACCTAGTGAGGTCACATCTGGAGTACTGGGTCCAGTTCTGGGCTCCCCACATTCAACAGAGACAGGAAAATACTGGAAAGAGTCCACAAAGATGCTGAGGGGACTGGACCATCTCAGAGAGGTGGAAAGGATGAGAGACTTGGGGCTATTTAGCCTGGAGACAATGAGTGACTCTAAGGGTTGGGGAGCAAGAGGACAGGGCAAGCTCTTTTCAGTGGTGACCAGTGACAGGACAAGGGGAAACAGGCACAAACTGGAACCCAGGAGGCTCCATCTGAACAGAAAGTGTCCCTGGAGCAGGCTGCCAGAGAGGTTGTGGAATCTCCTCTGGAGAGACACTATGTATATTTAAAAAAAAATATAAATATATATATATCTATCACATAATATGTTTTTTTCTATTTTAAGTGGGCAACTGATTGAAATATACAATAAACCTTCTTGATTAACCACTGGTTGAAAATCCAGTAAACTAAAGACAGAGCTCATTGCAGTAAATTCTTTCACTCTGTGTTTTTTCAATATTATTATATATTATTCCATGTATTTTTACCATGATAAACATCCAGTAGCTAATCTCTTCTAACAGTGATTTCTCCTGTATATTTAGAATAGAATAGAATAAATCAGGCTGGAAAGGACCTTCAAGATTATCACGTCCAACCTATCATCCAACACCACCTAATCAAGTAAACCATGCAACGAAGTATCCTACCAAGTCTCCTCCTAAACACCTCCAACGATGGTGACTCCACCACCTTCCCAGGCAGTCCACTCCAATGGCAAATCACTCTCTCTATGAAGAACTTCCTCCCAATATCCAGTCTCAACCTCCCATTCCAACCTAAAAATGCTTCCTTTGTTTATTTGACAGTGTCCAATTTTCTTTGTTTTCTCTTCAGCTACAGACTGATTGTGGGTCTATTACATAAGGAATCCAATAGATAAATGAAATATTTTACCATCATTTCATAAGTCATTACATTATTCATGCATCAGTTTATGTTTGGTGCTGTAACTAGGAACAAAGACAATTTTTCTTTATGAAAGAAATAATACATATAAAAGGATATAAAAGCTGAATACCACAGTGTCTTGAATCACTGAATAAACAAGTCACTGAGGTGGCCACAGAAATTTGCACAAATTGGAATAAGGCACATCAGTGCCATTGGCCCAGCAGGATTACATCCCAGAAGTTTAGCTGATGGTGACAGAATGTGCAAAGTTTCAAAAAGGAACAACTATTCTTTATTTGCTTTATGTTACTTCTTTTTACTTTCTTTGAAATGCAAAGAATGAACAAACTTTCAGGGGTGTCTTTATTACAACAAAACAACCGCCAAAAAAAACCCAAACAACAACAACTACTAGAATAGAATAGAATAGAATAGAATAGAATAGAATAGAATAGAATAGAATAGAATAGACCAGACCAGGTTGGAAGAGACCTTTGAGATCATCGCATCCAACCCATCATCCAACACCACCTAATCAACTAAACCATGCAACCAAGCACCCCATCAAGTCTCCTCCTAAACACCTCCAATGATGGTGACTCCACCACCTCCCTGGGCACCTCTCTCTGGGTAGAATTTCTTCCTAACCTCTAGCCTAAACCTCCCCTGGCTCAGCTTGAGACTGTGTCCTCTTGTTCTGGTGCTGGCTGCCTGGGAGAAGAGACCAACCTCCACCTGTCTACAACCTCCCTTAAGGTAGTTGTAGAGAGCAGTAAGGTCTCCCTGAGCTTCCTCTTCTCCAGGCTAAGCAAGCCCAGTTCCCTCAGCTGCTCCTCATAGGGCTTGTGTTCCAAACCCCTCCCCAACTTTGTTGCCCTTCTCTGAACACATTCCAGCAAGTCAACATCCTTTTTTTTTTTTTTTTTTTTTTTTTTTTTTTTTTCCCCTACTCCTTTGTTGTCCAAATATTAAACCAGCACTGAGCATATGACTATCTCCCCTTACAGGTATAGCTTGTCCAGAAGAGCATCCAAGCTTCCACAAACAGCCTAAGAATCTACTTCATTGCACAGATGCAAAGCCTGCTCTGTGTGCCTATTTTGTTTAGCTTTTGGGGTAGTGCAACAATTCTCTGAGCTGTGTTTTAACCACGGTTGTTTTATGCACTCAGCTGACAGAAGAGTGTTTGACAGAGTTTATACTATTTTTATTGGAATAAGCTTATGTGCTTCTCTTGATTTTCTGCTTATAGTTCACCTACTGTGATAGAATCATTGCTTTTGTTCAGCTCACCAGAAGCATAGAATCACTTTTTCACAAAATCTTTAGGCAACCGTCCGCAGCCCACAGGTTGAATTGCATCTCATATCTGTCTGGAGCTTGATTTTGTTCGGTTTTGTGTGGCTTTGATCATCAGAACTGCTGTATAGAAGCATCTAGCCCACTTCTGACTCATCAGGAGGAGAAGCTTTAGGAAGATGCCATAAGAAACAGGAAGCGAACCTATTTATAGCAGTGGCCTTCTCAGTGTCCCCTGACTGTGTCCCAGAGTTAAATAGTATGTTGCAGGAAAAAACATATCTTTTATTTGCAACCAGTGCTGGCATGAGCTTTAAAAACCAAACACTTCTGTTTATTTTCTTTACTGAACTAATAAAATGGATTTACATAACTGTGCAGCTGTTTTCTTCTAGCCTTCCCAATATGCTGCATTCTTAAAGTTGTTGCTTTTTTGTGGTTGTTTCTGAAACTGTGACATATTGATTTATCTTGCTACATTTATTTGCCTAAACAGAGGGACTTTTTACAAGGGCTTGTAGTGATAAAATGAGGGACAATAGCTTTAAGCTGGAACAGGGGAGATTTACACTGGAGATTAGGAAAATATTCTTTACAGTAAGGGTGGTGAGACACTGGAATAGGTTGCCCAGGGAGGTGTGAATGTCCCCTCCTTGGAAGTGTTCAAGGCCAGGTTGGACAGGGCCTTGAGCAACCTGGTCTAGTAGAAGGTGTCCCTGCCCATGGCAGGTGGTTGGAACTAGATCATTTTTAAGGAGCCTTACAACCTAAGCAATTCTATGATCCTACATGAGGTGGTTTGGTTTGGTTTGGTTTGGTTTGGTTTGGTTTGGTTTGGTTTGGTTTGGTTTGGTTTGGTTTGGTTTGGTCTGGTTTGTTCCCTCCATCTATCCATTTTCTTTGATCTTTTATCTTCTCTGTTACTTGAGTTAGCTTTTGCTCCTCTTCTGGTTTGCCTCTGATATTTTAATTACTGAAATGTAGTGAATCATGCCTGCTCCAGACAATTTTTGGTTTGGGTTTGCACCTGCTTACTCATTTTCTGCACATTCATATTTCTTGTTAAAGCAACCATGGGCTTTTCAAATATTTGTACCCAAACTTTTCACAGAATCACAGAATTTCAGGGGCTGGAAGGGACCTTGAAAGCTCATCCTGTCCAACCCCCCTGCCACAGCAGGATCACCTACAGCAGATTACATAGGAATGCATCCAGGCAAGTTTTGAATATCTCCAGAGAGAGACTCCACAACCTCCCTGGGCAGCCTGTTCCAGGGTTTTGTCACCCTCACTGTGAAAAATGTTTCCTCATATTTACACAAAACTTCCTATGCCTCAGCTTCCACTCATTGCCCCTTCTCCTCATTGGGCACCACCAAGAAGAGCCTGGCTCCATCCCCTGGGCACTCACCCTTGACATATTTATAATCATTGATGAGGTCATCTCAGTCTCCTCTTCTGCAAGCTAAAGAGCCCCAGCTCCCTCAGTCTCTCCTTGCACAGAAGATGTTCCACTCCCTTCATCATCCTAGTGTCTCTGCACTGGACTCTTTCAAGTAGCTCACTGTCTTTCTTGATCTGAGAGGCCCAGAGGTAGACACAATATTCCAGATGAGGTCTCACCAGGGCAGAGTAGAGGGGCAGGAGAACCTCTCTTGACCTACTGGTCACACCCCTTCTAGTCCACCTCAGAATGGCATTGGCCTTTCTGGACACAAGAGCACATTACTGGCTCATGGTCAACCTTCCATCCACTAGGACCCCCAGGTCCCTTTCCTCTTCACTGCTGTCCAGCAGGTCTGTCCCCATCCTATACTGGTGCATGGAGTTGCTCCTTCCCAGGTGCAAGACTCTACAGTTGCCTTTGTTGAACTTCATCAAATTTCTCCCTGCCCAGCTCTCCAGCCTGTCCAAGTCTCACTGAAAGGCAGCACAACCCTCTGGTGTGTCAGCCACTCCACTGAGCTTGGTGTCATCAGCAAACTTGCTGACAGTGCACTCTGGGCCCTTTTGAATGGTGTCTTACTATAATCCACTAAAAAATAACCCTGACTTTCAAAAATGGTTGTATTAGGCAAGCCAACTATTTTTCCCAATCAATCAACATCCAGATTTTTCCTGTGTTTCCTGGGAAGGTGTGTTGTACATGCCACACTGTTGGTGAGTGTGTGGCCATGAATCATCGTGGTGTGGTCAAACATTTTACCCTTATCTGCCTCACCCAAAACAACCACACAAGAGTTTCTTGAGTACTGTGGTTAACAATGGGATATATCCAAGCTTTTACTTACTTTTCTTCTGATTTAAAGTCGCTGAAAAATGGAGTTTTGGTATTGCTGATTGTGGTGGGGTGAGAAAGCTCTCCCCCCCACACACAAAAGATACCACAGCTAACTCAGCTGGAGAGGCAAATGAAACAAGCTGTATTTACAAGCAGAAATGGAATGCAATGAATATGTACAAAAATATACAAGATTTACATTATCTACAGAAACATACAGCAATGTATGTGATACAGGAGACCTTTTCCCCTCCCCCTTCAGCCAGGGGGGTTTCCCCTTGTACTCCCCTTTCCCTCCCTACCTCCCTTTTTTTTTCCCAAAAAGGGTTAGAGAGAGAGAGAGAAAGGCAATTAAGGAGAAAATTCTGTTAGCTCAAAGCGTCTACAAGAGTTAGTTTTCTTATCTGGTTAACTTCGTTAATTCAAGGTCGGCTCTGTCCGGCAAGCTGTTGCTTCAGAGAGAGAGAAGACAGACCGGCAGGAACAGAGAGTGAGCGAAGACTGAGCAGACTAAGCTAAAACTTAAAAGTTGCAGTCTACCAATCTACCAATGAAATTCGTTTAGGCCTGATCTTTGTTTTTGTTATTATCCCAAAACATTCAGCCAGAGTGTTCAGCAACTGTCCCTTTCATAGAATCATAGAATCATAGAATCATAGAATCAGTCAGGGTTGGAAGGGACCACAAGGATCATCTAGTTCCAGCCCCCTGCCATGGGCAGGGACACCCTACACTAGATCACGCTGGCCAGAGCCTCGTCCAGCCTGGGCTTAAACACCTCCAGGGACGGGGCCTCAACCACCTCCCTGGATAACCCATTCCAGGCCTTCACCACTCTCATGGTGAAGAACTTCTTCCTCACATCTAGCCTGAATCTCCCCATTTCCAGCTTCATTCCATTCCCCCTAGTCCTATCACTACCTGAGATCCTGAGAAGTCCCTCCCCAGCCTTCCTGTAGGCCCCCTTCAGATACTGGAAGGCCACAATGAGGTCACCTCGGAGCCTTCTCTTCTCCAGACTGAACAGCCCCAACTCCTTCAGTCTGTCCTCATAGGAGAGGTGCTCCAGCCCTCTGATCATCCTCGTGGCCCTTCTCTGGACACGCTCCAGCACGTCCACCTCCCTCCTGTAATAGGGGCTCCAGAACTGGACGCAGGACTCCAGGTGGGGTCTCACCAGAGCTGAGTAGAGGGGGAGAAGCACCTCCCTTGACCTGCTGGTCACACTTCTCCTGATGCAGCCCAGGATCTGATTGGCTTTCCGGGCTGCAAGCGCACATTGAGAGCTCATGTTGAGCTTCTCGTCCACCAGCATCTCGTCCACCAGCACCTTTCTTAAAGGCACAGCCTAAACTGGTCACACTGATAGGTAAAAATTAATTACTTTGTAAGAGCAGTGTTTTGATTTAAAGTTACTTTCAATTAATTAATCTATTGCTGGGGCTCGGGTGTGATGGGACTTAGCACAAGGTACAAGAAAACACACAGCTATGAGATGTCTAATACTTTACAGTTTGCCTCCCTTGGATCAATTTCTTCCTCCTCCTCCTCTCAGATGTACAACCTATCATGTGTAGCTACAACTCCATCCAGGCACGATACTTGGTTTCCACTTGTTTGCTTGGGTATTTTTAATCAGTGGGCCCTGTTCTCTTCAGCAGAACCATCTCTGGCCTCATCAATTACACAATCTTGCATCAGTTACACAAATATTTAGATTATTTTCCAGACTGACTGAATACTAAGGGGAAAAGGGAAATACTCTCCCTACAATAGTGACTGTGAACACCACAATCTGGAGAATCCCCTGTTTTATACAGGCATTTAGCTTCACACCAACTCATCTATAATGAAAAAGGTTAATTTGTTCCTTCCCTATCCAGTTCAAGAGCTTTCCATTACTATAGCCACCAGTGCTGCAAACAGGTTAGTTTTAAATATTCCAGAGGGAATCTCTTTGAAATACATTATTATTATCATCATCATCATCATCAGTATTATTATTACTACTACTATATCCACAATTTCCTGTGGAGTGTGCTCAGCTTTATCCACACACACAGCAGATCAGAGTATACACTAAGACACTATTCAACCACCAAATGCTTGTTTCTAAATTAGAATAGGATTGAGCTGTCTAGACAGCTTGCTGGAAATAGAAAAAAGAATAATCAAGATTATACTAAGAAGTCAGCTGCAGGGAAGAGTACATGTCTGAAGCTTCATCCCAAGCACTCTGCAAACAATGGGAAGGGATCCACCCATTGCCCTGAACTTTGGATCCATCATACAGTAAACATGCCACTGATGACATCACCTAAGCAAACCAGAAACACCCCCAGATTGTCAAGAAAAGCATGGTGATCATTCAGATGAGAAGAGAGCATGCAAAACACCTTGTGAAATCCTAACCTTTAGAAGGAACCATGTAAGACAGCAGTTTATTTGTTAACTCCTGAACCTAGGAAATACCTTGCGAATAATAATAATAATAATAATAATGGGGGACCATGTGGCTAAGTTGGTAGCACGTAAGACTCTTACTGGGAAGGTCGTGAGTTCAAGCCTGCAGTGGGCAGGAGAGTTCTCTCTGGGCAGCAATGTCCTCCCTCCTCAAGAGGGGACTGGACTTGGTGCTATGGTCTAGTCATGGGGTCTGTGGTGACAGGTTGGACTGGATGATCTTTGAGGTCTCTTCCAACCTTGGTGATACTGTGATACTGTGATACTGTAATCAGAGAATCACTGATACCCAGCATGGTGGAGGTTGGAAGAGACCTCTGGAGATCATCCAGTCCAACCCCCTGCTAAAGCAGGGTCACCCACAGCAGCTTGCTCAGGATCTCAATAGCCAGGCAGGTTTGGAATCTCTCCAGAGAGACTCCACAATCTCTCTGGACAGCCTGCTCCAGGGCTCCAGTATCCTCAAAGCAAAGAAGTTTCTCCTCCTGTCCAGTAGGATAAATCTCCTGGTTCCAGTCCTGTCACTGGGCACCACTGACAAGAGCCTGGTCCCATATTCTTGACCCCCACAGGCCTACTAGCTGTTGCTGAGCATTGATCAGATCCCATCTCAGGCTGCTCTTCTCTAGGCTACATAGCCCAAGGTCTCTCAGCCTTTCCTCACAGAGATGCTTCAGTCCCTTCAGCATCTTCAGAGTCTCCCTGTTTTTCCTAAGCTGACCTCACTAGGTCAGAGTAAAGGGAAGACACTCTCCCTCAACCTTCTGGCCACACTCTTCTTGATGCACCCCAGGAGATCTTTGGTCTCTCATGGCCTTTTTTGCCACAAGAGCACACTGCTAGCTCATAGAGGATTTGCTGTCTACCAGGATTCCCAGATTCTTATTAGCAGAGTTGCTTTCCAGCAGGCCAACCCCTCACCTGGTTATTCCTCCCCAGGTGCAGGACCCTACACTTGCCCTTGTTGAACTTCATGGGGTTTCCTCTGCACAGCTCTCCAGCCTGTCCAGGTCTCACCGAATGGCAGCACAGCTTGACAGAATGTCAGTCATTCCTCCCAGTTTTGTGTCACCAGAAAACCTGCTTAGTGCACACTTTGTCCCATCAACCAGGTTGTTGATGAAGATGTTGAACAGGACTGGAGTCAGTACTGAGCCCTGGAGAACACTTCAAGCTATAGTTCTCCAACTAGATTAAACCTGTGAAGGCAATCATATGTAAAGAAAGGAAGCAAATGTTCCTCTCAGCTTTGCAAGTGAAAAGATGAGAAGCTGAGAGCTTTGACATGACCATATGAAGTTTATTTTAGAAATGCTGATGTTACCTCTGTAGGATAATCAGAAGCAGACCGGCAAGGAACTTGAAACATCAAATATCCCAAACACACTTCTTTACCTTTTTCCTTTCATGCTTTTCTCAACGCCTTTTTTTACTTCATAAGTCAGCTATTGTCACCCCACAAGGCACTTTGCATGTTTATTCCTGAAGTCACAGAGAAAGGGTTGCTTTCCTCTCCATGCACTAGAATAGCTCCTGCTATAAACTTGTCTGTGATGGGAACCGTTTCCTTCAGGAAGTGCTTGAGAGCTTTTTGTCCTTAACAGATGATTTTCCTACCAAGTGCATTTCCTAGGAAATTCATGTCATAAGGCTAAGCAACTAAAGTGGATAATATGCACTGTCCTTCCAGTCTCCTGAGCTGAATCCCTTGGGACATCCAGCACACTTTAAGGGGTCACATTCTGCTTCGTTATACAATCTGTAGCTCCTGAGCAGCCGGGAAGGTCTCTGCTTCTTGTAAACTATTCCATGTTCTGCTTGCTGTTGGGGAAAAGCTCTTAAAGAACATCAAATTGCTTTCCATGTCCAAGAGGCATGTGAAATACTAAACCCACCTCTTGTTGCAGAAAGGGGGAAAAAAACAGACTCATTTTAACAAACATCAACTTTGAGATCTGGTAAAGACATAATGCATGGGAATGAGGTGCCAACAGCATAAACTAAAAGACAGCTAATTCTTCTCAAAATCATTATGAAAATGTGTTACCCACTGCTAAGTGCCCTTTTGCTCTCCTGTTCCTAAACAGCTGGGATGAAATTCAGGCTTCAAGGGGCACTGGAGACAGCTGTCCATTTCATGGATGAATGTGGTTCTGCGGAGCCTGAAGGCCAGAAGGACCTTTCAGCACGGTGGGGAGTGTGTATCCCTTGAGACCAGCCCTTCATTAATGGCAATGAGGTCTGGGAAAGCTTTATCAATCTATACCAGCTTATAGCAAACCCCTCATTTTCTTCTACACAGTCTGCGTGCTTGACATCTTCTCTAAATTAGCCAATGCAGTGTATCTATTTGATGAAAAGCATAGATTAAGAAAACCCACAGACTCTTCACCTTGTTCCTTCCCCATTTTTCCTTTCATGCTGCATGTCTGGTCACCAGAATCACACGTCAGTTTTTCTGTTTCCTGATTAGATAAATGGCAACTTTAAAACAGGAGAACAATGGATGTGGGGTGGTTATTTAAAACATGGGGAGTTCCAGGAAATGGTGGTTTTTTTTAACTTGTTTTAGGTTAGAGATTTACAAAGCACTGGAGACAATCACCTATTAAAACAAACAAACAAATACAAAACCCATAGCACTGTGAAAGACCTCCATTTTTTCAGTGCTCCCAGGGTAGGTACCCAACACCAAAAAGGTATCTTTCCCCTTTAAAATTATGCACTTTTAAAAAGTAACTTCCAATATCTAGCAATAATAGGTAGTGGATAGGTTTCCATTGCATTTTATGTCTGAAAACTCCAGCATAGGATAAAGAATGTTTTTAAAACATGAAGTGTGACATTCTTGAGCTACTCACAGGTCAGAGGAAAAGTGTTTATTCACCACTGTTTCAGTGGTTGAGAATAATTCTATTCTATTCTATTCTATTCTATTCTATTCTATTCTATTCTATTCTATTCTATTCTATTCTATTCTATTGTTTTGATGCAGCCCAGCACACAGCTGCCTTCTGGGCTGCCAGAGGCTATTGCTGGCTTGTGTTGAGTTTTACCTCCGTGTTTTCCATATCACCTCCTATGATACTTCTAGTGCAATAAATCCCACTGAAACCCTGTGGGCCACAACATACAAAATTTTATGTATGTGTATTTACATCTGTGCACACAAACATCACCACCAGATTTCTGCTTTGTATCAGTGTCAGTGCATATATATTTTCAAAACATATATATACATATATAAATCATAGAATCATAGAATCATAGAATCATAGAATCAGTCAGGGTTGGAAGGGACCACAAGGATCATCTAGTTCCAACCCCCTGCCATGGGCAGGGACACCCTACACTAGATCACGCTGGCCAGAGCCTCGTCCAGCCTGGTCTTAAACACCTCCAGGGACTGGGCCTCAACCACCTCCCTGGATAACCCATTCCAGGGCTTCACCACTCTCATGGTAAAGAACTTCTTCCTCACATCCAGCCTGAATCTCCCCATTTCCAGCTTCATTCCATTCCCCCTAGTCCTATCACTACCTGAGATCCTGAGAAGTCCCTCCCCAGCCTTCCTGTAGGCCCCCTTCAGATACTGGAAGGCCACAATGAGGTCACCTCGGAGCCTTCTCTTCTCCAGACTGAACAGCCCCAACTCCTTCAGTCTGTCCTCATAGGAGAGGTGCTCCAGCCCTCTGATCATCCTCGTGGCCCTTCTCTGGACACGCTCCAGCACGTCCACCTCCCTCCTGTAATAGGGGCTCCAGAACTGGATGCAGTACTCCAGGTGGGGTCTCAGCAGAGCTGAGTAGAGGGGGAGAAGCACCTCCCTTGACCTGCTGGTCACACTTCTCCTGATGCAGCCCAGGATCTGATTGGCTTTCCGGGCTGCAAGCGCACATTGAGAGCTCATGCTGAGCTTCTCGTCCACCAGCACCCCCAGGTCACTCTCCTCAGGGCTGCTCTCCAGCCAGTCCCTGCCCAGCCTGGATTTGTGCCTGGGATTGCCTCGACCCAGATGCAGGAGCCTGCACTTGGTCTTGTTGAAGCTCATGAGGTTGGCTTGTGCCCACCTCTCCAGCCTGTCCAGGTCCCTCTGGATGGCATCCCTTCCCTCCAGGGTGTCCACTGCACCACACAGCTTGGTGTCATCAGCAAACTTGCTGAGGGTGCACTCGATGCCACTGTCCATGTCACCCACAAAGATGTTGAATAAGCCTAGTCCCAGGACTGATCCCTGAGGGACTCCGCTTGTCACTGGCCTCCATTGGGACATGGACCCGTTGACAGCCACTCTTTGGGTGCGGCCATCAAGCCAGTTCTTTATCCATCTAGTGGTCCATCCATCAAACCCATGTGTCGCCAGCTTGGAGACCAGGAGGTGGTGCGGGACAGTGTCGAAGGCTTTGCTCAAGTCCAGGTAAATGACATCAGTTGCTCGCCCCTCATCTATTAATGCTGTCACCTGCTCATAGAAGGCCACCAGGTTTGTCAGGCAGGATTTGCCCTTGGCAAAGCCATGCTGACTACTCCCAATCACCTCTTCACTGTTCTTCTGAGTCATTAGTGCCTCCAGGAGGATCTGCTCCATGATCTTTCCGGGCACAGAGGTGAGACTGACTGGCCTGTAGTTCCCCGGTTCCTCCTTCTTGCCCTTTTTGAAAATGGGAGCAATGTTTCCCCTTTTCCAGTCTGTGGGGACTGCCCCAGTCTGCCATGACTTCTGGAATATAATAGAGAGGGGCTTGGCAACCTCATCTGCCAGTTCTCTCAGCACCCGTGGGTGTATCCTGTTGGGTCCCATGGACTTGAACACTTTCAGGTTCTTCAGGTGATCACCAACCTGAGCTTCACTTATGATGGGCAGTTCTTCCTCCCCGTCCCTGGCATCGTCTTCCATGACACCAGGAGTGTGGCTGGAGGCCCTTGCAGTGAAGACTGAGGTAAAGAAGTGATTGAGTACCTCAGCCTTTTCCACATCACTAGTGACTAATTCACCACTTTCCTTTCTGAGGGGGCCCACACCTTCCCTAGTCTTCTTCTTGCCATTAACATACCTATAGAAATTCTTAGTGTTCCCTTTAACCCCCTGGCTAGATTCAGTTCAAACTCTGCTTTGGCTTTCCTAACCAGGCCTCTTGCTGCTCGGGCAGCTTCCTTATATACCCCCTGTTCTATCCGTCCTTCCCTCCACTTCCTGTAGAGTTTCTTTTTAAGTGATAGTGTGTCCAGCAGCTCCTTGTTCATCCAGGCAGGCCTCCTAGCATTCCTTCCTGCTTTTCTCCTTGTAGGTATACATAGCTCCTGGACACAGAGGAGGTGGTCCTTGAATACTGACCAGCTGTCCTGGGTCCCTCTTCCCTTCAGGGCTTCATCCCACGACACTTTGGCTAGCAGATCCCTGCAGCGATCGAAGTCTACACGCCTAAAGTCTAGGGTCGTAAGCTTAGAATATGTCCTCCTGATTGCCCTGAGGATATTAGCTGGGGGCAGGAGTTGATCTGCTGGAGGGCAGAGAGGCTTTGCAGAGGGACCTCGACAGGCTGGACAGATGGGCAGAGTCCAATGGCATGAGATTGAACACATCCAAGTGCCAGGTTCTGCACATTGGCCACAGCAACCCCAGGCAGCGCTACAGGCTGGGGTCAGAGTGGCTGGAGAGCGGCCAGGCAGAGAGGGACCTGGGGGTGCTGGTTGATGGGAAGCTGAACATGAGCCAGCAGTGTGCCCAGGCAGCCAAGAGGGCCAACTGCATCCTGGCCTGCATTAGGAATAGTATGGCCAGCAGGAGCAGGGAGGTCATTGTGCCCCTGTACTCTGCTTTGGTTAGGCCGCACCTTGAGTACTGTGTCCAGTTCTGGGCCCCTCAGTTTAAGAAGGACATTGAGACACTTGAACGTGTCCAGAGAAGGGCAACACGGCTGGTGAGAGGCCTTGAGCACAAGCCCTATGAGGAGAGGCTGAGGGAGCTGGGGCTGTTTAGCCTGGAGAAGAGGAGGCTCAGGGGCGACCTCATTGCTCTCTACAACTACCTGAAGGGTGGTTGTAGCCAGGAGGGGTTGGCCTCTTCTCCCTAGCAACCAGCACCAGAACAAGGGGACACAGTCTCAAGCTGCACCAGGGGAAGTTTAGGCTCGAGGTGAGGAGAAAGTTCTTCACCGAGAGAGTGATTCGTCATTGGAATGGGCTGCCCGGGAGGTGGTTGAGTCTCCGTCCCTGGAGGCGTTCAAGAGGGGACTGGATGTGGCACTTGGTGCCATGGTCTAGTTGTGAGGTTGTGGTTACAGGTTGGACTCGATGATCTTCAAGGTCTCTTCCAACCTTGGTTATTCTATTCTATTCTATTCTATTCTATTCTATTCTATTCTATTCTATTCTATTCTATTCTAAATTCAACTTCTTCACGGTCACTGCAGCCAAGGTCGTCTCTGAGCCTCACATTTGTTACCAGCCCTTCCCTGTTGGTGAGAACAAGGTCCAGCCTAGCACCTTTTCTTGTTGGTTCCTCTACCATTTGGAGGAGGAAGTTATCTTCTATGCAGTCCAGGAACATCCTGGATTGCTGATGCCTTGCTGTGTTGTCCCTCCAACAGATGCCAGGGTGGTTGAAATCCCCCATGAGGACCAGGTCTTGTGACCTGGAAGCCGCTTCTATTTGCCTGTGCAGAGCCTCATCGGCTTGGTTCTGCTGGTCAGGTGGCCTGTAGGAGACCCCCACAGTAATATCTCCTTCCCCTGTCTTGCCTTTAATTCTAACCCATAAACTTTCAACCAACTCATCATGCCTCCCCAGGTGGAGTTCTGCTGATTCCAGCTGGTTGTTGACATAGAGGGCAACACCTCCTCCTCTCCTTCCCTGCCTATCCTTCCTAAAAAGCTTATACCCGTCTATCCCTACGTTCCAGTCATGGGAGTCGTCGCACCAAGTGTCGGTGATGCCCACTATGTCATGGCGTCCCAGCATCACGGTGGCCCTTAACTCATCCTGTTTGTTGCCCAAGCTGCGTGCATTTGCATAGAAGCACTTCAGCTGGGCTGGCCCTGTCGTCCTCCTGTGCCAACTCCCCTTGGTTTCCACAGGGTGTCCTGGTGTGTCATTTGTGTCTTGCCTCAGGGCAGCAAGCTGAGAGCCCCTACTGGCTCTCCATCCCTCCACCTCAGGTGAGCTGCCCCTCTGCTTGTCACAGGCCAGCAGGAGACCACCAACCCCTCCCCCCTTCAAATCTAGTTTAAAGCCCTATCTATGAGCCCTGCCAATTCCTGCCCCAGGATCCTTTTCCCCCTCTGGGACAAGTGTGTCCCATAAGTTGTTTTTAGCTCTGCTGCCTTGAAAACCAAACCATGATTGTAGAACCCAAATCCCTGCCGATGGCACCAGTCCCTGAGCCATGAATTGACCTGTTGGCTCTTCCACAATGTTCCCTCATCCATCACTGACGTTAGAGGGATAGCAGAGAACACTACTTGAGATCCTGACCCCTTTAGCAGGTGCCCTAACGTTCTGAAATCTCTTTTAATTGACCGTGAGCCTCGCATTGTTGCATCGTCACTACCCACCTGAAAGACCAGCAGTGGGGAGTAGTCTGAAGGGCTCACAAGTTTGGGAATTTTGCCTACTATGTCCTTTACTTGGGCACCAGGGAGGCAGCAGATCTCCCAGACCCATTTCATAGGGAGATCTGCTGCCTCCCTGGTGCCCAAGTAAAGGAGATAGTAGGCAAAATTCCCAAACTTGTGAGCCCTTCAGACTACTACCCACTGCTGGTAAATGTATAAATGTATAAATGTATATATATATATATATATACACATTTGCAAAACAACCCCCAAAACCCAAACATTTTATGCTTATGATCTAGACAATCACTAAGCAAATCTATTCACCTCATTTTACAGACAAATAAAACATCATACAGAATCACAGAACTATCAGGGTAGGAAGGGACCTAAAAGATCATCTAGTTCCAACCCCCTGCCATGGGCAGGGACAGCTCACACTAGATCAGGTTGCTCAGAGCCACATCCAGCCTGGCCTTAAAAACTTTCCGGGATGGGGCTTCTACCACCTCCCTGGGCAACCTGTGCCAGTGTCTAACCACCCTCATGGTGAGGAACTTCTTTCTAACATCCAGTCTGAATCTACCCACTTCTAGTTTTGCTCCATTCCTCCTGGTCCTATCACTACCTGACACCCTAAAAAGTCCTTCCCCAGCTTCCCTGTAGGCCCCCTTAAGATACTGAAGGCCACAACAAGGTCTCCTTGGAGCCTTCTCTTCTCCAGACTGAACAACTATTTTAAGCCAATACATACAGAATAGTTTAATGACAACATGGACTGAATAATCATAGATACTACAATGAGGATAAGCAATTGTTTTTCCAAATGAAAAAAAAAAGAATTTATATCTGAGATGTACATTTTGAAAATATTAGATTGCTGCTTGGGGCAGAATGCTCCCACCTTTCAAATTCAAATTAAGATAAGTATCAGTTGTGAAAATACATCTTTTAAATTATTTTTTTATTTGATGTCCTACTGAGATTTTTAGTATTGGAAAAATAATAGTATCATGGAATTGTTTTTTTTTGGAGGCAACCTTTAAGATTATCAAGTGATCATAGATGGTGTAACAGATATTTCCATTGTAAAGATGGCAAGGAACTTGCACATCACAGAATTATATTTATACATACTTTAAATTCTTCTTAATGTCAGTGTTTCCAGACATCAGAGGCATTTTGCTTTCTCTGACAGACAGAACTATCTTATAAACAGCACTGCAGTGTGCAGCATGGCTCTGAATGGAGTATGATGCAGCACTGAGTCCAGTGGAAGCACTCACAGGTGTAAAATTTTGCAAAGGGCTATTAGAATTATTCATAAATAATTATCAACACCTAGTCTACATTTGATATTTTTTTTCCAGTGAAAAGACCTTTGCTTTACCAACATGCAAACTGTATGGGAAAAGCTAAGCCTCAAGGCTCACTTCTCATAATGGAAAAAAAGAATATATAATTCAGTATCAGTGTTATGTAATTTTAAAATTTTGTGTGTGTTTTGGGGTTTTTTGTTTAGTTTGGGTTTTGTTTTGTTGGGTTTTTTCTCCTTTAATTAGAGTTAAAAGAAACAGAAAACTGAAATACTCAAGCATTTTTGTGAAGGCTGCAGATCGTTCAGTGTTACTGGTATAATTATCTCAGTAACACATTAGATACAGAAGCCAGCAATTTTCTTTCCCAGTGTATTAGCTATGAAATTAAATCCATGCAATTATACTAATACTGTTTCAAAACCATGCATCCCTTGCTCTAATATGCACTCTGTATGTTAATTTGAGAAGTAAACAGAACGCATAATTAACACAGTTCCACTGTGTCACAGTGCTTGTTTGGATGCTGCTCAGCTGGTGAAGCAGAAGTGCCCAACAGGTCATGTTGTGGTGGAGGTGACCCTCATAGGTGGTCACCATAGCTGAGACGACCAAAGGAAAAAGCCCCAGCTCTTACCTGCAGGCTGTTGAAGATGATGAAGAAGACCAACATCCAGAGCTGCCGGTAAGCCATGTGCAGTCCTCCCCACAGCCAGGTCACAGATATCAGAGCAAAGAGGTACAAGACCAAGGGGATCTCTGAAAAAAACATAAACACAGCATTTCAGCTGGTGTGCCCCGGGGAAAACACTTTTCAAGCATTACTGATTCAGGACCCAGTTTCACTGTCTCTAGCCAACTTTGGAGTTTGGTCTCCAGAGATGGGCAGCTCTTCTCCTGCCTCCCTGCTGGGGTCCAAGGGCTTTTGCAAGCCAGGGCCAGGAGGTCAGCAGAAGGTCATGGTCAACTTGACAACTGGAATGTGGGGGCTAGGGGGGCACAACACAGCTCAGCACACCAGGCATGGGTGTTCTGTGGGTGGGAAGTGTAGTCATGGAGTCAGAAAATGTGCTGACTTTGGGAGAAGCATGGGAGAGCACTTGGCAATCTCTGGAAACTTTGTGAGGAAACAGATTTTCAAAAATTAAAGGAGAAAGAATACAAGCATTACCAACACAAAACACACCACATCTCTGGTGATTCATAGAATTACTGAGAAATTTAAGAGGAGCTTTTTGTCTGTTCTGCTGTTGCTTTCTTTCACTGCGAGGCATCTGACCCTGTAAAGCTTTAAGTGACAATCTCCACACAGCCAATGAGTCACCCAAAGACAAACTTTGTATTCAGTAACTTCTTTCACCTTCAAACCTACGTGCAGGATCCATCCTTAAGCACATACACATAGAGCTGCATTTTATATTCCCTACTGTATTTACATCATAAAAGATGTAAGGAGTGCTGGCAGCAAGATGTCTGCATGGACAAAGTTTGCAAAAAGCAAAGCAGAAGCTGACTTTCACTACCTCCAGCTCCTGTGTGCGCTGCCCCTCCCCGATGACCATACCACAGCAGACTTCAAAGTCCATGTTTGCCCAGGTCTGCACACTTCAGGGGCAGAGGTGCTTGGCCAGGCATTGCCCCTCTCTGCATCAGCCATGCAGCATCAGCAAAGAGTGTAGATGTCCTTTTGACAGGCATTGCTCTAGAAAGAGCATTTTGGGAACACTTCAGGCATTTTGTTTAACAGTATCCAGTAAGTGCCTTATGAATGTTGGCAGGGAAGTCAAGGCTACCTTCCATCAAGACAGGCAGTAGTTGCTTCAGGGTCATACCTATTGCTTTGGCAGAAATTCCTATGTATATTTCTATAAGCAAGGGAATGACTTGAAGTGAAGCACAAGGTGAGTAGCTTCCCCTATTAAAGACAGCAAAGTCTAGGTGCAAACCTGGGATGTGACATAACACTGAACAGAGGTAAGTATTTCCTTAGTGAATTATAATGAATTACTATGCTGTAAGTGAAAATTTACACTACAGAAATGGCAATCTAGGACTAGAGACAATGAAACCAAGGTTTCATTAAAATAAACTCAATTTTCAGAAGCAGTTACCAAGGCCTTGCTCTTTCTAGAGGAAAACAAAACCAACAACAACAACAAAACCAGACCCTACTTAATGTTTGATGAAAAATGGTAAAAATCATTATATCACCGAGTAAAACAGATTTCCTAAGTAAAGGTGTTTGGAAGCTCAGCTGTAATCATCATTAAGGTGGTCTTGTTCATCCACTTGTGACTGAGAACATGATCCTCTCCAGTCTGGACATTCCTAAATAGTGCTACTTCTGAGCCGACAGTTTGCTAACAGCAGGTGGTAGGATGCAGTGCTGGGAGCCCTGGGCAGCATGGCATCTCTAGCAGGACCTGAGAAGGCATCATGGGCACTGGTGGCTTAGAATGGCATTAGATGTCACAGGAAATAATTTGTACATAATGGGCACACACAACATAGGACCTGTGGAAGACCCATTCCTTATGCAGAGAAAGATGGAGGTCAGACTGGATAACTTAATTGTTTCAAGTGCTATCTGATACCCAGGAAGCACCTGAATCACTTTGTCTCATGGCAAAGTGAGGTCTGCCCAAAATCTGTTAAAGGTCTGAGACTTCACAAGGATCCCTAGTTCAGAACATGGCAGAATAATACATGTGTGTCTTTCCCAGCAACATCAGGGAAGAAGATTGAGGCTAAGTACCTCTGTTACTTGCCTAGGAAGGACTGGATTTTGGTAGATAACTAGCATGGAAATGTAACCTGTTCCTCATGCTGCACCACTGAGTCACAAGCATCCCCTGCACATAAAGCACCCTTGCACACAAAGCACCCCTGACAAAGTCCCTTGGATGACTCCCTGTGGCTTTGAGGTATGTTGAAATAAGCTGTTCTTTAACAGCTGCATGACCAATACATGACCAGCACACAATCAATAGTTTTACAATAATTAAAAATGCAAAGCCCTCTAAAACAACAGGTAGTACAGTATAAAGTAGAGCCTTCCAATACCTGAAGGGAACCTACAGGAAGTCTGGAGAGGGACTTTTTACAAGACTGTTCACCGACAGGACAAGGGGAAATGGATTTAAGTTGAAGGAGAACAGGTTTAGATCAGATATTAGGAAGAAATTCTTCACTACGAGAGTGGCAAGACTCTGGAATGGATTGTCCAGAGAGGTTGTGGATGCACCCTCCCTGGAGATGTTCAAGGCCAGATTGGATGGGGCCTAGAGTAATCTGGTCTGGTTGAGAAGCATCCCGGTCCATGGCAAGGAGGCTGGATTAGGGGATCTCTAAGGTCTCTTCCATCTTAGGCCATTCTATGATTCTATGATTCTTTGATTCTATTTCTCATTATCTTGCATTGAATACATTAATGAATCCAAATACCTATTAGATGTGTGTCATGTAATGTTCACCAAAAAAAAAACCAAAGCGGGGAAGGAGGGGAGGTCAAAGAAATGGCAACCTCAAAGGTTTTGAGGTTATAACAGCAAAATTTGGCAAAATATGAATTAAGAAAACATACATCAAAATAGATGTTCACTTTGGTAAAGTGAATGACAAAGAGAACTGTCTTGGAAAGCTTGATGGATGAACACCTGTCTGCAACGGGAAGTGGAGGAAGAAATTCTTGTTTTGCTTTGCATCACTTTTGCTTTACCTATCAAGCTGCCTTTATCTCAACCCACAAGTTCTTCCACTTTTACTCTTCTGATTCTCTTCTTCTTCCAAGTGGAGGGGAGCGAATGAGTGGCTGAGAGGGCTGAGATGATGGCTGGGGTTAAACCACAACAGAACTATGACATGAAAAAGAGCCTGAAGATACTTGCTTTCTGCCACACATTGAATGTTGGTACAGTTTATTATTCTACTTTTAGTTTTGCCAGCAACAATTGCTCCACCATCAGCGTTGTTAAAGGTTAATACAGAGCTGTAACTTGAGCAGCATTGAGTCTCAGCTGCTTGAATTTTCTTCACCCATTTGGCTCAGACAATTTGTTGTATTTTCACCAAAGAAAAAACCCAATAATCAAACGTGTCAGAAAATGAGAAAAAAAGAGAAAAGAGAAGAGAAGAGAAGAGAGAAGAGAAGAGAAGAGAAGAGAAGAGAAGAGAGAGAAGAGAAGAGAAGAGAAGAGAAGAGAAGAGAAGAGAAGAGAAGAGAAGAGAAGAGAAGAGAAGAGAAGAGAAGAGAGACCATTGAATTAACCAGGTTGGAAAAGACCTTTGAGATCATCGTGTCCAACTTATCATCCAACACCATCTATCAACTAAACCATGCAACCAAGCACTCCGTCCAGTCTCTTCTTAAACACCTCCAGTGATGGTGACTCCACCACCTCGCTGGGCAGTCCATTCCAATGGCCAATCACTCATTCTCTGAAGAACTTCTTCCAAACATCCAGCCTAAACCTCCCTTGCTGCAGCTTGAAACTGTGTCCTCTTGTTCTGGTGCTGGTTGCCTGGGAGAAGAGACCAACCCCCACCTGGCTACAACCTCCTTTCATGTAGTTGCAGAGAGCAATAAGGTCTGTCCTGAGCCTCATCTTCTCCAGGCTAAGCAACCCCAGCTCCCTCAGCCTCTCCACATAGGGCTTGTGTTCCAAACCCCTCCCCAGCTTTGTTGCCATTCTCTGGACATATTCCAGCAACTCAGCATCTCTCCTAAACTGAAGGTCCCAGAACTGGACACAGGACTCAAGGTGTGGCCTAACCAGTGCTGAGTACAGGGGCACAATAACTTCCCTGTTCCTGATGGCCGGGATGCCATTGGCCTTCTTGCCCACCTGGGCACACTGCAGGCTCATGTTCAGCCTACTATCAACCAGCACCCCCAGGTCCCTCTCTCCCAGGCCACTCTCCAGCCACTCTGTCCCCAGACTGAAGCACTACCTGGGGTTGTTGGGGTCAATGTGCAGAACCTGGCACTTAGATGTGTTCAATCTCATGCCCTTGGACTCTACCCATATGCCCAGCCCGTCAAGGTCCCTCTGCAGAGCTCTCCCACCCTCTAACAGATCAACACCTGCCCCCAGCTTGGGGTCATCTGCAAATTTACTGACGATGGACTCAATGCCCTCATCTAGATCATCAATAAAGATACTGAACAGGAGGAAACTGTCTCAAGCTGCGCCAGGGGAAGTTTAGCTTGAGGTGAGGAAAAAGTTCTTCACAGAAAAGAGATACTGGCTATTGGAATGTGCTGTCCAGGGAGGTGGTGGAGTCACCATCCCTGGAGGTGCTCAAGAGGGGAATTGGACATGACACTTGAAGCCATGGTTTAGTTAGTCATGAGATGTTGGGTGATAGGTTGGACTTGATGATCTCTGAGGTCTTTTCCAACCTTAATGATTCTATGATTCTATGAAGAGATTTAGATTGGATGTTAGGAACAAGTTCTTTACCATGAGGGTGGTGGCACACGAATAGGTTGCACAGGGAGGTGGCTGAGACCCCATCCCTGGAGGTAACGCAAGTTCAGGTTCAACAAGGCTCTGAAAAAAATAATCTAGTGGAGGATATCCTGCTCACTGCTGTGAGGCTGGACTAGATGACCTTTGGAGGTCCCTTCCTTCTTTGCAGCAAACATGTAGGTGACCTAACCATGGAAAACAAAGTGCACTAAGCTTTCATAACAGATCCAAATGTTCATATTCTCACCACTGTTGGCCTATATTGTATCTTCTTCTATTGCCTGAAGTGTTTAATTATTTTCTAAATATAAGAAAGTCAATAAAAGCAGTAATTAAATAATATGGCTTTAATGATCCTTTGAGTTTACCTATAAATATTTACTATGTGTCTTCCCCTCAGGTTGTTAGACTGATAATGCAACTTTAATTGCTTTTAATTGTTCTTGGCTAGACATGAAGACCTACCATAAAACCTGAAAGATCTTTACAAGCAGTTTATTCCTAGATGCTTGGGAGAAAGCACTGCATCACAGATTTTCACTGATCTGTGGGAGACCTATATTAGTAAAACATTTACAGATATTGCTTAAGAAGTCATGGGTTAAACTTAGCAACAGAACAAGGAAAATGATACAAACTCAGCGTTTTCAAAGGTAAGTTTGAGTAACAGTGTTCCAATCCAGCTGGCTGTGCTTTCAATTGCTTTTGACAGCTGCTGAAGACAAGCAGTTTGGAAACAGGGTTTTGTAGCCAAAATAAAGACGCTAACAGATTTCTTCAGAGAGTTCAAAGGAGAGTATACCACCACCATCATGCAACCAGTGACTCAACAAAAATCCTGATTCCAGGTTGGACATGTTAAAGATGTGCGGAACTTAACAGTGGCTGATACTGAGCATCAGAAATCTGGTACATGTCCGTGAAATCCCATCAGACAAAACTGTTCACTGGATGTGAGGAGGAAGTTCTTCACCATGAGAGTGGTGTAGCCCTGGAATGGGTTGTCCAGGGAGGTGGTTGAGGCCCCGTCCCTGGAGGTGTTTAAGACCAGTCTGGATGAGGCTCTGGCCAGCCTGATCTAGTGCGGGGTGTCCCTGCCCATGGCAGGGTGATTGGAACTAGATGATCCTTGTGGTCCCTTCCAACCCTGACAGTATCACAGTATCACCAAGGTTGGAAGAGACCTCAAAGATCATCGAGTCCAACCTGTCACCACAGACCTCATGACTAGAAAACTACTACTGTGATACTATGATAATTTGTAAAACCAGGAAGGAGCAAACCTGCTAAAGTATTGGTTTTGGTTCATTTATGTCTTTTGATCCTGCTCCTTACAGCAAGTAAGAGTCTGAAATTCTCCTAAAGCAGAAGCATACCTCCCATTAAGTATAAAGACTGCATGACTGCCACAGAATTATAGAAGATTTGCCTCTCAAAGATTTCTGTTAAATAGAATAGAATAGAATAGAATAGAATAGAATAGAATAGAATAGAATAGAATAGAATAGGAGTAGAATAGAATAGAATAGAATAGAATAGAATAGAATAGAATAGAATAGAATAGAATAGAATAGAATAGACCAGGTTGGAAGAGATCTTCAAAATCACAGCTTTCTGTCAGACTTTTTCATACGCTTTAAGACTCTTCATGGTATAACCAGATGAAAGACCAGCCACCTTATTACAGGTAATTTTATTACTGTTATGCCTATACCAAATCAACAGCAAATCAGAAAAGAAAGAAAAATATGAATGTACTTGTCTCCATAGAATAAAATTATTCATAAGCAGTATGCAAAATTGTACATAAGTGCTAATGTCACAACTGTACAGGTACAACTCACAACAATTAAAATGCTTCTGCGGATTTCTTTAAAGGAAGAAAGCGAATCTGGGCGTGTGAAGCACAGTGCAAGCAATCTAAATTGCATGAATGCAGATGATGCATTTAAGTTATTATCTCACTGAGATCTTTGTTCTTCATTTCAGCCTGCAATTCTGCTTCTGTATTTTGTTTCAAATGTATTTGCAAAAATCTAAGAGGCAAAGATTTGCTTTTTCTTCTAATTACAAAAAAAAAAAAAAAAAAGGACCTGAATCACTATGAAGACAAATAAAAAATTAATCAGTATGTGACAGTGATAAACACTGTGAATACTGTACACAGCTCTAAGTTTAGAGGTAGCCAACATCTAGTTCTTGATTTCTAGGTGCGTATTGACAACTCAAGATGAAAGTACTCCTGCAATTCACTATTCCTTCAGTTCTCTTAGGTATATGATAAGTATCTTATAATTAAAGATTTTAGCATATGGCTCACAGGACAAAGAAGGCATGTAACTATTGGCTTGGATATACATTCATTTACAAGCAAAAGCCCTGTCCTCAGCAAAATCTCCGGAGCAGAGAAGCATGTTTGGAATGTCCTGCATGTGCATTTCTTTGTGGCTTCTTTGGATTTTGATGGGGTCAGATGGTAACAGGTATAGGTGGACCACCCAGTATGTTCTGTCATGATCTGGAATTGCATACTGCTAAGACAATAAATATAAAGGAAGAGACTGGATGGGGTGCTTGGTGCCATGGTTGACATGATTAGACAGTGTTGGATGATAGGGTGGACTCAATGATCTCAAAGGTCTCTTCCAACCTGGTCAATTCCATTCCATTCCATTCCATTCCATTCCATTCCATTCCATTCCATTCCATTCCATTCCATTCCATTCCATTCCATTCTACTCTATTCTATAAAGATTTGTTTGAAGGAACAGGCAAGAAAGCAGTCCAAACCTGACAGCTAAATATCCATGGCATTCTTCATGAAGTTCTATTTTGGCAACACAAAAGTTTTAATTAATTTAAAATTAATTCTTTAATTAGTTAATTCTTTAATTTAATTAATTTAAAATTAATTCTGGCACATTTTCAATGAGGATATCTGAATCATTGCATATGTGTGTGTGGGGCATAAAAATTATGTATGTTTTTCAAGAAATGGAGGTAATCTATTCGCCCAGGTATTATCAGAACAAAATGCAGGTGGGTTTTCAATTCAGATTTTTTGGTTATATTTTCAGGCATGTTTGTGAAATTATGAAAGGTTAGGAAACAGATGGAAAATAAAATGAACTACATTGGATTGATGTCTTATCTCCTAGTTAGGACTGTCAAGAAAAATTCTCCTATATATGCTCATTTCAACCTCCGGTTATTTCAGCCATATGCAACCACCCTGCTTTACACCATCTGATTTCCTTCAAAAGCAGCCTTTCTTGTTGTGAACTTAAATATTAGCTCACCCAGAGGCTGTTTATCCAGTGACTTGGCTCCTGTCAAGGCTAACTTTTTGAGAAGTTAGTTTCTATATTTAGCAGAATAATCAGTCAACAGAACATGTTTGCTGAAAGGCTGGCAAACTGAATCAGTTCAAACTGAAGTCTCTTTTCTAGGAAATTCAATGAATATCTTTGAAAGACCATACTAGAGGTTGAGTTGACATTGTAAATCAACTTTGGGAGTATTTTCCAACACTCAGTTTTGAGAAGAAAGAGCTGCCTGCTCTAAGAGGTAACTTCTTGACTCTGCTATTGCTCTTTCCTGTGGCCTTCCACCAATGAGGAAAATTCCCCTGACCTAACCAAACTGTATCAATCACCAGGTCAAACAACATGACTAGTAACAGAGCAATCCTGGAGCAGTAAAAAAGAACATGAGAGGGCAAGCTCAGGTATTTGGTGTTCCTGACAGGGCAAGGAGAAGGAAAGAGTATGATGAGCTATCTGGGAATAACATGGATCACTGTCAATGAATTTGCTATTACTAAAAGCAAGGCCAGCTGTTCTCGGGCCATGATGTTGTCTTGAAAGCCTGGAATCTACCAGAACAGGGTAGTGTACATGACAGCACCTAGGACAAATCTAGAGGACAGAAAGAATATATGCATAACAGAAAAGGCAGTACAAATAATACATTAACATCTGTGTATAAATATATGTAAAAAGTCCCTATTATATCCTATAGTTTTCCAAGAAATTATTTAACCATGCATAAATAGATCCTCTTTGCAGTTACAACTTTTTTTCTCTTAGGCATGGTGAAACCAAACATTGTTATTCTGCTCTTAGTAATAAAAACATGTGAGAGTCACCTTTAGTATGAGCAACCCTCTGCTCCTACAGATGAAACAGAGAAGTAGGACACAGTACTGCTGCTTAAGTTCAGTCCAACCCTCAACCCAGTACTGAAGGACTGAACCAGACAGAATTTATCCTGACAGCTGTAGAAGACTGATCTGGTGGCCCTCTACAATGGAGTGACTGCACTGGCAGATAAGGGAAGACCAGATGATAGTATGTATCTTGTCTTCTTTAGGGCCTTTGACATAGTCTCCCACAACATCACTGTCTCTAAATTGGAGAGAGATGCTTTTGATGAAAGAACTACTTGACAGATAAGAAACTGGTTGAATGGCCACACCTCAAAAATTGCAGGCAATGGCTCAATGGCCAAAAGAAGATTAGTAATAAGTGGTGTGCCCTGGGGGACCAATAGTGTTCAAACACTTTATTAATGACATAGACACTGGGATTGAGTGCACCCCCAGCAAGTTAGTGGATGACACCCAGCTGAGTGGTGCAGCTGATGATGCTTGAGGAAGGAGATGCCACACAGAGGGTGAAGTTGATCCATGTAAACCTCATTAAGTTCAACAAGGCCAAGTGCAAAGTCCAGGACCAGAGCAGTCACTAGTATCAGTACAAACTGAATTGAGAGCAGCTCTGTAGAGAAGGATGAGAGGGTACTGGTGGATGAAAGCTGGATGTGAGCTGGCAATATGTGCTCACCACCCAGATCCATCCATGTTCTGGGCTGATTCCCAGCAACATGGGCAGCTCTGCTCTGCTGAGACCCCACCTGCAGCTCTGGAGCCAGCTCTGGAGTCCCCAGCATAGAAAAGACATGGACCTGCTGGAGTGCGGCTATAGGAGGCTACAGCTATGATGGAAGCCCGCTGGTGAGAGAGCTGCGGTTTCTCAGCCTGGAGAAAGCTCTGGAGGCATCTTAGTGCAGCCTTAGGGTATTTTAAGGAAGCTTGTAAAAAAAAAAAAAAAAAAAAAAAAGGAGAAGATCAGGAGGCAAAGCTTTGAAATTGAAAAGAGGCAATTTCAGAATGGATAAAAGGAAGTTGTTTTATACATCGTGGATGGAGAGAATTGAGAATCCAGAAAAGTTGTGGATGTCCCACCTTTGGAAGTATTCAAGGCCATTTTGGATGGAACTTTAAGCATGATAGAATCGAATAGCATAGAATAGCATAGCATAGCATAGCATAGTATAGCATAGCATAGCATAGCATAGCATAGCATAGAATAGAATAGAATAGAATAGAATAGAATAGAATAGAATAGAATAGAATAGAATAGAATAGAATAGAATCAACCAGGTTGGAAAAGACCTTTGAGATCATCAAGTCCAACCTATCACCCAGCACCATCTGATCAACTAAACCATGGCTCCAAGCACCCCATCCAGTCTCTTCCTGAACACCTCCAGGGATGGTGACTCCACCGCCTCCCTGGGCAGCACATCCCAATGGCCAGTCTCTCTTGCTGGGAAAAACTTCTTCTAACATCCAGCCTAAACCGCCCCTGATGCACCTTGAGACAGTGTCCTCTTCTGGAAAGTGGATCTGGAAAGTGTTCCTGACCATGGCATGAAGGCTGGTCTACGGAATGTTTAAAGTTCCCCCTTCCAACCCAAGCTGTTCTATGATTCTAGACAGTTCAACACGAACATTCTTTGCAAGATAAGTTTCAGAGTTTTTCAACAATAGTATAAAAGAGTAAGAAAAATATTTTTTGAACAGTTTTTAACTTCACCACTTGCATATACAATTTATCTAAAAAAAATTAAAATATCCCAGTGTATACTGCAAATGAGGATGAACTACTCTCTAATTCTACTAAATTTCTATTACAATTAGTAACAGCCTTCTTCAAGCAGAAATCACAAATATGGAACTTCAGAATCACGTGCTGCAGTTTAAGAGGCTTTTCCTACAATCTATAATACAATACAATATAATACAACACAATACAGTACAATAAACCAGGTTGGAAGAGACCTTCAAGATACAATAATACAATACAATACACCAGGTTGAAAGAGACCTTCAAGATCATCATGTCCAACCCATCAACCAATCCAACCCACCTAAACAACTATGGCCATGGCACCAAGAATCCCATCAAGTCTCCCCCTAACACCTAAAATGAAGGTGACTTCACCACCTCCATGGGTAGCCGATTTCAATGGGCAATCACTCTCTCTGTATAGAACTTCCTCCTAACATCCAGCCTAAACCTGCCCTGGCGCAGCCTGAGACTGTGTCCTCTTGTTCTGGTACTGGCTGCCTGGGAGAAGAGACCAACCTCTGCCTGTCTACAACCTCCCTTCAGGTAGTTGTAGACAGCAAGAAGGTCACCTCTCAGTCTCCTCTTCTCCAGGCTAAGCAACCCCAGCTCCCTCAGCCGCTCCTCGTAGACCTTGTGTTCCAAACCCCTCACCAACCTTGTTGCATTTCTCTGGACATGTTCCAGCAAGTCAACATCCTTCCTAAACTGAGGGGCCCAGAACTAGACACAGTACATGAGTGCCTGTAGCAGTGCATGGGGTTGCTGTGGCCAGTGTGCAGAACCTGGCACTTGGATGTGTTCAGTCTCATGCCGTTGGATTCTGCCCATCTGTCCAGCCTGTCGAGGTCCCTCTGCAAAGCCTCTCTGCCCTCCAGCAGATCAACTCCTGCCCCCAGCTTGGTGTCGTCCCCAAATTTACTGATGATGGACTCAATGCCCTCATCCAGATCATCAATAAAGATATTGAAGAGCATGGGGCCCAGCACTGATCCCTGGGGGACACCACTACTGACTGGCTGCCAGCTGGATGTGGCACCATTCACCACCACTCTCTGGGCTCGGCCCTCCAGCCAGTTCCTAACCCAACACAGTGTGATCCTGTCCAAGCCATGGGCTGCCAGCTTGGCCAGGAGTTTGCTGTGGGGGACGGTGTCAAAGGCCTTGCTGAGCTCCAGGTAGACCACATCCACAGCCTGCCCCACATCCACCAGGCGGGTCACCTGATTATAGAAGGAGATCAGGTTGGTGAGGCAGGACCTGCCCTTCTTAAATCCATGCTGGCTGGGCCTGATCCCTTGGCCATCCTGTAAGTGCTGTGTGATTGCACTCAAGATGACCTGCTCCATAATCTTGCCTGGCACTGAGGTCAGGCTGACAGGCCTATAATTCCCTGGCTCATCCAATTGGCCCTTCTTGTGGATGGGCACCACGCTGGCAGCTTCCAGTCTTCTGGGACTTTATGGAAATGACCAAAAGTATGTACACTTAGAAATCAGATAACAATTTCTTTTCTCCCTTTCAAATCTGTGTACTTTCTGTTTTATGGTAATATTCAAGGCAGTGACCTTGCTATTTTATTCCTACTGACAACATTCAGTGATGTTTTGCATGAATTACTGCAGAATCCCCATGGGGTCATTAGTATCACCCTGTAATTTTAGCTATCTTCTAACTGAATGACTCCCAGAAAGAGAAAAAAGAATTAAGTACAGTAGTTCAAATATTCACATGCAAATAGGTGTTTGTATGAATATGCATGTATAAATGATAATTACTTGTCTGTATATGCCACTTTTTCCTTTCTGCAGTACTCTTTGCTCTCTGGAATTCAAATGAACAGGTGCTCACAATTACTAGCAAAAGGGTATTTTTAAAGATATTTTTTCTCTGTTCACCGCTCTCTGCAGTTGATTTTTCAGAACTATTTAAAGAGTCATTCACCTGGAATTTCATTCTCTTTTTAGAAAGGGTAAGCAATGAGGAATGGGTAGTTCTCAAAAACATTATTTTTTAAAATTCTTGCTTGGTTGGTTGGTTTTGTTTTCATGACTTACTGTGCTGTTCAAAGTGGGGCATTTTGGGTAATTAACTTCTGGCTGGAAACTGTAAAAGTTGGGTGTTTGTTTTTTTTTTTTGCTGTAGGAATTCATTGTTGTGGGTGACTGAAAAAAGAGTGAATCAATGCGGGGATGGCAGCCAGAGGCAAGCTGAAATAAGACAATAAACACATAGACAATTGTTGCCTGGTAGCTCCATCTTCCCTCTGGTTTTGGATCCAACACAGAAACCCTGGCATGTTCATCACCAAACAGCAAAATAATGGGTGCCTGCGCAACTTAAGGAGGCGATGATGCCAGAAGACCTCCCGACTCCAAAGGATTCTTTAAGATGCCCTACGGCCAGAAATCAGTGTGAGTGTGATCTGGGACACCTCCTCTGCTTCAGAAGCAAGATCTCACAGAATCACAGGATCACAGAATTGTTTTGGTTGGAAAAGACCTCTAAGGATCACCATGTCCAACCATTCTCTAACTCCACCAGGTCTGCTGCTAAACCACATCCCACAGCACCATATCTCTGCATCTTTGAAACACCTCCAGGGATGGTGATTCAATCACCTCCCTGGGGAGCCTCTAACTTATCTTTGACAACTTTGAAATGTGAAATGTTGTTTCCCACAGCATCCTCTGAGGTGGCTGCAATAACAGCACTGAAGCGGAAGCATATCCCACTGAGTTTGCAAGAACATGGAGTTGGTGGATTGAAAGAGTGGGTTATACAGTAAGATGAAAAGCCTTTGACAGTGTCTCCCACAGCATTCTCTTTCAGAAACTCATGGCACACAGCTTGGGTAAAAACACTGTGCACTGGATAAAAAAATGGCTGTCTGGCTGGGCCCAAAAGGTGGTGAATGGAGTTAAAGGTGTCTGGTGCCCAGTCACTAGCAGTGTCTCCCAGGGCTCAGTACTGGGGCCTGTCCCCTTTAATACCTTTATCAATGATCTGGATGAGGGGATTGAATGCACCCACAGTAAGTTTGCAGATGACATCAAGCTGGGTGGATGGGTCAATCTGCTAGAGGGTATGGAAAGTTTATAACAGGATCCGGACAGATTACAGAATCACACAGTATCACAGTATCACCGAGGTTGGAAGAGACCTCGAAGATCATCAGGTCCAACCTGTCACCACAAACCTCATGACTAGACCATGGCACCAAGTGCCACATCCAATCCCCTCTTGAATACCTCCAGGGACGGTGACTCCACCACCTCCCTGGGCAGCCTATTCCAATGGCGAATCACTCTCCCAGTGAAGAACTTTCTCCTCACCTCCAGCCTAAACCTCCCCTGGTGCAGCTTGAGACTGTGTCCTCTTGTTCTGGTGCTGGTTGCCTGGGAGAAAAGACCAAGCCCTTCCTGGCTACAACCTCCCTTCAGGTAGCTGTAGAGAGCAATAAGATCTCCTCTGAGCCTCCTCTTCTCCAGGCTAAACAACCCCAGCTCCCTCAGCCTCTCCTCATAGGGCTTGTGCTTGAGGCCTCTCACCAGCCTCACTGCCCTTCTCTTGATATGTTAAAGTGTCTCAGTGTCCTTCCTAAACTGAGGGGCCCAGGGCCAAGGGTAATGGTATGAAGTGCAACAAGGCCAAGTGCCAGGACCTCCACCTGGGTCACAGCAACTCCACGGAAAGCTACAGACTTTGGGCTGTGTGGTTGGGAAGCTGCAACTTGGAGAGGCATGTAGAGGTACTGGTTGACAGTTGACTGAACAGGAGTGAGCAGAGTGCATAGGTGGCCAAGAAAGCCAATGGTATCCTGGCTTGGACTAGAAACAATGGCAAAACTAGAAAACTAGAAGGGACAGGGAAGTGATCATCCTCCTGTACTTGGCACTGGTAAGGGCACACTGTGTTCAGATCTGGGCTCCTCACTATAAGAAGGGTATTTAGGTGCTGGAAAGGGTCCAGAGAGGGACAATGAAGCTGTTGAAGGGTCTGGAGCACATGGCTTATGAAGAGCATCTGAGGGAGCTGGGGTTGTTTAGTCTGCAGAAGAGGAGGCTGAGAGAAGACTTCAGTGCCCTCTACAACTACCTGAAGGGAGGCTGGAGTGAGGAGGAGGTCAGCCTCTTCTTGATGATGAGCAACAGGATTAGAGGAAATGGTTTCAAACTGCACCAGGGGCAGTTCAGGCTGGAGATTAGGAAACATTTCTTCACTGAAAGGGTTCTCAAATATTGGAAAGGTCTGCCCAGGGCAGAGGTGGAGTCACCATCCCTGGAAGTGTTCAAGCAGCGTGTGGACCTGGCACTTAGGGACATGGTTTAGAGCTGGTCCTTCAGTGCTGGGTTGAGGGTTGGACTGGATGATCTTTGAGGTCTCTTCTAACCAGATGTATTCTGTGATGCTGTGAAAAATTTTAAGGTGCTAATCAATCTTACCATTGCAAACTGTCTTTGCATCTGTCTTTAAAAGCACAATACAGCCATAAAACATTAAAAGTAATGTTATTATACTACCACCGTCTCAAATGTACGAAGAGAAATAGTTAGAAAGGCAGAGGCCTTGATTTAAGAGTTAGCACCATGTTATGTAGTTTTGGGCAACCTTACACACTACAGCATCACCAGCCTTTCTGGAGGCAGTACAGGGGCAGAATGACCTCCCTGCTCCTGCTGGCCACACTGTTCCTGATGCAGGCCAGGATGCCATTGGCCCACTTGGCTTCCTGGGCACACTGCAGGCTCATGTTCAGCCTACTATCAACCAGCACCCCCAGGTCCCTCTCTGCCTGGCCACTCTCCAGCCACTCTGACCCCAGCCTGTATTACTCCATGGGGTTGCTGTGGCCAATGTGCAGAACCCAGCACTTGGATGTGTTCAATCTCATGCCCTTGCACTCTGCCCATCTGTCCACCCTGTCGAGGTCCCTCTGAAGAGCTCTCCTACACTCTAACAGATCGACACCAGCCCCCAGCTTGGTGTCATCTGCAAATTTACTGATGATGGACAGAATCATATAATCAGTCAGGGTTGGGAAGGGACCACAAGGATCATCTAGTTCCAACCCCCCTGCCATGGGCAGGGACACCCTACACTAGATCACGCTGGCCAGAGCCTCGTCCAGCCTGGTCTTAAACACCTCCAGGGACGTGGCCTCAACCACCTCCCTGGACAACCCATTCCAGGGCTTCACCACTCTCATGGTAAAGAACTTCTTCCTCACATCCAGCCTGAATCCCCCATTTCCAGCTTCAATCCGTTCGCCCTAGTCCTATCACTACCTGAGATCCTGAGAAGTCCCTCCCCAGCCTTCCTGTAGGCCCCCTTCAGATACTGGAAGGCCACAATGAGGTCACCTCGGAGCCTTCTCTTCTCCAGACTGAACAGCCCCAACTCCTTCAGTCTGTCCTCATAGGAGAGGTGCTCCAGCCCTCTGATCAGCCTCGTGGCCCTTCTCTGGACACGCTCCAGCACCTCCACATCCCTCCTGTAATAGGGGCTCCAGAACTGGACGGACTCCAGGTGGGGTCTCACCAGAGCTGAGTAGAGGGGGAGAAGCACCTCCCTTGCCCTGCTGGTCACACTTCTCCTGATGCAGCCCAGGATCTGACTGGCTTTCCGGGCTGCATCAGCACATTGAGAGCTCATGTTGAGCTTCTCGTCCACCAGCAGCCCCCAAGTCTCTCTCCTCAGGGCTGCTCTCCAGCCAGTCACTGCCCAGCCTGGATTTGTGCCTGGGATTGCCTCGACCCAGATGCAGGAGCCTGCCCTTGGTCTTGTTGAAGCTCATGAGGTTGGCTTGTGCCCACCTCTCCAGCCTGTCCAGGTCCCTCTGGATGGCATCCCTTCCCTCCAGGGTGTCCACTGCACTACACAGCTTGGTGTCATCAGCAAACTTGCTGAGGGTGCACTCGATGCCACTGTCCATGGCACCCACAAAGATGTTGAACAAGACAGGTCCCAGGACTGATCCCTGAGGGACTCCGCTTGTCACTGGCCTCCACTGGGACATGGACCCGTTGACAGCCACTCTTTGGGTGCGGCCATCAAGCCAGTTCTGTATCCATCTAGTGGTCCATCCATCAAACCCATGTGTCGCCAGCTTGGAGACCAGGAGGTGGTGCGGGACAGTGTCGAAGGCTTTGCTCAAGTCCAGGTAAACGACATCAGTACAGACATCAGACATCAATGCCCTCATCCAGATCATCAATAAAGATATTGAAGAGCATGGGGCCCAGCACTGATCCCTGGGGCACACCACTAGTGACTGGCTGCCAGCTGGATGTGGCACCATTCACCACCACTCTCTGGGCTCGGCCCTCCAGCCAGCTCCTAATCCAGCATAGAGTGCTGCTGTCCAAGCAACGAGCTGACAGCTTGGCCAGGAGTTTGCTGTGGGGAACAGTGTCAAAGGCCTTGCTGAAATCTAGATAGACTACATCCACAGCCTGCCCCACATCCACCAGGCGGATCACCTGATCATAGAAGGAGATCAGGTTGGTCAGGCAGGACCTGCCCTTCCTGATTCCATGCTGGCTGGGCCTGATCCCTTGGCCATCCTGTAAGAGCTGTGTGATCGCACTCAAGATGACCTGTTCCATAATCTTGCCTGGCACTGCGGTCAGGCTGACAGGTCTGGAATTCCCCAGCTCATCCAACTGGCCCTTCTTGTGGATGGGCATCATGTTGGAGGTTGTCCTTGCCCCTCCTCTTGCTATTAATGTATTTGTAGAAGGATTTTTGTATTGTCCTTCACAGCAGAGGCCAGTGTAAGCTCTAAATGGGCTTTTGCCTCTAATTCTTTTCGTACATGACCTCACAACATTCCATGGGTAACCTCACCTTCCTTCCAAAGATGATACACCCTCTTTTTTCCCCTTAATTCCTTCAGAAGTCATTATCCATCCAGGCTGGCCGTCTGTCCCAGCAGCTCATATTCTGGCACATTGGCACAGCCTGTTCCTGCACCTTCAAGACTTCTTCCTTGAAGTAGGTCCAGCTCTCCTGGACCCCTTTGTTTTTAAGGGCTGTTTCCGAAAGAACCTTCTGAGTTAGTTCCTCAAGCAGTCCAAAGTATGCCCTGCAGCAGTCCAGAGTGGAGGTTTTGTTGCTGTCCCTCTTAGCTTGACTGCAAATTGAAAACTCAATTATCTCATAGTCACTGGACCCCAGACAGCCTCCAACTACCACACATCTCCCAACAGCCCTTCTCTGTTTGTGAAAAGAAGGTCAAGCAAAGCCTTACCCCTGGTAGGCTCACACAGCAGCTGAGATAAGAAGCTGTCCTCCATACACTCTAAGAACCTTCTAGACTGCCTCCTGTCTACTGTGTTGAGTTCCCAGCAGATATCAGGCAGGTTAATGTTGCCCATAAGAACAAGGTCTGGTGGTCTTGAGACATCCTCTAGCTGACTATAAAATAATTCATCAACCTCTTCATCCTGGTTGGGTGGTCTACAACAGACTCCAACCAGGATGTCTGCCTTGTTGGCTTTCCCTCTAATTCTCACCCACAGGCATCTAGCTCCATGGCATTTAGTGCCTCCCTGATGTACAGGGCCACCCCTCCACTCCTTCTCCCTTGCCTGTCTCTCCTGAAGAGCCTGTAGCCATCAATTACAGTGCTCCAGTCATGTGAGTCATCCCACCATGTTTCTGTGATGGCAGCTACATCATCAATTTCCTGCTTCCAGCTCCTCTTGTTTGTTACCCATACATGCATTAGTGATGCATTAGTGTACATGCACTTCAGCTGGGCTGCTGGTTTTACCGCTGACTCCAGCTTACCACCCTCAGACTCCTGCCTGGGGGGACTGGTTTCAGCCCCTTCCCCCTTCAAATCTAGTCTAAAGCCCTGTCAATGAGTCCAGCCAACTCCCTTCCTAGAACCCTTTCCCCTCTGTGGGATAGGCTATTCTCACGTGGAAGGATCTTTCTCCCCATCTGGGACTGATGTACTCCATCTGTTGCTAGCTGACCTGGTGCCATAGCAAGTTCCACAAGATTAAAAACCCCAAAATTCTGTTGGTGGCACCAGCCTCTGAGCCATTGTTAATGACACCTGCTTTCCTGTTCCTTTCAGTATTCCTTCCTGCAACTAAGGCTATTGATGAAAAAATTACCTGTGCCCCTGACCCCTCAACCAGTTTTCCCAGAGCTCTGAAGTCCTTTTTGATGGCCTTTGGACCTCTGGTTTCAACATCATTGCTCCCCTTCTGCATAACTATCAAGGGATAGTAATCAGAGGACTGTACCAGACTAGGCAGCCTTCACTAACATCTCTGACCTGGGCCCCAGGGAGGCAGCAGATTTCCCTATGGGAAGGATCTGACCAACATACGGGGCCCTCTGCTCCCCTCAGGAGAGAATCACTAATAACAATTTACCCTCCTCTTTTTTTAAGGGAACAAGTCCCGATGTGGGGGCAAGCTGCTTTGCTTTAGGCAACACATTGGATGGTGTGTCTTCTGGCTTCTCATTCACCTCACCCTCAACTTCCAGTGCCCCATATTTGTTTTGCAAGGGCAGCTGGGAAGCTGAGGGAGCCGTGAGGGTTTTACTTTGCTTCACCTGTATCCATTTCCTGCTGCATCTTGGGTCTCCTCCCTCTGCTAGGGAGCCTGCAGAGCCTAGTTCCTCAAATCCAACTCCCTTCTACATTCCCTTACTGTCTTAATTCTACCAACTAGCTAAGGTCTTGAGCATCATACTCATAAGCTATGTTTATCAGACCTCATCCAAATTCACACACCTCTTAGTCAAGCTGATGCTTTGTCACTAAGAAATTAATATTTGAAGAAACAACCAGATGATGAATATTTAAATAAAATTGATTAAATTTAAATATAAATATTTAATATTTATTTAAATGATCTTATAGAAGGAGTGCATTTCTATAACCCAAATGTTATTAAAGGAAAAACAAACAACAAAAAAAGACAGCCCCACATTTCATAACACAATGATCACTGCAGATCTGAGCATTTGAACAAGACAGCTTCTCCTTATACATCTGAACAGTTACAAGCACTGGACTGCTCAATGGAATTTTTTAATAATCCACTGTCCCTTTTAAGTTTGGATGACATTTATTTAATGAATTGGGAAAAATGACTGAAGAATCTTTCACAAGTTTATGACATCTAACTGGCTTCAGACTTTTATTAAAATCTGTATACTTGCACTTGTTTATGAAACTGATTTTTATTTTTTTCCCAAAAAAAACCCCAAACATGAAAACAAATATTTCAAGCTTCCCACAGAGTGTCCTATTTATTATGGTATTGGTCTAAACTGCTGAAACTTTATTTTGGGAACATTATTGTATTTGAAACTGTTCTGACAGAGGAGACCAACCAATACTTCCTGTTTTACACAGGACAGATCTGTTCTTTCAAGCACATTTCACTTGTGAGCAGCATTAGGAAATTTCAAAACTGAGGTGGTTAACACCAAAGACTCCAACATGTAGGCTCTCTGAAAGGCTGCGTAGCCACCAAGTGCTCTGCAAAAACACAATGGCCAGAAGCTGCATCTAGTTCTGGAGCTCCTATTACAAGAAGGACATGGACATACTGGAAGGTGTCCAGAGAAGGGCCACGAGGATGATCAGAGGGCTGGAGCACCTCTCGTATGAGGACAGACTGAAGGAGCTGGGTCTGTTCAGTCTGGAGATGAGAAGGCTCCGAGGTGACCTCATTGTGGCCTTCCCGTATCTGAAGGGGGCCTACAGGAACGCTGGGGAGGGACTTCTCAGGCTATTGGGTAGTGATAGTACTAGGGGGAATGGAATGAAGCTGGAGGTGTGGAGATTCAGGCTAGATGTGAGGAGGAAGTTCTTCACCATGAGAGTGGTGAAGGCCTGGAATGGGTTATCCAGGGAGGTGGTTGAGGCCCCGTCCCTGGAGGTGTTTAAGACCAGGCTGGATGAGGCTCTGGCCAGCCTGATCTAGTGTAGGGTGTCCCTGCCCATGGCAGGGGTGTTGGAACTAGATGATCCTTGTGGTCCCTTCCAACCCTGACTGATACTATGATACTGTGATACTAAGCTGTGCCCAGCTACTGAGGCCAAGCAGAGGAGCCCAGTGTGGGTTCATATCTCATGGCTGCCCTGCAGGCAGGGAATCAGTGCTGCAACCCCAGCCCTCCATAGGACAGGGCTGTTTGGTACCCCTAGCAAAAATCAGTCTGGTAGCCTTCTATGATGGAGTGAATAAGATCAGTGGATGGTGGAAGAGCTATGGATGCCACCCACCAGGAATTCGGTGAAGCCTTTGAGTCAGTTCCTCACAACATCCTTGTCTCTAAACTGGAGAGATACAGATTTGATTGGTGTGCTGTTCAATGGGTAAGGAACTGGTTGGATGGTCCTATACAGAGAGTACTGGTCAAGGGCTCAGTGGCCTGACTGAAACTGATGACAAGTACTCTCCTTCAGGGGTCTGTACTGCAGACAGTGCTCTTTAATACCTTCACCAATAACACAGGTAGTGGTATTGAGTGCACTATCAGCAGGTTTGCAGATGACACCAAGCTGAGTGGTGCTTAAACTAAAAGAGGGAGATTCAGACCAAACAGAGGAAATGTTTCATAAAGACAAAGGTGAGACTCTAGCCCAGGCTGCCCAGAGAGGTGATAGATGCCCTTCCCTGGAACCATTCCAGGTCAAAACAGGGCTCTGAACAACCTGCTCTAGTTCGAGATGTCCCTACTGACTGCAGGGAGGTTACACTGGATGACCTGTCAAGGGCCCTTCCAAACCAAACCATTCTATGATTCTATGAAAACCAGAAACCAGGCACAGGGACAAAGTGCTCCAGCCAGGGTGGTGCTGTGCTCTATTGCTGGTCTCCTCGCTAGATGCAACCAGTGATGCTGACGTCTTATCCCAGGTTTAACACATCTTTATCCTCCTAGACAGTTAAGCATCTCCATAACTTTAATCATTTAAGTACTCTCACAGACTTCAAAGGGACCACTAGCATGCTTAATCTTATACAAGTGCGTGGGTGTCTGTGGAGCTGCGGTTTCTAGCAGGGTTTCCTGAACTGGCGAGAACAGCTGCTGCTGTTCTGAAAGTCCAACTTGTTTGTGTAGAGACAGCCAAGAAATCATACCTGCAGCATTTGTCCTTCCTCTGAAAATATCATCATAGGCTTTCCATTGTGGGGTCACCTGGTAGGCGTGGATGAACACCACGAAAACCACCACCAAGCACATTAATGGCACCAGAGCCGCAGTGAAAAGGGCAGCATAGGCATTTGGGATGAAGCACCTGATGGAAAAAAATACAGAAAAGAAAAAACAATTCTGTTAATAATCATAAAAGCCACCCAGAAACTGTCATGAGTGAAAATATTTTTTTTAAAAAAAAGAGATGTTTTTGAAGACTTTATTCCCAGAGCAAACCTGACAGGATGTACTGGGTTCTGTTGGTTCTTATCTCCTCATCTCATCTTAAGGAACATAATATCTGTACCTCGAGAGTCTGCGTGTTGCATTTAAGCCCAGCTGATGCTGGGGAGCTTTGAAATGTTGCAGTGGAACAATTTATACTTTAACAAACTCCATGCATGCTATATTCATTTAATGTGATCACTCTTAGTCACCAAAGTCTAAAAGGGCATTATGTAATTTTCTATACTTATCTCCTGAAACCACAAATTAAAATATGAGGAATATATTTTTAAAATAAATGAACAAGTCTTAAAGGCAAGATAACTATTCCTCCTCAAGTTGTTGGAAATTACATGTCATTTGTACACTGGAGCCAAATGCTTACTCCCATTTTTTTTTAATATATATATATATCTATCTCAAAGTTCTGTCTCTCCTTACCCTCCCCATTTATTAAAGTTGCAATTATTTATAAAGATGGGGCAGGAATTAATCCTGGAAAAAGATTAAAAAACGTCAAATTATGCATATCAGATGATGACTTGAAGGATATGGAGATGGTGGTTAGAGCTGTTGATGGTATGAGAGATCAGGGCTTTCTGTGAACTCCCTGGAGGGCAGCATGTGCTTCGCAGTCACTGACCTACTCTGGAGATGACGCACAACGGAGCAGCCCAAGGGACAGCTCGGGAGTCAGGATGTCTAGAGAGTATGTGGTCACTGCTGTCCCTATTAAGAGGGTGTAACTTAGCCAGCCCTTCTGTTTCTCAGGTCAACTCTGCTGCATTATCTTAGAGTTGATGTAACACCCATCTGAGAAAAGCCTGGATACATGTTTCACTGATACACCTGGTATACCTTCTGGTTCTGCTTAGGTGGACATGTGTACTCTGTCCAGCAAGTCAAGGCTGCATTTTATCTCAGGTCCTTCAGACCATCAGTCAGGAACAGTCAGCAAATCCCAAAATAATTTCCAGCAGAATCTATATATCTTCTACACCTCTATCCATAAGGTACAGGCTCAGGAAGACACCAAGCAGAGATACCCCCAGGCAGAGGGATATTGGGAAGAAATTCTTTACAGTGAAGGTGGTGAGACACTGAAACAGATTGCCCAGGGAGGCTGTGGATGCCCCCTCCTTAGAAGCATTCAAGGCTAGGTTAGACAGAGCCTTGAGCAACCTGGTCTAGTGGGAGGTGTCCCTGCCCATGGCAGGGGTTGGAATTAAGTGATCTTTAAGGTTCCTTCCAACCCAAACCATTCTATAATTCTATGAATCTACATCACTGAGCAAGTGAGCAAGCAACAGGCAATGCAGGAACTCCCTGTTGGAGTTAAAGGTGTCTGCTGCACAGAAGCATAGAATGGTTGAGCTGGGAAGAGACCAAGGTCATCTTGTCCATATGCCCTGCTCAAACATGGACACATAGCGCTGGTGGCAGCTCCACACTATGTATCGCTGCTCTGGGTCACAAACCAGGACACAGGAATTTCCACCTAAGCATAAAGATAAACTTCTTTACTTTGATATATTTTTGTATTTCAAAGATCAGTTATATTAAAAAAACAAAGTATCAGAATGTTTAGAGATATTTCAGAAAATGACTGAAAACTGCATAAAAATGAGGACCCAGAGGGATAGATCACTTTTACTGAATTCCTTAGGTATTTGCTCTAGAAAAGACAGTGAAAAATTTTGTAGACAAGAAACGCATAGAGCTTAGCTTGGACCTTTTTTCTTGAAAGCAGTGGTGAGTATTCAAGAACAATCAAGACTGTCTATAGGTGCTCACATACAGTACTGAGATGATGCTGAGAGACAGCTTTTCTATTATAAAGGCCAACTGAAAATATTTGTAATACTTAAGACTCATAGGCTCATGGAATCATTTTTGTTGGAAGAGGTCTTTAACATCATCAAGTCCAATTGTTAGCCCAGCACTGCCAAGTCCACTGTTAAAGGCATATCCCTCAGCACCACATCTGCATGTCCCTTAAATCCCTTCAGCAGTGTGGACTCCACCACTGCCCTGGACAGCCTGTTCCAGGTTACACACTGTTTGAAATTGTTTGTCACGTCAAACCTAAACCTCCCCTGGCACAACTTGAGCCTGTTTCCTCTTGCCCTGTTGTTTGTTACTTGGGAGATGGACATCCACCGGCCTCCACATCCTTCCAGGGAGTTGTAGAGGACCAGAAGGTCTCCCCTCAGCTTCCTTTTCTCCAGACTAAACTACCCCAGTTCCTTCAGCTGCTCCTCACCACACCTGTTCTCTAGACTCTTCCCCATCTTTTTTGCCATTCTCTGGACACATTCCAGCACCTCAATGACCTTGCTGTGAGGGCCCCAAAACTGAATCCAGTATTTGGGGTGTGGCATCACTAGTGTTGAGTACAGTGGGACAATTACTGCCTTAGGCCTGCTGGCCAGGACACTAGGGGCACATAATTATTATTCCATGAGACATCTGTCACATGGAACTACTATATGTCTTGAATTCCTAGCACTGGATGGGACTGACCCAGTGATAGGACAAAGAGCAGTGGGTGTGAACTCAAACACAGGTTTCACTTGAACTTAAGGAGAAACTCTGAGGGTGACAGAGGACTGGAGCAGGCTGCCCAGAGAGGCCCTGGAGTCTCCTTCTCCAGACACTTTTCAAAAGCCACACCTGCAATGTGATCTAGGCAAAACTGCTTTGGCAGGGGGTTGGACTAGATGATTTCATAGAAGCATAGAATCAATGAGGTTGGAAAAGACCTCAAAGATCATCAAGATCTCTGTCACTAAAGACCTCATGACTACTCATGACACCAAGTGCCATGTCCAATCCCCTCTTGAACACCTCCAGGGACAGTGACTCCACCACCTCCCTGGGCAGCCCATTCCAAAGGCGAACAACTCTCTCTGTGAAGGGCTTTCTCCTCACCTCCAGCCTAAACTTCCCCTGGTGCAGCTTGAGACTGTGTCCTCTTGTTCTGGTGCTGATTGTCTGGGAAGAAGAGACCAACACCCACCTGGCTACAACCTCCCTTCAGGTAGTCCAACCCCTACCATTCCATGATTCTGTGATAATTCCATGCTAGTACAGAATGACTTTTTAATCATTCTACAACTGAAAAAGAAAAATAAATACATCCCCCTCTTGGGGGCTGGGTGGGCTGGGTTGTCTTGAAGCCTTAGCATAAGCAGCTAATTTAGAATGTGTACCATGATAGCTTTGTGGAGAATACATATTGTGATAGCCTTGTAAAAGAGCATGAACTGCTGTTCTGATAAAAAACCCTTAGGGAGTTAGCAGCAAGTTAGGGAAAGTTAGCAACAAGCAGACATTGTAACACAACAGGGGATATGAATCTGGGGTTGTGATTCAATCTGTGCAAATGTCAACAACCAACAGATTGATCAAAAGGGTGTGTGGACAGCTCGTGAGGATGCAGAAAGGATATGGTCTACCTGGACCTCAGCAAAGCCTTTGACACCGTCCCCCACAGCAAACTCCTGGCCAAGCTGGCAGCCCATGGATTGGACAGGATCACACTGCGTTGGGTCAGGAACTGGCTGGAGGGCCGAGCCCAGAGAGTGGTGGTGAATGGTGCCACATCCAGCTGGCGGCCAGTCACTAGTGGTGTGCCCCAAGGATCAGTGCTGGGCCCCATGCTCTTCAACATCTTTATTGATGATCAGGATGAGGGCATTGAGTCCATCATCAGTAAATTTGGGGACGACACCAAGCTGGGGGCAGGAATTGATCTGCTGGAGGCTAGAGAGGCTCTGCAGAGGGACCTCAACAGGCTGGGCAGATGGGCAGAATCCAACAGCATGAGATTGAACACATCCAAGTGCCGGGTTCTGCAAATTGGCCACAACAACCCCAGGCAGTGCTACAGGCTGGGGTCAGAGTGGCTGGAGAGCGGCCAGGCAGAGGGACCTGGGGGTACTGGTTGATGGGAGGCTGAACATGAGCCTGCAGTGTGCCCAGGCAGCCAAGAAGGCCAATGGCATCCTGGCTTGCATCAGGAACAGTGTGGCCAGCAGGAGCAGGGAGGTCATTCTGCCCCTGTACACTGCACTGGTTAGACTGCACCTCGAGTACTGTGTCCAGTTCTGGGCCCCTCAGTTTAGGAAGGATGTTGACTTGCTGGAATGTGTCCAGAGAAGGGCAACAAAGTTGGTGAGGGGTTTGGAACACAAGGCCTATGAGGAAAGGCTGAGGGAGCTGGGGTTGCTTAGCCTGCAGAAGAGAAGACTCAGGGGTGACCTTCTTGCTGTCTACAACTACCTGAAGGGAGGCTGTAGACAGGCAGAGGTTGGTCTCTTCTCCCAGGCAGCCAGCACCAGACAAGAGGACACAGTCTCAGGCTGCGCCAGGGCAGGTTTAGGCTGGATGTTAGGAAGAAGTTCTATACAGAGAGAGTGATTGCCCATTGGAATTGGCTGCCTGTGGAGGTGGTGGAGTCACCTTCATTGGAGGTGTTCAGGAGGAGACTTGATGGGATGCTTGGTTGCATGGCTTAGTTGTTTACGTGGGTTGGATTGGTTGATGGGTTGGACGCGATGATCTTGAAGGTCTCTTTCAACCTGCCGTATTGTATTGTATTGTATTGTATTGTATAACAGCCTATCAGATTGCAGAATATTGCCAGTATACCATATAAAAGTAGTGCTGATAGTTAATAAAGTTGAATTATTTATGCATCATATTGGTGTTGTGTCATTCCTGTTCCCACGTGGACTTAAAAGGCCCTGGCACCGCCCCTCCTAAAAAAAACACCCTATATTAGTTTTCTTTTCCTTCAACATAAAGCAGAAAGACACTTATTTTACTTTTTTTTTTTTTTTTTTTTTGGCTAGGACTAAAATGCTGAGAAACAGCTTTAATATACTTATTTTGTCTTTCTCTCTTTAGAACTAGTGCAGATGTTCACTGAGTCTAAATTGATACTTTTAAATACCACAAACATGGAGGGACTAGGACCTACAAATTAACAGACAATTATGATCCTCCCTTTGGAAAAGATGAAATCTCAAAAAGTCAGATAAATTTACATCAATTAATTGACTAAAATGACCTCACTTACTGGCCAGACAAAATCAGGGCTTTACCTTGGTGTAGCTTTATTTTCCCTTTCTAATCTCTATAAATGGATTACTAGGCTTGCTTTCTTCTCAAGGGAGTGAAGCACGCTTATCTGACCCTCCAAGTTTTTTTGTAGTCTTCTGTGCTCACCTAATCTCTAGCACTTCCTAAAATCAGGAGAGTTGTTCCAGCTCTGTAAGATATGGAAGGGCCTTACTTTAGTTTTCTACTGTTTTTAAATGAAAAGGAGAAGGTAATTGAAAAGAAGAATACTAGACTTTCTTGTTAGCACAATTTTACAATTAACATTAAAAAAGAGGGGAAAATTTAAAATCAAACAACATTGTTAAGGAGAAAAGGACTGTTTTTAAAAGTCAGGAAAGTATTAAATGAAAAAAATAAACTTTAATCCTCTATAAGGAAGACAGCCTAAAAAAATGCTCTATGTGTTAAGGACAGCTTCATTCTGCTATTGCCATGCCTTGAAGAGGGACCTCGACCGACTGGACAGATGGGCGGAGTCCAACGGGATGGCATTCAACAAGTCCAAGTGCTGGGTGCTGCACTTTGGCCACAACAATCCCATGCAGAGCTACAGGCTGGGGTCAGAGTGGCTGGAGAGCTGCCAAACAGAGAGGGACCTGGGCGGGGCTGATCGACAGCTGCCTGAGCATGAACCAGCAGTGTGCCCAGGTGGCCAAGAAAGCCAATGGCATCCTGGCCTGCATTAGGAATAGTGTGGCCAGCAGGAGCAGGGAGGTCATTGTGCTCCTGTACTCTGCACTGGTTAGGCCGCACCTTGAGTACTGTGTCCAGTTCTGGGCCCCTCAGTTTAAGAACAACATCAAGACGCTTGAACGTGTCCAGAGAAGGGCAACAAGGCTGGGGAGAGGCCTTGAGCACAAGCCCTATGAGGAGTGGCTGAGGCAGCTGGGATTGTTTAGCCTGGAGAAGAGGAGGTTCAGGGGAGACCTCATTGCTCTCTACAACTACCTGAAAAGTGCTTGTAGCCAGGAAGGGGTTGGTCTCTTCTCTCTAGCAACCAGCACCAGAACAAGGGGACACAGTCTCAAGCTGCGCCAGGGAAGTTTAGGCTGGAGGTGAGGAGAAAGTTCTTCACCGGCAGAGTGATTCGTCATTGGAATGTGCTGCCCAGGGAGGTGGTGGAGTCACCATCCCTGGAGGTGTTCAAGAGGGGATTGGATGTGGCACTTGGTGCCATGGTCTAGTCATGAGGTCTGTGGTGACAGGTTGGACTCGATGATCTTTGACGTCTCTTTCAAACTTAGTGATACTGTGAATTCTATGGATGATATCCTTCAAATGCATCTTCAAATTAAGTTTAAGTCTGACAAAACAATGGATGTTTTCTTGTCTATCAAATACCTGCTGTTCTCACTTAATTTGGGCTCTAGGCAGTTAACATTTTGATTTTTACTTGCTATGTGCGTTTATCTCCAGAGCTAGACATAGATTGTAATCATCATAATGACTATTGTTGCTATTTTGCAGTTTATTTGTTTTCATAGGAAAAAAACAAAAGGGGGGAAAAAAAGGAAAAAAAAAAAAAAAAAAAGCTTTGGGTTGGAAAGGACTTTAAAGGTCATCTAGTCTAACCCCACCCCGTACTCAGCAGGGAAATCTACAGCAGGTTGCTCAGAGTTCCAGACAACCTGACCTGGAATGGTTGCAGGGATGGGGCACCTACAATTATCTGGACAACCTGTGACAGGGTCTCACTGCTGTCTTGGTAAAACATTTCTTTCTTCTATCTAATCTCAATCATTTTGTTTCAAATTGTCACCCCGTTTAAGTACTGGATGGCCACCAGACAGTCTCCCTGGTGCCTTCTCCCAGCTGAACAACTGCAACTCTATCAGCCTAGCCTCATAGCAGAGGGCTTCCACACCTCCCATTATTGCTGTGGCCTCCCCTGGCCCTGCTCCAACAGGTTCATGCCTCTGCTGCGCTAACTCCAGAGCTGTCCCCAGCACTGCAGGTGTGGTCTCAGCAGAGTGCAGCAGAGGGGCAGAACCTTCTCCCTCCACCTGCTGCTCACACTGCTGGAGGATCAGCCCAGGACACATATGGGTCTGGGCTATGAATGCACATTAGTCGCTAATGTTGAGCTTCTCCCCACCAAGCACCCCAGACTCCTTCTCTGCAGGGCTGCTTTTCAACCCTTCATCCCCTATCCTCAACTGCTATCAGGGATTGCCCCAACCCAGTTGCAGGTCCTTGCCTCTGGCCTTGTTGAGCCTCATGAGGTTCATCTGGTTCAACTTCTCTATTTTCATTATTATTTAATCTTGGGCATGAAGACTAACAACTCATAAGCTTCTCCCTTGCTGTAGGCACAGCTTGTGTGAAGGCAGCCTAGTGCAGAGAACAGGGAAATATGGTACCACCTGAGTTTGTTCATCTTGCGCACATTACATCAGGAAAGTAAAAAGCAAACGTCAGTCACACGAATTTAAACTTGTGTTTGTATTTCATCACCTCCACTTAGAGAACGAAATCTCTGTCCCTAAAATAACCTAACAAAAGCCAAAGTTTGAATTACTTGTTCATGCTTACTCAGCAAAGCCTTCACATAGAAGATGAAACAACACCAAAAATGAAAATAGGCAAGATGGATTATGATCTACATACACGCCTCGATGTTCATGGATTCTGGGCCTTCTTGAAAAGCAGCTTGCTCTGTTCCAGAGCTTTACTTGGAAATTAGTATTTATTCTTAGATCATCCTCAACAATTAAGCACAGAGCAGGCCAGACATTGCAAACATTATTTTGCAAATAATTGCTCGCTCAAAAGTTGTTAATCTGACTAACTATCTGCAGCAATTTGTTTATAGTGTGTATCCAAGCAGCACAGCAAAACCTAAAATGTCTTTGTTTTATGAACTCATACTGGATGACTATATTTATTGTCTGCTTCTGATGGTTTTTTGGGTGGCTTAACAGTTTGATCATCAACCCTTTTTCAAAAAACATTGCATGATTTTAATAGCTGGAAGCTCTGATATTTTAACTTTCACTCTGTTGTTAAATACAAGCCTCAGAGAAGGTCCTAATCTCTTGCATTACACCTGGAAATCACCAAAAAACTCAGTTTTCTGCTATGTGTTCATCTGTAATTTCATCTGACAAGTTGCTCCTGTGTGGCCCTACAACTACAGCAATAATTCTTACAGGAGTTTATGTTGCTCCCACTGGCTCCTTCCAACTTTCTGCTTGTTTTGGAACACTACTGCTCCTTATATCAAAAACCTTTGCACCTTTTGGCAATGAAGTACGAACCCAAAGCTGGAAGCATCCGGGTAATGCTGTAGTACTTTTATTTCCCTTTCCACCAAGCTAGAGACCAACATTTTATGGGCAACTCACACATGATTCAGGCTTGCTGATGTTTTATGCACATGGCCATCTACCATGATGTTAGAACCAATGCAGTGAATCAATGAAGTAAAGTTCATCAGCCACTAAGCAGAGCAGAGCATTTAAGAGCAAAAACAGAAAAAAAAATGCTCATTTACTTTAGAATTCCGTTCAGGAAAATGCTTGTTTTAGCAGCTGTTTGAGACTGAACCATTGGTGGGCATATCCTCAGGGCAGATAACTGTCTTAAAGCTTCCTGAACGTTACAAACTCTCAACCTGAAAAGAATTACATATTTCTGTTCTTCTTTCTTTTTTCCCTTTTTTTTTTTTTTTTTTTTTTATTGTAAGAGTGTTCATTTTCCATAAATACATTAAGCAAGAAGATTAATGTTTGTGCTGTGTTTTGTTTTCCACTCCCCTGACAGGGAAAGAAAAATGTGGACAATTTTGTATGTGCTGTGTTTTATTAAAAAAAAGCTTATGCTTCTATGAACTGATATGAAGAAAGCCAGGCAGGGAGGCTTTGCTGAGCTTAAAGTGGGTAACATTTAAGATGATAGCCACTAGTTCTTGAGGTAATTAAAGCCACATTCACATCAGGGAAAATTCTGCTTCTAGCATAGAAGATTCTACAGATCTACAACATTATACAAAAATTCACAGTGACAAAGGCACATGGATTACAGGCTGGGCAGTGACTGGCTGGAGAGCAGCCCTGAGGAGAGAGACTTGGGGGTGCTGGTGGACGAGAAGCTCAACATGAGCTCTCAATGTGCGCTTGCAGCCCGGAAAGCCAATCAGATCCTGGGCTGCATCAGGAGAAGTGTGGCCAGCAGGTCAAGGGAGGTGCTTCTCCCCCTCTACTCAGCTCTGGTGAGACCCCACCTGGAGTACTGCATCCAGTTCTGGAGCCCATATTACAGGAGAGATGTGGACGTGCTGGAGCGTGTCCAGAGAAGGGCCACGAGGATGATCAGAGGGCTGGAGCACCTCTCCTATGAGGACAGACTGAAGGAGTTGGGGCTGTTCAGTCTGGAGAAGAGAAGGCTCCGAGGTGACCTCATTGTGGCCTTCCAGTATCTGAAGGGGGCCTACAGGAAGGCTGGGGAGGGACTTCTCAGGATCTCAGGTAGTGATAGGACTAGGGGGAATGGAATGAAGCTGGAAATGGGGAGATTCAGGCTGGATGTGAGGAAGAGGTTCTTTACCATGAGAGTGGTGAAGCCCTGGAATGGGTTGTCCAGGGAGGTGGTTGAGGCCCCGTCCCTGGAGGTGTTTAAGACCAGGCTGGACGAGGCTCTGGCCAGCGTGATCTAGTGTAGGGTGTCCCTGCCCATGGCAGGGGGTTGGAACTAGATGATCCTTGTGGTCCCTTCCAACCCTGACTGATTCTATGATTCTATGATTTAGACCTGCAGTCTTTACAGAATCACAGTACCACAGAATGGCTTAGGTTGGAAGGGACAGTGTGCCCAGATACCCATGAAAGCCAGTGGCATCCTGACTTGGATTAGAAACACCATGGCCAGCAGAAACAGGGAGTTGATCATCCCCATGTACTCAGCACTGGTGAGGCCACACCTCAAGTACTGTGTTCATTTCTGGGCCCCTCACTATATGAAGGATATTGAGGTGCTGGAGTGTGTCCAGAGAAGGCCAATGAGGCCGGTGAAGGGCCTGGAGCACATGGCCTACAAGGAGTATCTGAGGGAGCTGGGGGTGTTCAGTCTGAAGAAGAGGAGGCTGAGGGGAGACCTCATTACTCTCTACAACTACCTGAAGTGAGGTTGGAGTGAGGACGGGGCAGCCTCTTCTCCTTGGTGTCATGCGACAGGACTAGAGGAGATGGTTACAAGCTGCATCAGGGGAGGTTCAGGCTGGGTATTAAGAACTATTTCTTCTCTGAAAGGGTTCTCAAACACTGGAATGGTCTGCCCAGGGCAGTGGTGGAGTCACTGCCCCTGGAGGTATTCAAGCATTGTGTGGGCCTGGCACTTCGTGACATGGTTTAGTGTTGGTCGTTCAGTGCTGGGTCAAGGGTTGGACTGGATGATCTTTGAGGTTTCTTCCAAATGGATATTTTGTGATTCTATGATTAAGAGAATGGAACATCTCCCATCTGAGGAAAGGCCAAGGAATCTGAGTCTCTTTAGCTTGGTGTAGAAGAGACTGAAGGGTGACCTCATTCATGTTTATAAAGTTGTGAAAGGCAGTGTTGGGAGGACAGAGCCAGGCTCTGTTCGGTGATGTCCAAAGATAGGACAAGAGAAAATGGTTGCAAGCTGGAGCAGAGGAGGTTCCATGTGAACATAAGGAAAAACCTTTTCACTGAGAGCAGGCTGCCCAGATACCTTGTGGAGTCTCCTCCTGCAAAGACATTGAAAACACACCTGTATGCATTCCTGTGTGATGTACTCTAGGAGATCCTGCTCTGGCAGGGAGGTTGGACTGGATGATCTTTTGAAATCCCTTCCAACCCCTAACATTCTGTGATTATGTGATTTCATTTCAGTACATGACTACAGCAGGGCTTTATGTGTTCTTAAGGCTGACTTGCTTCACATATCAGCCAATACCATGTATGCCTTTTGTGCTGTAGCACAAAATTGTTGACTCATGCTCAGTTTATCATCCACAATACACAAGAGATCTCTCATAAAGAATGGGTAAACAGGCAGCTATTCCCCATCCTATTTCTGCATAGCTAATTATTGCTGGCAAGACACAATTCTTTCCACATGTCCCCACTGAATACCACACCACTTTTCCAGAACAGATCTCAGATGTCAATAACATTATGAATTGTAACCAACATTCAATGTACTTCTTTCCCAGCTTTGAGCTGTGGTAAATTCGAATGGAAACTCCTTTATCCCAGGCTTCTATTATATAAAGGCAAATGTAATATTTTCCAGTCCATTGGTAACTGAGGAACATGCTGAACAATATTCAGATCTTGGGCTGCATCAAGAGAAGTGTGGCCAGCAGGTCAAGGGAGGTGATTCTTCCCCTCTACTCAGCTCTGGTGAGACCCCACCTGGAGTACTGTGTCCAGTTCTGGAGCCCCTATTACAGGAGGGATATGGAGGTGCTGGAAGGTGTCCAGAGAAGGGCCACGAGGCTGATCAGAGGGCTGGAGCACCTCTCCTATGAGGACAGACTGAAGGAGTTGGGGCTGTTCAGTCTGGAGAAGAGAAGGCTCCGAGGTGACCTCATTGTGGTCATCCAGTATCTGAAGGGGGCCTACAAGAAGGCTGGGGAGGGACTTCTCAGGCTATCAGGCAGTGATAGAACTAGGGGGAATGGAATGAAGCTGGAGGTGGGGAGATTCAGGCTGGATGTGAGGAGGAAGTTCTTCACCATGAGAGCGGTGAAGTCCACCAAGTTGGGAGGAGGTGTTGATCTGTTAGAGGGAGGAAGTGCTCTGCAAAGGGACCTTGACCATCATTTTCCTCCAGTCCTGGCTCACCAGAGAGGTCCCAGATGACTGGAAACTGGCCAATGTGGTCCCCATCCACAAGAAGGGTCGGATGGAGGAACCCGGAAACTATAGGCCAGTCAGCCTATAGTTGTGCTGATTGACAGCCACCTGAACATGAGCCAGCAGTGTGCCCAGGTGGCCAAGAAGGCTAATGGCATCCTGGCCTGCATTAGGAATGGTGTGGCCAGCAGGAGCAGGGAGGTCATTGTGCCTCTGTACTCTGCTTTGGTTAGGCCACACCTTGAGTACTGTGTCCAGTTCTGAGCCCCTCAGTTTAAGGACATCGAGACACTTGAATGTGTCCAGAGAAGGGCAACAAGGCTGGGGAGAGGCCTTGAGCACAAGCCCTATGAGGAGAGGCTGAGGGAGCTGGGGTTGTTTAGCCTGAAGAAGAGGAGGTTCAGGGGAGACCTCATTGCTCTCTTCAACTACCTGAAAGGTGGTTGTAGGCAGGAAGGGGTTGGCCTCTTCTCCCCAGCAACCAGCACCAGAACAAGGGGACACAGTCTCAAGCTGCAACAGGGGAAGTTTAGGCTGGAGGTGAGGAGAAAGTTCTTCACCGAGGGAGTCATTCGTCATTGGAATGAGCTGCCCAGGGAGGTGGTGGAGTCACCATCCCTGGAGGTGCTCAAGAGGGGATTGGACGTGGTACTTGGTGCCATGGTCTAGCCATGAGGTCTGTGGTGACAGGTTAGACTCGATGATCTTTGAGGTCTCTTCCAACCTTAGTGATACTGTGAAGAAGAATCAGGGCCACGTCCTTCAAAAGAGGATCCAGACACAAAATAGTAAGGTATTTCCAGGCCCTTCTCCTTTCCTTTCTCCCTTACCCTTTCCTTTCCTTCAGCATGAATAACTACAAACCATGCACAGAACACCTGCACACATCCAAAGAACATGCCTAGCATCTATTTTATTTAAATCCTATTTGGTATTTCATTAGGATGTTTCACAGGCCTGCCTATGCCTCTGACAATAAGCAAGCTCATTTTTATCCATAATCAACTAAAATACTGCACAATCCAGACTGCACAATAAGGAAAATAATCCTTCCTGTGCCCAAGGATGCAAATCACATGTATAGATTGAGTCTCAAAATGCAGTTTACTTTATCCAGTGCTCAAAGTAATGTTTACCAAAATCTTTATTTTCCCTGCTCCTATGTTTTGCATCCTGCTACAGGTTAAACAATCTTTATATGTGTAAAACAACAAAAAGCAGAGAACCAGCAAAAATCTTTATAATTACCTTTGCAAAGGGCAGAGCACATTGCCACAAAGTAGGCATGGAAGCATCCCAGGCACTACTTTTTTCCCTGAGCCTTCAGAAAGTAGCCAATGTTTTCAGGTGTGCTCTTCGGTAAGAATATGGCATGCAAATGAGCAATGCTTTGACTATCTATAGTTAGTATATATTAAACAGAGGCTTTAAATATTATAATTTCCAATTAGCAGCACTGAAATAAAACTCACTCATGTGAAACAGTGTGGTTTGAGTTGTTTTTTTTTTTGTGTTTTTAAAAGTATATTAGTGTCAGGTCAACAGGTACAACACTGGGGATTACAGTTGCCAGGGCAGTGCTTAGACAATCTTTCCCTGTGGATGTACTGACATGTAAATATAGCTTGAGACAATATCCTCCAACCAAATGTTGACCCAGTGTTGGCAAAAAATGTCTGCTGGGGTAAATGAAAAGGAAAAACATGGATGTTGTTAAAAACCCCATCCTCAATCAGTAGTGATTTGCTAGGGGACATCCACAGTGGTGAGTGAAGATCTAGGTCAAGCATGGTCAAGCGTGGATGCTCTTACCATCCAAAATGCCTGACTCCATTTTGTATTGCTCCAGCAAGGTATTTGCAAAACAATGTCCTAACTGAGTCAAAAGTCATCACTGATGAAACTACATCAGATTTGATTCCTTCCATCTTCTACAGTCTACTAACTCTATTCCGACCCTTCTCTAGGCCTTAGGACTCTGTAGTGGGCTGATCTTGAGTGGATGTGAGGTGCCCACCAAGTTGCTTTAGGTGGGTTGGATTGGTTGATGGGTTGGACACGATGATATTGAAGGTCTCTTTCAACCTGGTGTATTGTATTGCATTGTATTGTATTGTATTGCTCTTTCATTCTTCTATTCAGCACGATGGGGTGGTGGAGATGGTGGTATAGAAAATAAGATGGAAAAAAAACATCAAGTGGGTCAAGATAAAGGCAGTTTAATAGAGAAAAGCAAAGGCCATGTATGGAAACAAAGGGAAACAAAAGATTAATTCTCTACCTCCCATCAGCAGGCAATGTTCAGCCACTTCCTGAGAAGACTTCAGTACTTGTAACAACTGCTCCAGAAGACAGTTGTAGTAACGAATGTTTACCCTTCTCATCCTTTCTCTTAGCTGTTCTTACTGAGCAGATGTCATATGGTATGGAATATCCCTTTGATCAGTTGGGGTCATCTGTCTTAATCTGTGTCCCCTCCCAGGATCTTGCCCAGCAGCAGCCTGCTGTTGAGGGAGGAATGCTGAAGACAATCTTGATACTGTGGAGTGCTGCTCAGAAGCAGCCAAAACACTGCTGTGTTATCAATGCCTCCCCAGCTACACAGCACAGAGCTATGAGGGATGCTATGGGGAAAATTTAACTCCAGCTCAGCCAGACCCAAATGCAGCTGTTCAAAAATGCCCAGAAGCCTTTAGGGGTACACCACACATACTCTGATTTTGTTACAAAATGCTTCCCTTGCTGCTATTAATCCAGTTCTCATTTTGTTACAAATACTCATGAATTAATACAACGCACAAAGACATAAATCTAATGAAGGCTCTTTGCAGAGATCAGAGGAGATACAGAACTAAGTATGGTGTAGTTTTGGCTGTGGGAAAGGGGTCAAACAATGAGAGTGAAAACCATTATGTGTTTCTTAACCTTTGGGCCAGGCCTGAGCCCTTGAACTCTTTCTTTGGCATGAATGTTTGTGATTTATAATGCAAGATAAGCAAGAATCTCCTCAATTCTGGAAGGCCTAGTGAAATTGATGAGGGGACAGAGAGTCTGCTCAGCAAGTTTGCTGATGATACCAAACTGGGAGGAGGCTTGGCTGAGACACCTGAAGGCTGTGTGCCTATTCAGCGAGACTTGGACAGACTGGGAGCTGGGCAGAGAAGAACCTAATGAGGTTCAACAAGGATAAGTGCAGAGTCCTGCACCTGGAAAGGAAGAATAAACTGCAGCAGTACAGGTTAGGAGGAGATGTGCTAGAGAGCAGCCCTGTGGAGAAGGACCTGGGAGTCCTGGTGGACAACAAATTCTCCATGGGTCAGCAATGTGCCCTTGAGGCCAAGAAGGCCAATGGGGTCCTGGGGTGCATTCAGAGGAGTGTGTCCAGAAGATCCAGACAGGATTTCCTCCACCTCTGCTCTGCCCTAGGAATATTGCATCCATTTCTGGGCTCCCCAGTTCAAGAGGGACTGGGGGATCTACTTGAGAGAGTCCATGGGAGGATGATTAAGGGACTGGATCACTGTCTGATGAAAAGAGGCTGAGAGCTGTGGGGCTTTTTATTCTCTGGAGAGGGAAAGACTGAGAGGGGGTCTAATCAATGTCTACAAATATCTGAGGGCTGGGGGTCAGGAAGGAAGGGACACTCTCTGCTCACTTGTGCCCTGTGATAGGACAAGGGGCAATGGATGTAAACTACAGCAGATGAGGTTCCACCTCAACATGAGGAGGAACTTCTTTACTGTAAGGGTCACAGAGCCCTGGAACAGGCTCCCCTGGGTGGTTGTGGAGTCTCCTTCTCTGGAGATTTTCAAGACCCATCTGGATGTGTTCCTGTGTGGCCTGTGCTAGATTCTATGGTCGTGCTCTGGCAGGGGGGTTGGACTCAGTGTCCTTCAGAGGTCCCTTCCAAACCCTAACATCCTGTGATGCTGTGATCTGGTGTCCAGCATCACTGCACAAGGTCATGAGTGCCTTGAAAAAGGATAAGATTCAAAAGTCCATGGCAACTGTACTGAAGCTGACCATCAATGACCAGATGGACTCTGCATTTCTAACAGCTCATTATTCACAACAACCTTGGGCCCATGGCAAGTTTAGAAGAAGTGACAGGGCTTGGGTGAATTGAACACAGTGATATCATGACTCAGGAAAGCACATTATGCCCCCTTTCATGATTCAGTGGTTCAGAAACCTTCATGTGAGCACACTGAGCAAAGACCTTTCCTCCAACTAGGCTGATTTTTCTACAGGACTGAGCAGGCAAGGACAATTTCATACTGGTCAGCAGAAGTTACAGCTGCCTCAGGGCACTCTAAATTACATTTGGCAGGCCAGAAAGGTTATTCAAGCAGTGCTGACCAACTGAATTGTGGCATGGCTTCATATTTTGATGGCTGTCCAGTAGGTAAGGGTTTCTTTTAGCAAGAGGTTCCTCTCAGGAAATAGATTTTTTGTTTGCTTGGTTGTTTGGTTTTTTTTTTTTTGCTTGTTTGGTTTTGGTTTTGGTTTTTTGTCTACTCTGCAACAGGAGAGTAGCTCAGGCTATATTGCATTGGGTAATTCCAATAACCAGCCTCATGGAGAGGAGAAAGCAGTACTGGCCTATAACTGAGTCAGAGGGTGTTGCTGGAGCTTTCATCAAGTCATGACACAGCCCACATCCTGCTAACATCACCTTGGCAGGATGTGGCTGCCCACCTGCTCCCCAATGTTCTTTGGAAAATCCCTGCCACTGTTTTTGGTTTGGTTTGGTTTTTTTGTAATGTCTTGCAAACAAACTGCATGCTTAACCCATGTGGCCCAAATTACAAAGCTGGTGAGGGGTTTGGAACACAAGCCCTATGAGGAAAGGCTGAGGGAGCTGGGGTTGCTTAGCCTGGAGAAGAGGAGACTGAGGGGTGACCTTATTGCTCTCTACAACTACCTGAAGGGAGGTTGTAGCCAGGCAGAGGTTGGCCTCTTCTCCCAGGCAGCCAGCACCAGAACAAGAGGACACAGTCTCAGGCTGTGCCAGGGCAGGTTTAGGCTGGATGTTAGGAAGAAGTTCTACACGGAGAGAGTGATTGGCCATTGGAATCGGCTGCCCATGGAGGTGGTGGAGTCGCCTTCACTGGAGGTGTTCAGGAGAAGACTTGATGGGGTGCTTGGCTGTATGGTCTAGTTGTTGGGTGGGTTGGACTGTTTGATGGGTTGGACGCGATGATCTTGGAGGTCTCTTCCAACCTGGTGTATTGTATTGTATTGTACATGGACTGCATAAAACTTTAAACTGACTTCCTTTTCACTAGGAAAAGGTGAGGGGGGTTCATAGATTAATAGAATTGTTTTGATTGGAAGACACCTGCAAGATCATTGAGTCCAACAATGAGATCAGGTCACCACTAAACCATATCCCTCAGGACCACATCTACACAGGTTTCAACCCCCTCCAAGGATGCGGACTCCACCACTGCCTTGGACAGCCTGGCAGCCTGGTCCAGGGACAGCCCTCTGGGGGAAGAAATTGTTCCTCAAGTCCAACATAAACCTCATGCAAATTGAGGCTGCAATGGGTACAGGTTGCTGCTCCCAGGGAGATTCTGACTGGACACAAGGAAGATTTTTCTCAAGAACAGTCAGACACTGTATTTGTCTTCCCAGGGGAGTCTGCAATAGTGGAGACCTGTAAGATTCAGCTGGACAAGGTGCTGAGCCTAGACCATGCTTTCACCAAGAAAGGTTGGGCCAAATGATCCTTGAGGTCCTTCCAACCTGGGATTCTCTGATATTCTGAAAGAGACTTGCAATGCTGCATCATAAAATTGCTCAAATTCTGCTTTTATTAGAAAATACTTTGGAAATGTAGTCAACAGACACCAAAAACTTCTAACTAGACAGGTTAGGATTTTCAATTGTATATGTGTGCACTCTTAATAGAAGTATTTTGCCTGGCTTTTATTTCCAACAAAAAGTAAAAAAGGAGGCAGCTGTGAGAATTGGGTCCTAAATAGAAGCATTTTGTTGCTAAACAGCAACTATGTTTAAATTAAAAGGTGAATTTTAGAACATTTTAAAACTAGCACTCTGCTGGAGGTGCATTTTATGAAGCAAAATGTTTTGTAGTATCAGTGGGTTCCAGTCCTTGTGAATAAACTGTTATGTGTAAAGCATCTCTGAAACATGAAATGGCAGAGCAATTGTAAATAGAAACGAAACAGAAACAGAAATAGAAATAGAATGGAATGGAATAGAATAGAATAGAATAGAATAGAATAGAATAGAATAGAATAGAATAGAATAGACCAGGTTGGAAGAGACCTTCAAGATCATCACGTCCAATTTATCATCCAACACCACCTAATCAACTAAACCATGCAACCAAGCACCCCATCAAGTCTCCTCCTGAACACCACCAGTGATGGTGACTCCACCACCTCCTCGGGCAGTCCATTCCAATGGGCAATCACTCTCTCCGTGTAGAACGTCTTCCTAACATCCAGACTAAACCTGCCCTGGCACAGGTTGAGACTGTGTCCTCTTGTTCTGGTACTGGCTGCCTGGGAGAAGAGACCAACCTCTGCCTGTCTACAACCTCCCTTCAGGTAGTTGTAGAGAGCAATAAGGTCACCCCTCAGTCTCCTTTTCTCCAGGCTAAGCAGCCCCAGCTCCTTCAGTCTCTCTTCATAGGGCTTGTGTTCCAAACCCCTCACCAGCTTTGTTGCCCTTCTCTGGACACGCTCCAGCAAGTCAACATCCTTCCTAAACTGAGGGGCCCAGAACTGGACACAGGACTCAAGGTGTGGCCTAACCAGTGCAGTGTACAGGGGCAGAATGACTTCCCTGCTCCTGCTGGCCACACTCTTCCTGATACAGGCCAGGATGCCATTGGCCCTCCTGGCTGCCTGGGCACACTGCAGGCTCATGTTCAGCCTACCATCAACCAGTACCCCCAGGTCCCTCTCTGCCTGGCCGCTCTCCAGCCACTCTGACCCCAGCCTGTAGCACTGCATGGGGTTGCTGTGGCCAATGTGCAGAACCCGGCACTTGGATGTGTTCAGTCTCATGCCCTTGGATTCTGCCCATCTGTCCAGCTTGTCGAGGTCCCTCTGCAAAGTCCCTCTACCCTCCAGCAGTTCAACTCCTGCCCCCAGCTTGGTCTCTTTGGATGATCTGCATATGAAGATATTCAAAGGACAGTTCCTGTTCTTCTAGTTCTGGAAAAAAAAATCCTTCCTTCCCCCCCCAGTTTTGAAAACAAATTTGCTAACAAATAAGCAAGGTTCCAACCAGGAATTAAGACACTGAGGAAAGTTAAGGAAATGTCAAGTAAAACAAATTAGAAATGCAATAAATGCATCAGCATTTGTAAAGATATTTCTCTCTCTCTCTTTTTAACTTAAAACAATACAGTGTTTGCTGAACTTCTACCAAAACCTCATGTCACGGCTGCTACTGATAAGTGAAGAACACTCACAAATGAATGTTCTTGCTGATAAGCTAACCACAGGCAACCCTTCCCGGTATTAAAAAAACAACACAACAAACCTCATCTTTATGTTCAACCCCAAACCACCCAGCCAGAGAACCTCCTGTTCTGGATGTTAGAGAGGCTTTTGCAATAGTCAGAGTTTGGTTTGTTTGGGGTTTTCAGCGTGGGTTTTTTGTTGGGTTTTTTTTTCCCACCCTGCTTTGCAAACAGAGGCAGCTCTCGGTACAGCGTGTGCAGGACAGGGCGCAGAGCGGAAACTCGCAGCGCTGCTGCTCTGGAGGAAGTACCAGTTTCTTTACTCACTAGCAGCCCGAAAAAACTGAATTTATGAGCCTGCAGAGAGGCAAGTCTGGACACCTGTGCCCCTCATCAAAAGCCCTATATCTGCATTTCCTTCCCAGATGGTGAAACAGCAGATATGTGCCCAGGTGCCTTCAAGGCTGCCCACCAAAACTCAGCTCTGGATACTGCTTCTAAGCAGATGATGAGGGAAATGACCATGGAGCTTGAGTCAAAGAGTCACAGAATCATAGTGAAGGCAGGAGTTGCAAAGGACCTCTGGACATTATCCAGTCCAATTCCCCCTGCACCCTGCTAAAGCAGCAGCACTCACAGCATGTTGCCCAGGATCACAATGAGCCAGGGGCTTTGGAATCCCTCCAGAAAAGGAAAATCCACCCCTGCCCCTGCCCTGGGCAGCCTGCTCCAGGGCTCCATCACCCTCAAAGTGAAGAATTTTCTCCTCTATTCAGGTAGAACCTCCTGGGTTCCAGTTTGTGCCCATTGCCCCTTGTCCTGTCACTGGGTACCACTGAAAGTCTGGCCTTATCCTCTTTACCTCTGACCTTTAGTGACTGGTCAGCATTAAGAAGATCCCTCTCAGTCTTCTCTTCTCCAGGATAAACAGTCCCAGGTCTCTCAGCCTTCCCTTCTCACAGAGATGCTCCAGACTCCTCATACTCTTCACAGCCTCTGCTGGGCCATCATTCTTGAACTGTGTAGCCCAAAACTGGACATAGGACTCTAGATGTGGTCTCACTAGGTCTGAGTGGAGGTCAATACAAACATTCCTCAGCCTGCTAGCCACATTCTTCTTGATTCCCCCCAGGAGACCAGTGGTGACAGAAACATTGCTGGATCCTGGTGAATTTTTCTCAACCAGGATTCCCAAGTCCTTAGCTGCAGAGCTGCTTTCCAGCAGGTCAGCCCCTCACTTGTACTAGTGCAGGGGAGTTATTTCCCACCAGGCACAGGACCCTACACTTGCCCGTGTGGAATTTCATAGGGTTCTTCTCTGTCCAGCTCTCCAGCCTATCTGGACCTTGGCATCAAAACCTTCTGGTGTGTCAGCCACTCCTCCCCATTTTGTATCATCAGCAAGCTTGGTGAGCATGCACTCCATGCCTTCACCATTAATGAAGATGCTGAACAGGACTGGATCCAGTACTGACCCCTGGGGAATACATTTAGTACTGGACTCACAGCATTGAGCCACCTCTAGCAAGGGTCATGGCTGGCATCACTTTCATGTCTGCTAGCTCCACGATGACAAACTGTTCACTTTTTCAGGCTGAGTGTTTCTGGCTCCAGCAGCTGTTCATTAACAGTGTTTTACAAGTCTCAGCATTGTCAGTCAGTGTTAGCTAAGCTGCAGAAACAGGCTTTGAGATAAGCTGCTTCTTGCAGCTGAGCATCCTGAGAGCAGTGCAGCTCCCTGGAGAAGACAGGGCACCCAGCAAAGAGATGTGGAACAGTCCCTGTAAAAACATTTGGGTCTCCTCTCCCTCAATACCGGTCTGGTTGGAGCTAAAAGTACATCTCATGTTTTTTGTACACCTCTGCAAGAAATGTTACTCTCTGTATGTTGTGCATGTTCTTCCCAAGCTCATGGACACAATATTCCATCAGCTCTTTGGCAGGATACCCTACATTTAGATGTGGTCTTGATCCATGGTGGTAACTACACAAATCTTAATGCCAAAATGTGAAAGACAGCTGGCTCAATTTTGTCCTACTTACCTAAGAGGCAGGGTGCAAGAACTGGAATCCAGGGGTGTGTGTGTGCACGTGTGTGTGAGTGTGTGTTAAAAACAAAACCAGAACCAAAACACCAGCCAAATGTTTTTCACCCTATAGATTCAGCCAAAAAATTGATTATGAAAGGTTCTATACACCTATGGAATTATGCTGGGGGAAAAAAATAGTTCAATTGAGTGCTTTCTCTTTGGGTTCAGCTCAAAGATTACACCACGATGTTACTCTTGCTTTCGGTTAATCACTTTTCCTCAAAAGGAAAGAGGGATATTTCATTGGTTTGTTGTTTTTTTTTTTTACATTGGACAACATCTGCTTGTGGGTCAAAGCAAGCTAATCTCAGATGAACCATAAAAATTGCCCCAAAGAGTCCAGTACAGCTGTGAAACAAGTCACACACATGTACATTCTGAGACTTCTGTAATCAAATACTTCTGCCCAAAGCACAGCACAGACGGACTGACCTCTTTTGATTCCATGCTGTACTTGGCCTCTGTCACGTCATCAGGATGATGGGAAAATGAGCAGCCCAAGAAATCTCTTACTGACCATGTCACTGCTGTGGATGTTGCTCAGTATGAACAAAAATTAAAGCCACTTTATGTGTTTGAATGATTTAAATCAGTTTATAGCTCATGCAGATGAGCTCAGAGGCAGGGCCATACCTTTTATTTCATATCGAATTCAATGTGGGGAAATTAAGAGATCTTCAAGATCATCATGTCCAACCTATCATCCAACACCACCTAATCAACTAAACCATGCAACCAAGCACCCCATCAAGTCTTCTCCTGAACACCACCAGTGATGGTGACTCCACCACCTCCCCAGGCAGTCCATTCCAATGGATAATCACTCTCTCTGTATAGAACTTCTTCATAACCTCCAGCCTAAACCTCCCCTGGCGCAGCTTGAGACTGTGTCCTCTTGTTCTGGTGCTGGTTGCATGAGAGGAGACCAACCTCTGCCTGTCTACAATCTCCCTTCACGTAGTTGTAGAGAGCAATAAGGTCACCCCTCAGTCTCCTCTTCTCCAGGCTAAGCAACCCCAGCTCCTTCAGTCTCTCTTCATAGGGGTTGTGTTCCAAACCCCTCACCAACGTTGTTGCCCTTCTCTGCACACACTCCAGCAAGTCAACATCTTTCCAAAAATGAGGGGCCCAGAAGTGGACACAGGACTCAAGGTGTGGCCTAACCAGTGCAGTGTACAGGGGCAGAATGACTTCCCTGCTCCTGCTGGCCACATTCTTCCTGATGCAGGCCAGGATGCCATTGGCCTTCTTGGCTGCCTGGGCACACTGCAAGCTCATGTTCAGCCTACAATCAACCAGTTCCCCCAGGTCCTTCTCTGCCTGGCCGCTCTCCAGCCACTCTGACCCCAGCCTGTAGCACTGCATGGGGTTGCTGTGGCCAATGTGCAGAACCCGGCATTTGGATGTGTTCAATCTCATGCCCTTGGGCTCTGCCCATCTGTCCAGCCTGTCGAGGTCCCTCTGCAAAGCCTCTCTGCCCTCCAGCAGATCAACGCTTTCACTGGTTCTAAGTTGTAAAGGAAATGCAAAATACTTAACAGCAGTTTTCCCAGATTTTATAGAGTGATAATGTATCAGTCAACTCTTTGGCATTATTGAGCTTTCTTTTAGTCTCTTTCCTCTATGTAGCAAAAAAAAAGGCTCCAAAAAACAACCAACCAAAAATACCAACCAACCCACAAAAAAAAAAAAAGAAAAAAAAGGGAAGAAAGAGAAAGAGGAGAAGGAGGGAAAAAATATTTTAAAAACCCTCACAGTTAGACCATTTTGGTTAAGAAATGTAAACTCAGAAAGCAGCAGAACTTACGATTGCCAGAAATCAAGCCAAGGCTTGCTCGTTCTTGTTTACACTTGGACAGATTGTCCCAACAATTGTTTGAAAAACAACTCCAAGCTAGTGGGGACTGCTGCTGGAAATCTGACCCTATCACCTTTACTCACATGTCAAAATTAATTATGAGTAGCACCCCTTTCATTAATGGAGGTACTCACAGAGTAACTACCAACAATGGAAAACAGCAGGGAAAATCCAGTCCACCACGAACAAAGAATGAAGAAGTGCCAAGATGCTGTTTTGAAACAGCAAAGAACAGGATCTTCAGAAGATTCAGTTTGAGTCAGTGTGTGCAGCAACAGTCCTGTCAATAAACCAGACCTATTGCATAATAAAGAGGAAAAAAAAAAAAAAAAAAAGAAAAAAGAGAGAGGAAAACAAAACCAAACCCCAGTTCCCTTGTTTTTCTCTACTGTTGCTGTTACTGTAGAGCTAAACAGTTGGGAAACAGAGAAAAATAAAATGCCTTAGCAATGCTTTTCTATAATGAGAACCCAAAATGTCATCTGCTGCTGTTCCAGAACATGGCCGTCTGAGTTTCGGTCTTCTTATTATACCGTCCTCTAGAAACTTCTTCAGAACAATTGTATATCTACTTTTATTATTCTTTTTATTCCCCCTCATGTGAAAGTAAACACCATGGGAAGAACCAATTACCAAAGGAGAAGCAGCAAGGACCTAGCAGAAGGACTGCATTAATACAGTTTAGACTTCCAAGGCACTGGAAACTCTGTGGAGTCTTGAGGCAGATTGTCCCAGAAGACTTGTAGCCTCCAGCATTCAAACAGGAAAATAAGCTGGTAGAAACCTGCTTGAAATCTCTGAGAGCAAGGCTTTTGCTAACACTGCAATTTTGAAATTACATAAGGAGATGTGGGCCTGATTTCAGCTAATTATCTTGCTGCTATTTATACCTAAGGCTTCTTCCTTCAGTGTCAGCCATTATGGCTTTGAAACAATGATCCATTTGTCTGATTATTCTTTGGGTTTTTACTACTTCATACTCAGTTTCTTACATGCAGAAAATATTTCCTTTGTACTATATTTTATGTCAGACCGTCCTAATTAGCTGACTCTTTCTATCCATTCTCTAGAACAAGGATTTTGATGTAAATCTGGCTGAAACAGGAGATGTTTCCCTATGCAAATTGCCAAATATAAATGGGGCTCACTTTCACAGTCCTGCCCTTTGGCATGAAGAGTAACAGAATGTCATGCAAGAGGTTTCCATTCCTGCTTCAAGACAGTATTTAGTAGTACATACACTTATTTAAATATGCATATTTTCTTGTAGCATAATAAATGCCCAGGATAAGCTCTCACTACAATTGCTTCTATGGCAGCCTCTCCACTAGACATAGTGATTCTGCATAACTCATACTGGCAATCAAATTTAATGCCACTTATACAAATAAATCTGCTAAATCACAGAATCAGAGAATGTTAGAGGTTGAGAAGGATCTCAAAAAGATCACCGAGTCCAACCCCCTTTCCAGAACAGGATCATGCAGGGTAGGTCACAGAGGAATGCATCCAGGTGGGTTTTGAATGTCTCCAGGGAAGGAGACTCCCCATCCTCTCTGGGTAGCCTGCTCCAGTGCTCTGTCACCCTTACAGTGGAAAAGGTTTTTCCTTATGTTCAGGTGGAGCCTCCTCTACTCTATCTTGCTCCCACTGTGGCATGTCCTGTCACTGGCATCACTGATCAGAGCCTGGCTCCATCCTCCCAACACTGCCCTGCACACCTTTATAAACATGACTGAGGTCACCCCTCAGGTTCCTCTTCTCCAAGCTAAAGAGCCTTCAGCTCCCTCAGCCTTTCCTCAGCAGGGAGATGTTCCACTCTCATCAGCATCTTTGTGGCTCTGTGCTGGACTCTTTCAAGCCATTTCCTGAGGTCTTTCTTGAACTGAGGGGCCCAGACCTGGACACAATAATCCAGATGAGGCCTTGACAGGGCAGAGCAGAGCAGGCAGTGAACTTCTCCCAATCTACTAACCACAGCCCTTCTAATACACCTCGGGATGCCATTGGCCTTCTTGGCTACAAGGGCACATTGCTGGCTCATGGACATCCTTCTTGCAGTCAGATGTACTTCAGCAGTTTGGTGAGATATGCTTTTAATTACTGGTGCTGTTACCTACTGCTGACAAGAGTTTGCCTTCCAAAGCCCTGCTCACTGCATTGAATCCACTTAATGTCTTTGTACATGAGGTGGCCCTCAAGGATCTGCGCTTGGGCTGGTGCTGCTCAATCTTCATCAGTAACACAGAGCAGGAGATAAAGTGAACCCTCAACAAAGTTTGCAGGTGACACCAAGCTGAGTGACACATTTGACATGGTTGAGGGTCAAGATGCCATCCAGAGGGGACTGGATAACCTTGGGAAATGGAGCCATATGAACTTTACGAGGTTCCACAAGGCCAAAGGCAAAGACCTGCACCTGAGTTGGGGCAAACACTGAAATGGCTAAAGGATGAAGGGACTGAGAGCAGACTTGCAGAAAAGGATCTGGAGGTGCTGGTGGGTGAAAAGCTGGACATGAGCCTGCAGTCTGCACCTACAGCCCAGATCCAGCCACATCCTGGGCTGATCCTCCAGCAGTGTTAGCAACAGGCGGAGGAAGGTGATTCTGCCCCTCTGCTCCAAGCTGATGACACCCCCACCTGCAGTGCTGGAGCCAGCTCTGGGTTCCTCAGCACAGCAGAGGCATGGAACTGTTGGAAAGAGACCAAAGGAGGCTACAGCAATGGGGCTGGAAGTCCTTTGCTGTGAGGCCAGGCTGAGAGAGTTGAAGTTGTTCAGTTTGTCTAAGAGAAGGCTCCAGGAACATCTTCTTGTGGCCTTTCAGTACTTAAAAGGGATGGCCAGAAACGTGGGGAAGAGCCTTTGAGCAGAGCCTGTTGTGATGGGACAAAAGGTGAAGGGTTTAAACAAGAAGAGTGAGATTCAGGCTGATGAGAAGGAAGAAATGCTTTATGCTGAAGGTTTCATAGAGAAGTGGTAGGTGCCCTGTCCCTGGAACCATTCCAGGTCAGGTTGTCTGGGGCTCTGAGCAGCCTGGTCTAGCTGCAGATGTCCCTGCTGAGTGCAGGGGAGTTGGATGAGATGACCTGTAAAGGTCCTTTCCAACTGAAAACATTCTGTGATTCCATGATTATACTTCATGGGACTACAATGTGAGCACATAATTGACTTATTTTGGAACAGTCCTGTGGTGAAGTTTAAAATAAAATAATAAAAAACATTAAAAAAATAGGCAACTGGGAAGATCAAATAGAAGAGGTTCTAAAGGCTATAAACACTTTATAAACAGCCTCTTTGTGTCAATGAAGTAGTCAGAGGCAGCTGCTGATCTCACTATTGGTTATTTTAGCATTTCCTGCTATATTCTCTCATAAGAGATGAAGGCTTTTCTAAACGGTTGGAAAACAGATAAACTGAGAACAAGCTTTTTTAGTAGCAGTGGGTGGCATTCTCCTAATTAAAGGTCATAAAGTAGGAGGGACTATCTTGTTAATATCTTGCACAACCTGAAAGGAAATACAAAGCTTTTAAAAGCTGTCATTGGCAGTGATGCAAGCCTCCACCATGCAGATGTTCTCTGCTACTCTTGCAGTAGTACTGCAGAAGCTACAGAGAAGTCTTTGGGGTTTTGCATGGGCATGATACAATACAGTACAATACAATACAATACAATACAATACACCAGGTTGGAAGAGACCTTCAAGATCATTGCATCCAACCTATCAACCAATCCAACCCACCCAAACAACTATGGCCATGGCACCAAGCACCCCATCAAGTCTCCTCCTAACACCTCCAATGATGGTGACTCCACCACCTGCACGGGCAGCCCATTCCAATGGGCAATCACTCTCTCTGTGTAGAACTTCTTCATAACCTCCAGCCTAAACATGCCCTGGTGCAGCCTGAGACTGTGTCCTCTTGTTCTGGTGCTGCTTGCCTGGGAGAAGAGACCAAACTCTGCCTGTCCACAACCTCCCTTCAGGTAGTTGTAGAGAGCAATAAGGTCACCCCTCAGTCTCCTCTTCTCCAGGCTAAGCAGCCCCAGCTCCCTCAGCCTCTCCTCATAGGGCTTGTGTTCCAAACCCCTCACCAACTTTGTTGCCCTTCTCTGGATACGTTCCAGCAAGTCAACATCCTTCCTAACCTGAGGGGCCCAGAACTGGACACAGGACTCAAGGTGTGGCCTAACCAGTGCAGTGTACAGGGGCAGAATGACCTCTCTGCTCCTGCTGGCCACACTCTTCCTGATGCAGGCCAGGAAAAAATCTCCTCATCTGAACCTGTTTGAAGAATCAGGCCCCAAAATAATTTGTGGGTTCCAACTTTCACCAACATCTTTTCAACCCTTTAAAGCTACCTTGATCTGTCAGAATTTAAGAGTGGCTGGGAATTTCTACCTCAAACAACAAATATTTTTCTCTGCCCCCTTTTCAAAATTCCATCACTCAGATCAGCCAGAATTTATCTTTCTTTGTTTAAATGCTTTAAAAACCCAACACAGTGATTATGACTGTTTCCGATGTGCTAACATTTGCTTAACATTAGCAGTAAATATTTGCCAAGATATAAAAAGCACTCAATCTTCTGCCCCCACCCCCAACCATTTTCCTCCACTGAAAACATATGTTGGTAATGAGGGATAAATAAAAGGTAATTAAAGCCATCACATTTAACAGTAAGATATTTTTAAGTAATCCTTAGCAGTGGGTAGCACATTAGGCAGCTTCACTGGAAATAACAGTTCAGAAAATAAAGCACAAGTACACAACACAAAATGGCCAAAGCCTGTACTCCCTCAACTGTTGCTATAGCCTTGGGAAGAAGGGTAATTTGACACAGATATAGATACAGATATAGATATAGATATGTATAGATATATATACATAGATACATAAACAAGTAAATAAATGGGAATAGCTCTATTGCTGTGCAATGCAGATATAACCCAAGTAGCTCCAGTCTGTCACAAACATTTCTCCTACAGTAGCACAGAGCTCAGTATGGGCTAATTTGTCCTGCTGAGAAGGGCAAAACAGCCAATGCTGAGAAACAATCCAGTGAAAAATGTGTTCTCCCCACCCTCTCACCACTGCTTCTCCTGAGTGGTTCATGCAGCATTCAGCCTCATGTCCAGATGTCTAAGCATCATTCCTTGCTGAGCTCTAGCAACAGTGGGTTGCAAAAGCTTTGAAATCTTAGATGGTCTGCCAGTGAAATGAGGAGAAAAGAGGTGGAAAATATGGGATAACAGGAAGCACAAGCTGGAGAGAGAGCACCACTCAGGGAGATACTTCCAAGTCCATGAAGAACACAAAGCAATGCTTAGGCATTAGGAGATGGCAATTCCACATCTATTTGTCACACAAACCTCTTCCTTTTAGTATGTCTGCCACTTCATTTAAAATCCCTGATTGCTTTTTCTGGCTATTCTTGAGATATATTCTTAGCTAATCATGCCTCTGAAAGTCCAGTGTTTCAAATGTGTTGTTCTAAACCTCAGGATTAAGTTCAGCATTTCTGAAGTAATACAGGAAGGAGGACATGAAACTTCATCCAAATAACTGGACAGAAATAAGCTCACTCACGCTAAAATGTTCCTGTTACTGGTAGTTTCCTAAGTCCTTGGGTTGAAGAAGGCAGGGCTCCATTTTAGGGAACAGCTAGCAGGCCAAGGATCTGTGCCCAGAACCTGTGCCAGCAGTGAAACAATCTTGAAACTTGGTGAGACCCAAAGCATCATTCAGTATTTTGTCTGGCTTGCTTAACTCCAGTTCTGGAGCCCCTAGTACAGGAAGGATCTGGACATGCTGGAGTGTGTCCAGAGAAGGGCCACAAAGATGATCAGAGGGCTGGACCTCCTCTCCTATGAGGACAGACAGAGAGTTGGGGCTGCTCAGTGTGGAGGAGAGAAGGCTCGCAGGAGACCTTATTTTGGCCTTCCAGTATCTGAAGGGGGCTACAAGTAAGCCGGTGAGACACTTTTCAGGGTGTCAGGTAATGATAGGAGTAGGGGCAATGGAGCAAAACTAGAAATGGGTAGATTCAGACTGATATTAGGGAGAAATTCTTCCCCATGAGGGTGGTGAGACACTGGCACAGGTTGCCCAGGGAGGTGGTAGAAGCCTCACCCCTGGGTGTTTTTAAGGCCAGGCTGGATGTGGCTCTGAGCAACCTGATCTAGTGTGAGGTGTCCCTGCCCATGGCAGGGAGGTTGGAACTGAATGATCCTTGAGGTCCGTTCCAACCCTGACAATTCTATGATTCTATGATTCTAACTGCCAGTGCACTGGTGCACCTTTGGTTAGAGATGAAGCATGGCCTTATGTGTAGCAGGTAATTAAAGATTAGGGGGTCCTCCTTGTAAGTGCAGGCAGTAATTGATTAGAGGATGTAGGGCTGTAGCCCTTAAAATAAAACTTAACAAAAACATATTTCTGCAAATCTACTTCAGGAAGATTTTATACAGTGCAATACAATACACCAGGTTGCAAGAGACCTCCAAGATCATCGCATCCAACCCATCAACCAATCCAACCCACCCAAACAACTAGATCATGGCACCAAGCACCCCATCAAGTCTCCTCCTGAACACCTCCAATGATGGTGACTCCACCACCTCTCTGGGCAGCCCATTCCAATGGGGAATCACTCTCTCTGTAGAGAACTTCCTCCTAACATCCAGCCTAAACCTCCCCTGGCGCAGCTTGAGACTGTGTCCTCTTGTTCTGGTAGTGCTTGCCTGGGAGAAGAGACCAACCTCTGCCTGGTTACAACCTCCCTTCAGGTAGTTGTAGAGAGCAATAAGGTCACCTTACAAGACCCGTAAGGTTATCCTTACAAGACCATCAAAACAAACAAACCTTGGAGCAAAATTTAGGAATAAGTTCTTTACCATAAGGGTGGTGGAACATTGGAACAGGTTGCCCAGGGAGGCAGTTGAGGCTCTATCTCTGGAGATATTCAGGGTGAGGCTCAACAAGGCTCTGGGCAACCTGACCTAGTTGAGGATGCCCCTGGAGACTGCAGAGGGGGTTGGACTGGATGACCTCTGGAGGTCCCTTCCAACCCAGACTGTTCTATGATTCTATGAGTCTATGATTTGTATTTTTGTTCAGGCTGAGCCCTGAACCCAGATTGTCCCCATCATCCCCACCTAAGCCTATGAGTTAAAACTTCTGTAACAAGTGTTTGATGGGCGTTATCATTCAAACTTCCAGTACTGGCAAGAGTTTAAAGCAACCATTGCTCATCATGAGCAGCTCATACACTTTTGTAGTGGTCTGAGCCTTAACTGGAGTTTAAGAGCTCAGATGGTAACAAGGAAACCTAGAAATCCTCCCCTCCAGCCACTGAAGAGACTGGAGGTAAATCTACCAAAAAATAATCTGGAGTTGGTTTGGAAGTAGAAGTAATTTCTTTTAAAGCAAAATATATATGTAGCAATAACAGGGAGGGTTTACAAGGGTAAGGAATAAGGATGAATAGGAAAATATAGAAACCCAAATGTGGACGGCCTTGTATCTTCCTCGATACATATGGACTTCAGTGATTAGAGAAGCATGGATGCTGCAGGGAGAAGATCAGGCCTGACCACATGGCAGAACCAGGAGGCCAGCAGCAGCTGTGGGTCCTTTCAAACAGGCAAGGCAGGAGCAAAGAGAGAGAATGGCTGCCATGCCCTCCCATTTATAGTCTTGCTGGACAGGAAGGGGGAGCAGAACAGACCAACTTAGACCTGGGGGACCTCTCCTCCCAGGAAGGAGAAACCACATCCACCTGGATCAGGTTTCTTTTGTCTCCTGGGGGAAGCAGGGCTCTCACAACCCTCCCCCCACAGGATGGGTGTAACCCAGCACAACTTTGTGTAACACCAGATATACTCTGGGCATAATCATTCACAGGTTTGTGCTTCTTTCAGCTTTCAGCTTCTTCACTCCTCTTTGGAACGATGCAAACCCTGCTACACTGCCAGCATTTGTGCTTCACCACAACAGAGTGTCTTTGGAAGGGTAGAGTGTCTCTGGTTTTAAGAACTGTACAGATCCAAGTGTTACACCAACAATTAAGATGTTGTCTTAGAGTGCTGGTTGTCTCCACCCTTCTGTCTTATCACACACTGGACACTCAAGAAAAGCAAGGATTCAGGCAGCAAAATCTATGCTTGTCTTGTCTGAAACCCAGGGGAGATTCCCTCTCATATGAGGGCACAGACAGTGTCCTTCACACATTGCTAGGCACCTAGTACTGCAATACATATCCTGTGAAGTTTCTACTCCAAATAATGTTAGCCATGGTTCCTAGGCATTAATTTGTGCCCAATGCCATGGCCTTGTGTAGAAGCTTGAATCAGAGAAACTGCAATGTAAGTAACAGGAAGAGCTGTAAGTAACAGAAGGAAGTTCATTGTTTCCAGCCTTCTGTAGCCTTGTGCTCTCCTGTCCCTTGGATGTGGCTGCAGAGTTACAGATCCAGTGACGTGGCTGGAAAAAAGCCAAGACGCTTCTAGAAACTGGATGGATTGGCAGAGGGGAAAACAGCTCTTAAAAGTGCAAGGAGCAGACAGTCATATCTCAGATATGACCAAAAATCACTATTCTGGGAACTTGAGAAAACTATGGTTTGCTTCAATTTGAAGAGGTAGGACAAAGGTTGGCAAAAGCTATGCTTGAAAACCAGCATGGACACAGCGGGCAAGGAAATACTGGTTTATAAACATAAGTTTGTATTGTGTCATGTCTAATCACTTTCATTTTTCCCCTTTCCAAAGGTTACTCTTTTTTTTTATTTTAGGTTGTACTCTGGTAAAAACAGTCCTTTGGCTTTCTTGGGGAGTTCTGGGCCCCTCAGTTTAAGAACAACATCAAGACGCTTGAACATGTCCAGAGAAGGGCAACAAGGCTGGGGAGAGGCCTTGAGCACAAGCCCTGTGAGGAGAGGCTGATGGAGCTGGGGTTGTTTAGCTTGGAGAGGAGGAGGCTCAGGGGAGACTTCATTGCTCTCTACAACTACCTGAAGGGTGGTTGTAGCCAGGAGGGAGTTGGTCTCTTCTCTCAAGCAACCAGCACCAGAACAAGGGGACACAGTCTCAAGCTGCACCAGGGGAAGTTTAGGCTCGAGGTGAGGAGAAAGCTCTTCACTGAGAAAGTCATTCGCCATTGGAATGTGCTGCCCGGGGGAGGTGGTGGAGTCACCATCCCTGGAGGTGTTCAAGAGGGGATTGGATGTGGCACTTGGTGCCATGGTCTAGTCATGGGGTCTGTGGTGACAGGTTGGATTTGATGATCTTTGAAGTCTCTTCCAACCTCGGTGATACTGTGATACTGTGAGTTCAGTTTCAAGAAGGAAGTCTAAGTGAGACTCACAGCTTAGAGCTACAACATGACTACTTCTCAAGCTTATTTAAAAAACCCATACTTCAATGCTGTTGTAGGTAAGATTGTTCAAACCACCCAAGTGAGTTCAAAGTTCAAGCCCCTGTGAGTTGTGTTTCTTGCCAAATTTTAGTACTTTATTTTTTTTTTAATAACATCTGTGGTCAATCTCTTAGGCACAAGTCCAGCAAAGTTTGCATAACTACTAACCTTGAAGCTCATGTTTGTGCACAAAAAACCTGGTCTCTGATAGCAGATGAGTTAAGGCAAAACCCTGCAAATGGGTGTGGTTCCACTGACTTCAAAGGGTATGCAAGTGTGGACAGCTACATTTACAGGGTTATACAAGAAATAGGAAGGGTTGTTTTCGGATATCTGTGGAACGGCTATGTTTTGCCCTTGAGTTAGGGATGCACACCTTATCAGTAATTGAGTGAAAGAAATAGGGAAATGTAGGGGAAGATTTGCCCTTGCTTGAGTCAGAGAAGGCCATGTTTAATCTCTGACAGAAAAAACGTAAGCCACTTGTAACTGAGGAGAAAGACTTGGCAGAATTTGCTTGGATGTGTTGAAATGTGGCCAGCAGGTCAAGGGAGGTGCTTCTCCCCCTCTGCTCAGCTCTGCTGAGACCCCACCTGGAGTACTGCGTCCATTTCTGGAGTCCCTATTACAAGAGGGATATGGAGGTGCTGGAAGGTGTCCAGAGAAGGGCCACGAGGATGATCAGAGGGCTGGAGCACCTCTCCTATGAGGTCAGACTGAAGGAGTTGGGGCTGTTCAGTCTGGAGAAGAGAAGGCTCCCAGGTGACCTCATTGTGGCCTTCCAGTATCTGAAGGGGGCCTACAAGAAGGCTGGGGAGGGACTTCTCAGGATCTCAGCTAGTGATAGGACTAGGGGGAATGGAATGAAGCTGGAGGTGGGGAGATTCAGGCTGGATGTGAGGAGGAGGGTCTTCACCATGAGAGTGGTGAAGGCCTGGAATGGGTTGTCCAGGGAGGTGGTTGGGGCCCCATCCCTGGAGGTGTTTAAGACCAGGCTGGATGAGGCTCTGGCCAGCCTGCTCTAGTGTAGGGTGTCCCTGCCCATGGCAGGGGGGTTGGAACTAGATGATCCTTGTGGTCCCTTCTAACTCTGACTGGTATTATGAGATATTGTTTTGCTGTTTTAACCCATTGTATGCCTTAATTACATGCACACCAGTAGAAAATAACCAAGTAAGATGTGACACAGATGCTTTCTAAAAGAGTACATAACTTTGCTGTGTAATGTAATAAGCATCTTTGCCTGGTAACATCTTGGCCTAGAAGCTGTGCTTGCAGTGACTCTAGAGTGATCAAACCCCAAACCCATATTACTACAACTTTGCTGTCAAGGACTCACATTTTAGAAGAGATTTGCTTAGATTATTTTGGTTTTATAAGAGAGATATCAGATCTCACAAGGCCAAACCCAGCTTCCTGTATTGTTATGATGTGTAAATGGTTACTAGTCTGAAGTCATTCACCAGTCTGAGGTTTTACATCCACACCTGCATCATTTTCCAGAACTGCTTGCAGTCTGAAAATCCCCTGTGATTCCGTCCCTCTAAAGATACATGGTAGAAATACACTTGTCTTCAAAGTAACCATCAGTGAGACTGGGATGGAACGTGTGGAAACTAGATTTTATGTAACTCTTTACATTCCTCTCTTCACCTCTCTATTGCATTTTACATCTCTCTTGGTGAGTATCTACAGCTTTGATTTGCCTCCACATATGTTTCGCTACACCAGACAAACAGCATCCTTGCATGTTAAAAGATATATTAGAATAGAATAGCATTAACCAGGTTGAAAGAGACTTGTGAGATCATTGAGTCCAACCTATCATCCAACACCATCTAATCAACTCAACCATGGCACCAAACACCCCATCAAGTCTCTTCCTAAACACCGCCAGTGACGGTGACTCCACCACCTCCCTGGGCAGACCATTCCAATGGGCAATCACTCCTTCTAAGAAGAACTTCTTTCTAACATCCAGCCTAAACCTCCCTTGGTGCAGCCTGAGACTGTGTCCTCTTCTTCTGGTGCTGGTTGCATGGGAGACGAGACCAACCCCCAGCTGGCTACAACCTCCCTTCGGGCAGTTGTAGAGAGCAAGAAGGTATCCCTTGAGTCTCCTCTTCTCCAGGCTAAGCAACCCCAGCTCCCTCAGCCTCTCCTCATAGGGCTTGTGCTCCAGACCCCTCCCCAGCTTTGTTGCCATTCTCTGGACACATTGCAGCAACTCAACATCTTTCCTAAACTGAGGGGCCCAGAACTGGACACAGGACTCAAGGTGTGGCCTAAACAGTGCTGAGTACAGGGGCAGAATGACCTCCCTGCTCCTGCTGGCCACACTCTTCCTGATACAGGCCAGGATGCCATTGGCCCTCCTGGCTGCCTGGGCACACTGCAGGCTCATGTTCACCCTACTATCCCCAGGTCCCTCTCTGCCTGGCCACTCTTCAGCCACTCTTACCCCAGCCTGTAGCACTGCATGGGGTTGTTGTGGTCAAAGTGTAGAACCCGGCACTTAGACTCTGCCCATCTGTCCAGCCTGTCAAGGTCCCTTTGCAGAACTCTCCTACCCTCTAACAGATCAACCCCTGCCCCCATCTTGCTAAGATAAAACTTAGTTTCAGGACATCAGCTAAAACACCTTCAGAAGTGAGGCTATGACTGGCTAGCCATGCATATCAGGACAGCAATAAGTGTTGTACTGTCTGAGGTCTGGGAATCACAGTGAGCCTTGGAATTTGATTTTCAGCTGAACTCCTTTCTTTTAAACTCATATATGCTTTAGTTTGTATCATTCAACAAGTAAAATTCTTCCCAAAGGAGGAGTGTAAAGAAATTAAAATTATAGTTGAGTTTGTAGTCCTGAAAGAAACAGATGGGAGATAAGAAAAAAAACCCCAAACAAACAAACAAAACCCGCCAAAAACAAACGGAAGAAAAAGGTTATCCTGAGGTCTCTTCTTATGTCACAACACAAAGTCACGGTGACATTCAGTGTAGTGAGAAATGACAAAAAGAAATACTCTCTTAAAACAGTTTGTACTTTAAGTGGCAGAATTTATGTCCTCAGAAAATATACTTAGTTGGAGATGTTTTAGACAGAGATTGCAGCACGTTCAAACAAAGAAGGGTTGGAAAATTGTCTGTATGACATGAAAAGTCAGAAGTACAGAAGGATAATGTTTGTGTTTTGATTTTTTTTTTCAGAGTGATTTTATATCAATCCAGTTCAGAGTTTAACTGAGATTTCAGCTTAATCCAAATGTCAGTTATTAGCCAGTTGAAAGGAAATGACACCTGCCTCATCACTGAAAAACATTAATGCCTCAGCCATCATGACAATGCTGACTCAAGGATATATATTTGTAGAGCCTGGTTACTAGAGATCAGGATATACAATACATACTTAGAGACACATTAGGGATCTAATTTACAGACACTGACAAACCTTTATGTAAGGCTTTTACTGTAACCCAAATAGTAAAAACCTGGGGACCCAAGTTCGTTCCACAAGTCAGTTGCATACTTTGATGTTTCATGGTTGAGCCAAGATCTGGACACCCTGGAACGTGTCCAGAGAAGGGCCACAAGGATGATCAGTGGGCTAGAATACCTCTCCTATGGAGACAGACTGAGAGAGTTGGGGCTGTTCAGTCTGGAGAGAAGGCTCCCAGGAGACCAAATTGTGGCCTTCCAGTATCTGAAGTGGGATACAAGAAGGCTGGGGAGGGACTTTTTAGGGTGTCATGTAGTGATAGAACTAGGGGGAATGGAATAAAACTAGAAGTGGGTAGATTCATATCGGATATTAGGAAGAAATTCTTCGCCATGAGAGTGGTGAGACACTGGAACAGGTTGCCCAAGGAGGTGGTAGAAGCCTCATCCCTGGGTGTTTTTAAGGCCAGGCTGGATGAGGCTCTGAGCAACATGATCTATTGTGAGGTGTCCTTGGCCATTGAAGGGGCATTGGAACTAGATGATCTTTGACGTCCCTTGCAACCCTGACAGTTCTATGATTCTATGACTATTACACCCAGAAATTAAGCAGAGGTGTGGTTATAGGCACCTCCATCTGAAACAACTTGTTATTCTTTTTTACAAGATATGAGAACTAATGTATATTTTTAAGATGGATCAAATCTTAGTACTTTACAAAGGTATTGTGTCAGAGATCAATAGAACCTCCACATTTCTCTTTACAGCTATCCAGACAGACCACTCTTCCTCCATTCGAACCCATTCTCTGCAAACACCCATCTCATTATTTCTTTCATCCAATTTATGCCACATTTATGTCTGTCATCAGCAACTTTTACAATACAACAATGCAATACAATACAATACAATACACCAGGTTGAAAGAGACCTTCAAGATCATTGCGTCCAACCCATCAACCAATCCAACCCATCAACCAATCCAACCCACCCAACATCTAAACCATGGCACCAAGCACCCCATCAAGTCTCCCCCTGAACACCTTCAATGATGGTGACTCCACCACCTCCATGGGCAGCCAATTCCAATGGGCAATCACTCTCAGTATAGAACTTCTTCCTAACATCCAGCCTAAACCTGCCCTGGCACAGCTTGAGACTGTGTCCTCTTGTTCTCGTATTGGCTGCCTGGGAGAAGAGGCCAAACTCTGCCTGGCTACAACCTCCCTTCAGGTAGTTGTAGAGAGCAAGAAGGTCACCCCTCAGTCTCCTCTTCTCCAGGCTAAGCAACCCCAGCTCCCTCAGCCGCTCCTCATAGGCCTCGTGTTCCAAACCCCTCACCAACTTTGTTGCCCTTCTCTGGACACGTTCCAGCAAGACAACATCCTTCCTAAACTGAGGGGCCCAGAACTGGACACAGGACTCAAGGTGTGGCCTAACCAGTGCAGTGTACAGGGGCAGAATGACCTCCCTGCTCCTGCTGACCACACTCTTCCTGATGCAAGCCAGGATGCCATTGGCCTTCTTGGCTGCCTGGGCACACTGCAGGCTCATGTTCAGCTTCCCATCAACCAGCACCCCCAGGTCCCTCTCTGCCTGGCCACTCTCCAGCCACTCTGACCCCAGCCTGTAGCACTGCATGGGGTTGTTGTGGCCAGTGTGCAGAACCCAGCACTTGGATGTGTTCAATCTCATGCCACTGGACTCTGCCCATCTGTCCAGCCTGTCGAGGTCCCTCTGCAAAGCCTCTCTGCCCTCCAGCAGATCAACTCCTGCCCCCAGCTTGGTGTCGTCCGCAAATTTACTGATGATGGACTCAATGCCCTCATCCTGATCATCAATAAAGATGTTGAAGAGCATGGGGCCCAGCACTGATCCTTGGGGCACACCACTAGTGACTGGCCACCAGCTGCATGTGGCACCATTCACCACCACTCTGGTCCTGTTCAAACAGCCTTCCACCTCTTCAGCTGAGCAATGGGGGAATTAGAAAAAGCAGGAAGAGCAAAAGAGTGAGTTCCTGGTTGTTAGCTCTTTAACACATCTTTGAGCGCTATGATCTGAAAAAAACACCATACTGCTTTTTGGCATTGATTGATGGAGACAAATTTACCAGTGTCATAAGAAAAACTTGCACACAATGCCAGATTGCACTGTTCATGCCAAACACAAACTCTCCTAGCTGTTAAAATAATCACTAGTATGTGTATGCTGCTGTCATCATAGCAGCCTGTTATGTACTGTGTCATGTTTTGGGAGTTACATCAGAAAAGACATGCATTTGTGTGCAGAATTTGTCACATCTGAAGGAAGACCTCATCATAATATATTTTTTGCAGCACAAAACTGACACAACCCAAATGATTTTTCTGTTCAACACAAGCATAAGCTGAAGTTCTTTCAGCACAGCCATCCCATTGGCTATTAATTGTGCCCATGGCATTGCGGTCAGCCACAAAGCAGTTGGTTGGACACCACAATAAAGTCAAAATGAGTTGCCTGAAGGAGAGAGCTAAGATGTTTCACTGCTTTTATTACTTTAACCAGTCTCCCAGCCCTCACATGAAAGGAGCTCCTCAGCAGCACACCATTGCTCTAAAACTATTTCTGCGCCTGATCCTGAATTTAGCGTGTGAGATCCTCCGTGGAGCACTGAGTCCAGTTCTGGTGTCCCCAGCATAAAAGGGACATTGAACTGCTGGAGTGGGTCCAGAATAGGCCATGATCAGAGGGCTGGAGCACTTCCCCTATGGAAATAGGCTGGGAGAGTTGGGGTCGTTCAGCCAGGAGAAGGGAAGGCTTCAGGTATACCTCAGAGCACCCTTCCAGTACCTGAAGGGGGCCTATAAGAAGGCTGGCAAGGGACTTTGTAAGAAGGCTTGTACTGATGGGATGAAAGGGAGCAGCTTTAAGCTTGAGGAAGGTAGCTTTAGACTGGAGATCAGGAAGAAATTCTTTACAGTGAAGGTGGTGAGACACTGGAACAAGTTGCCCAGAGGTGTTCAACACCAGGCTGGATTGGTCTAGTGGAAGGTGTCCCTGCCCATGGCAAGGGTTGCAGTGAGATGATCTTCAAGGTTCCTTCCTACCTAAACCATTTTATGATTACATGACCTTTATCAGGAAAATCTCCTTGTTACTTTTCCCATTAGTACATCCTGGTCTGGAGAAAACAATCCAAGTGATGTAGTTCAATCTGTCCTCTTCCCCACATTCTGGCTTCAGAACTCTTCTTGGTGTAATTAAGTGCAAGTTTTAAAGTGCTCTGAAAATTAGGAACTAGCACTGATGTCACGGAAATCCTTGCAGATGTCTCCTTACAGTGCTGATATTTATTGAGCTGGAATAAACTGCACATTCACTAACCTTGGGATGATTTCTGGCACTTGCCCACCTTCATAAGATTCTGGGAAAGATTTAGTTAATTTGGGCAAACAATTTGGAACAAATAATTTACATCTACTGCATCAATTTGTGGGAATTTAGGGATTTTTCTTTTTCCTTGGCTTTGAAAGATTGAGGCATGGACATTGAATTAAAGTAACTGAAACTGCAACTCGCTGCTTAATGACACCATCACCCCACTGTCTGATTGCAATCAGAGGTCTTGATTAGGCTACACACATTTCTTGTGTTTACTATGCACAGAGAAGCATTTTACCATAGAGGAAAATACAATGCTCTTGTGAGAAGTATTTATGGGTATGGGATGACAGAGAGCTATGCAGCACTCCCTGATGTAGCATGAATAACAGAATTTATCTGCTGTTGCAGACCTCTGATAATCTCTTCAGCTGAGAGTCGGTGTCAATTATTAATGTGGGACTAAAGCCTGGCCAACATGACTGGAGAGCTTGTAGCACCCAGTGCAGCTCATTTACATCTAAATCAGGCATCCCCTTCCTTATACATGCATACATGCACATACATGCAATATTTTGTAACTGTACATGTATATCATAGTATCACAGTATCAGTCAGGGTTGGAAAGGACCACAAGGATCATCCAGTTCCAACTCCCCTGCCATAGGCAGGGACACCCCACACTACATCAGGCTGGCCAGAGCCTCATCCAGCCTCCTCTTAAACACCTCCACGGATGGGGTCTCAACCACCTCCCTGGACAACCCATTCCAGGCCTTCACCACTCTCATGGTGAAGACCCTCCTCCTCACATCCAGCCTGAATCTCCCCACCTCCAGCTTCATTCCATTCCCCCTAGTCCTATCACTAGCTGATATCCTAAGAAGTCCCTCCCCAGCCTTCTTGTAGGCCCCCTTCAGATACTGGAAGGCCACAACGAGATCATCTCGGAGCCTTCTCTTCTCCAGACTGAACAGCCCCAACTCTTTCAGTCTGTCAAGGCATACAATAATAATACAATAATACAATAAACCAGGTTGGAAGAGACCTTCAAGATCATCGCGTCCAACCCATCAACCAATCCAACCCACCTAAACAACTAGATCATGGCACCAAGCACCCCATCAAGTTTCCTCCTGAACACCTTCAATGAAGGTGACTCCACCACCTCTCTGGGCAGACCATTCCAATGGGCAATCACTCTCTCTGTAGAGAACTTCTTCCTAACATCCAGCCTAAACCTCCCCTGGCACAGCTTGAGACTGTGTCCTCTTGTTCTGGTACTGGCTGCCTGGGAGAAGAGACCAACCTCTGCCTGTCTACAACCTCCCTTCAGGTAGTTGTAGAGAGCAAGAAGGTCACCCCTCAGTCTCCTCTTCTCCAGGCTAAGCAACCCCAGCTCCCTCAGCCTTTTCTCATAGGGCTTGTGTTCCAAACCCCTCACCAACTTAGTTGCCCTTCTCTGGACACGTTCCAGCAAGTCAACATCTTTCCTAAACTGAGGGGCCCAGAACTGGACACAGGACTCAAGGTGTGGCCTAAACAGTGCAGTGTACAGGGGCAGAATGACCTCCCTGCTCCTGCTGGCCACACTCTTCCTGATACAGGCCAGGATGCCATTGGCCCTCCTGGCTGCCTGGGCACACTGCAGGCTCATGTTCAGCCTACCATCAACAGGTACTCCCAGGTCCCTCTCTGCCTGGCCGCTCTCCAGCCACTCTGACCCCAGCCTGTAGCACTGCCTGGGGTTGTTGTGGCCAATGTGCAGAACCCGGCACTTGGATGTGTTCAATCTCATGCCATTGGATTCTGCCCATCTGTCCATCCTGTCGAGGTCCCTCTACAAAGCCTCTCCTCCCTCCAGCAGATCAACTCCTGCCCCCAGCTTGGTGTTGTGACCGGTTTAGGCTGTGCCTTTAAGAAATGGACACTTTCTGAACACTTTGGCTTAATGTTTTGATATATGAATGAAAACAAAGATATGCTAAACCAATTTCATTGGTAGAATGCAACTGTAACTTTTAGCTTAGTCTGTCAGTCTGGAAGTCTATTCTCCTCTCTCTCCTGTGAGCTGGCCTGTTTTTTCTCTCTCTGAAGCAACAGCTTGCTTTGCAGGAATGACCTGGCTAACCAGATAAGAAAACTAACTCTTGCATTCACTTTGAGCTTAACAGAATTTTACCTTTTTAATTACCTTCCTTTCTCTCTCTAACCCTTTTGGGAAAAAGGGGAGGTAGGGAGGGAGAAGGGGGGAACAGGCCAAACCCCCCCCTGGCCGTGGGGGGTTGGGAAAAGGTCTCCTGTATTACTGTATTGCATACATTGCTGTATATTTCTGTATATATTGCATATTTTTGTACATATTAATTGCATTCCATTTCTGCTTGTAAATGTAGCTTTCATCTGCTTCTCCAGCTGAGCTAGCTGTGGATTCTTCTGTGTGTGTGGGGGGAACTTTCCCCACTCTGCCACAGGTGTCGTCTGCAAATTTACTGATGATGGACTCAATGCCCTCATCCAGATCATCAATAAAGATGTTGAAGAGCATGGGGCCCAGCACTGATCCCTGGGGCACACCACTACTGACTGGCCACCAGCTGGATGTGGCACCATTCACCACCACTCTCTGGGCTCGGCCCTCCAGCCACTTCCTAACCCAACACAGTGTGCTCCTGTCCAAGCCATGGGCTGCCAGCTTGGCCAGGAGTTTGCTGTGGGGGATGGTGTCAAAGGCCTTGCTGAGGTCCAGGTAGACCACATCCACAGGCCTCCCCACATCCACCAGGCGGGTCACCTGATCATAGAAGGAGATCAGGTTGGTCAGGCAGGACCTGCCCCTCCTAAATCCATGCTGGCTAGGCCTGAGCCCCTGGCCATCCTGGAAGTGCTGTGTGATAGCACTCGAGATGACCCGTTCCATAATCTTGCCTGGCACTGAGGTCAGGCTGACAGGCCTATAATTCCCCGGCTCATCCAACCGGCCCTTCTTGTGGATGGGCACCACGTTGGCCAGCTTCCAGTCTTCTGGGACCTCTCCAGTGAGCCAGGACTGCTGAAAAATGATGGAGAGCGGCCTGGACAGCTCATCCGCCAGCTCCCTCAGCACCCTAGGATGGATCCCATCCGGTCCCATGGACTTGTGAGGGTACAAGTGGCTCAGAAGATCTCTTAACTATCCCATCCTGGAAAGAGGAAAACTAGGCTGCTCCCTGGCTCCTTCTGCCAGCTCTGCAGGCCAGCTGTCTGGAAGACGTTCTGTCCTGCTAGTAAAAATTGAGGCAAAGAAGGTGTTAAGTACCTCTGCCTTTTCTTCATCCTTTGTTACAACGTTCCCCTCCGTGCCCACCAACGAGTGGAGGTTGTCCTTGCCCTTCTTCTTGCTATTAATATATTTATAGAAGGACTTTTTGTTGTCCTTCACAGCAGAGGCCAGTCTGAGCTCCAAATGTGTTTTTGCCTCCCTAATTTTCTTCCTACAAGACCTAGCAACATCCCTAAACATTCCATGGATTGCCTCCCCTTTTTTCCAAAATGATACACCCTCTTTTTTTCCCTTAGTTCCTTTAGAAGCTCATTGCCCATCCAGGCTGGCCGTCTGCCCCGGCGGCTCATCTTCCGGCACACTGGCACAGCCTGTTCCTGCGCCTTCAAGAGTTCTTTCTTGAAGTAGGTCCAGCTCTCCTGGACCCCTTTGTTTTTAAGGGCTGTTTCCCAAGGAACCTTCTGAGTTAGCTCCTTGAGTAACCTGAAGTCTGCCCTCCTGAAGTCCAGAGTGGAGGTCTTCTTGCTCCCCCTCTTGGATTGGATGAATACCAAAAACTCAATTATGTCGTGGTCACTGGTGCCTAAACACCCTCCGACCACCACATCACCCACCAGCCCTTCCCTGGTGGTGAAGAGGAGGTCAAGCATAGCCTTACCCCTGGTAGGCTCACACAGCACCTGGGATAAGCTGTCCTCCATGCACTCTAAGAACCGCCTGGACTGCCTCCTCTCTGATGTGTTGAGATCCCAGCAGATATCAGGCAGGTTGAAGTCAGCCATGAGAACAAGGTCAGACACTCTTGAGACAGCCTTAAGCTGCCTATAGAATGATTCATCAACATCTTCATCCTGGTTGGGTGGTCTATAACAGACTCCAACCAGGATGTCTGCCCTGCCGATCTTCCCCCTAATTCTCACCCACAAACACTCAAACCGATCGTCCCTGATCTCCATCTCAACAGCATCCAGTGCCTCCCTGATGTACAGGGCCACCCCTCCACCCCTTCTTCCTTGCCTGTCTCTCCTGAAGAGCCTGTAGCCATCAATTGCAGCGCTCCAGTCATGTGAATCATCCACGTCTCTGTGATGGCAACTACATCATAACTTTCCTGCCGCAACAAGGCTTTCAGCCCCTCTTGTTTGTTGCCCATACTTCATGCATTAGTGTACATGCACTTCAGCCGGGCTGCTAGTTTCACCCCTGACTCCAGCTTACCACCTTCAGACTCCTGTCTGGGGGGACTGGTTTCGGCCCCTTCCCCCTTCAAATCTAGTTTAAAGTTTTAATACAGAATATATTTAATATTCTAAGGGTTTTAAGGCATGGTTTGGTGATGTGTTATTTTAAACAGAGACATTGAATGGAAGAGAAACATAAAACATGCCCTTCTGCTCACTTACACAGCAGTAGCCCTTGCTACACTTTACCCTGGAAAAGCACAGTCTCAGGAAAGAATAAATAATGTACCCACAAAGCAGATGTGCTCGAGCAGGCTCCGCCAGTGCCTAGCCCAGGATGGAACTGTGGAGAAGCTGCAGTATAAGCCAGTGACACAGCTGGTGCTGTATTGCATATGGGTGCATCTCCACCAAATAAGGAAGCCCTCTGCCCCTTAGTGCATTTGGCTGCATCCATATCTCCTTCTCTATGTGCAAGAAAATTAAATATAAAACAATACAGAGAGTAAAAGAGCTCATGCTCTTTTGAAAGGAAAACTTACAGATCACTGTGGACAAGGCCATAAATCTGTGCTGTGCTGTGATGATAGATTCCTCTCAGGATAATTAGAAGCAGGATCACCACAAAAGCTGGAAGCCCCCAACTCAAAAGGAAGTAAAGCAGATAGCGCCGCTCTGTGTGTTCATCATTCATCACCAGGACGTACCAGAAATTAACAGCCTGAAGAATAATGCAGAATATTCATGAGTAGACTTGGTGGATGATTAGCTAACCCCCCGCCACCACCAAAAATAAATCACTCTCAAAGTCACAATGCAGAGTATTTTTGTCCCAGAACTTCTGTATATATATAAATATTTTTCAACACAAATATTTTGTTCTCATTTTCTTCTCTGAAGTAATCAAAAGAGACAGATTATAATAGACGCTTATTTATGTAGCTGTTAGATTTGGCATTGGATTATCAGAGAGGAAGGGACACCCTATTTAGCAGAAAACACAGAAATAGATTAGTGGTACAAAAGTTGCTTTCTTCTTGGATTGTCACAGAAAATAGTACAGATAAATCTGATGTGCAGTGGAATTTTTTATGCTATTTCCCAGCTCTATGTCCCTTCCTGTAGGAAATACACTAATTTCTTTCAATGGTTCTGATTGTGGTCCAATTCTGGGCTCACCAGTACAACAAAGATATGGGGCCAGTCCAGCAAAGGGTCATGAAGATAATTAATAGACTGGAGCATCTCCCCTGTGAGAAAAGGCTGAGAGAGATGGGACAGTTACAGCATACAGAATTAACCCGGTTGAAAAAGACCTCAGAGAGTCCAATCTATCACCCAACACCATCTAATCAACTAAAGCATGGCACCAAGTGCCTCATACAGTCTCTTCTTAAACTGCTCCCTGGGTAGCCCATTCCAATAGGCAATCACTCTTTCTAAGAAGAATTTCTTCCTAACATTGAGCCTAAACCTCCCCTGGCACAGCTTGAGACTGTGTCCTCTTGTTCTGGTGCTGGTTGCCTGGGAGAAGAGACCAACCTCCAACCTTGCTTCAGGTAGTTGTAGACAGCAATAAGGTCTCCCCTGAGCATCCTCCTCTCCAGGCTAAGCAACCCCAGCTCCTTCAGTCTCTCTTCATAGGGCTTGTGTTCCAAACTTTGTTGCCCTTCTCTGGACATATTCCAGCAACTCAACATCTTCCCTAAACTGAGGGGCCCACAGGACTCGAGGTGTGGCCTAACCAGTGCAGTGTACAGGGGCAGAATGACCTCCCTGCTCCTGCTGGACACACTGTTCCTGATGCAGGCCAGGATGCCATTGGCCTTCTTGGCTGCCTGGGCACACTGCAGGCTCATGTTCAGCCTACCATCAATCAGTACCCCCAGGTCCCTCTCTGCCTGGCTGCTCTCCAGCCACTCTGACCCCAGCCTGTAGCACTGCCTGGGGTTGTTGTGGCCAGTGTGCAGAACCCGGCACTTGGATGTGTTCAATCTCATGCCATTGGACTCTGCCCATCTGTCCAGCCTGTCAAAATCCTTTTGCAGAGCTCTCCTACCCTCTAACAGGTCAACTGCTGCCCCCAGCTTGGTGTCATCTGCAAATTTACTGATGATGGACTCAATGCCCTCATCCAGATCATCAATAAAGATGTTGAAGAGCATGGGGCCCAGCACTGATCCCTGGGGGACACCACTACTGACTGGCCACCAGCTGGATGTGGCACCATTCACCACCACTCTCTGGGCTCGGCCCTCCAGCCACTTCCTAACCCAACACAGTGTGATCCTGTCCAAGCCATGGGCTGCCAGCTTGGCCAGGAGTTTGCTGTGGGGGACGGTGTTGAAGGCCTTGCTGAGGTCCAGGTAGACCACATCCACAGGCCTCCCCACATCCACCAGGCGGGTCACCTGATCATAGAAGGAGATCAGGACACAACCTGCCCCTCCTAAATCCATGTTGGCTGTGGCTCATCCCTTGGCCATCCTGGAAGTGCTTTGTGATTGCACTCAAGATGACCTGTTCCATAATCCTGCCTGGCACTGATGTCAGGCTGACAGGCCTATAATTCCCTGGCTCATCCAACCGGCCCTGCTTGTGGATGGGCACCACGTTGGCCAGCTTCCAGTCTTCTGGGACCTCTCCAGTGAGCCAGGACTGCTGAAAAGTGATGGAGAGCTGATTGGCCAGCTCATCTGCAGCTCTCTCAGCACCCTAGGACGAATCTCATCTGGTCCCATGGACTTGTGGGGGTCCAAGTGGCTAAGCTGGTCTGTAACTACTTTCTCCTGGATCACAGGGGGTCTATACTGCTCCCTGCCTCTATCTGCTAGCTTAGGAGGCCAGTTGTCCAGAAGACAACCTATCCTGTTATTGAAAATTGAGGCAAAGAAGGTGCCTTTTCCTCATTTTTAATTACAGTATTCGCTTCCATTTCCACTCAAGAGTGGAGGTTGTCCTTGCTCCTCCTCTTGCTATTAATGTATTTGTAGAAGGATTTTTTGTTGTCCTTCACAGCAGAGGCCAGTCTAAGCTCTAAATGTGCTTTTACCTCTCCCATATTTTTCCTACGTGACCTAGCAACATCCTTAAACATTCCATGGGTAACCTCTTCTTTCTTCCAAAGATGATATACCCTCTTTTTTCCCCTTAATTCACTCAGAAGCTCATTGCCCATCCAGGCTGGCCGTCTGCCCTGGCAGCTCATCTTCTGGCACACTGGCACAGCCTATTACTGCACCTTCAAGAGTTCTTTCTTGAAGTAGGTCCAGTCCTCCTGGACCCCTTTGTTTTTAAGTGCTGTTTCCCAAGGAACTTTCTGAGTTAGTTCCTTGAGTAACCAGAAGTCTGCCCTCTGGATGTCCAGAGTGGAGGTTTTGTTGCTGCCCCTCTTAGTTTGACTGCATATTGAAAACTCAGTTATATCATGGTCACCCCAGACAGCCTCCAACCACTACATCTCCCACCAGCCCTCCTCTGTTTGTAAAAAGAAGGTCAAGCAAAGCCTTAAGCCTGGGTAAGATGAGGTTTAGGGGGATCTTTTCCATGTGTTTAAATATCTGATTGCTGGCAGTAACAACGAGGGAGCTAGAATATTCTCTGAGTGACCAATGACAGGACAAGAGACAATGGGCAAAAATTCATATGCATCCAGATTATAATTCCATCTGAAAGATGGACTAGCCTGTGGAACTGGGAGATTGTGGAGTCCTTGTCCTTAGAGATTATTGAATCATAGAATGGTAGAGATATGAAGAGACCTCTGAAGATCATCTAGCCCATGCCCCCTGCCAAAAGCAGGATCACCTAGGATCATTCACACAGGAAACAAATCCAGATTGGTCTTGAAAGTCTCAAGAGAACTAGACTCCAACCTGCCTGGGCAGCCTGTTCCAGTGCTTTGTCATCATCACAATAAAGAAGTTTTTCTTCATACTGAGACAGAACTTCCCGTGTTGCAGCTTGTATCCATTGTCCCTTATCCTATCACAGGACACTACTGAAAAAGAGACTGGACCCTTCTTCTTGACAACCACCCTTCAGATGTTTATAAACACCAATAAGATCCCTTCTGAGGCTACTCTTCTCCAGAGTAAATAGCCCCAGGTCTCTCAGCCCTTCCTCATCAGACAGATGTTCCAGTCCCTTCATTATCCTCATAGCCTTCTGTTGGATGCTGTCCTTTTGAACTGGGGAGACCAGAACTGGACACAGTACTCCAGACATGGTCTCTCTAGGGCAGAGTAGAGGGGGAGGAGAACTTCCCTAGACCTACTGGACACACCTTTAGTAATGTACCCCAGGATACCATTGGCCTTCTTGGGCACCAAGGCACATTGCTGTTCCATGGAGAACTTAGTTTTCTAACAGAACCTGGCTATGGGCAACCTGCCCTAACTGACTGTGTTTGAGGAGACGTTGGACTAGACAGTCTCAAGATGCCCCTGCAACATCAATGGTTCTGTGATCTGTGTAATTTTGTGTAGAGTGTGAGGAAAAAAGTATGCAAATCAGTGAATATAAATTCACACACACTTCTGCAGCTCTATCTTCTTATGATGACCATCAAATGAGAGGATACCTAAGGGTTTTATGATTCAAAACAAAGAGGATAGATGATTCAAAACAAAGGAAGAGAATAGTTGGAAACTCCTGAGAGCACTGGGAGCATGAGCAAGGAAACCCTTCAAGTGGCAAAAAAAAAAAAAAGACAAACTAACTTAGGTTTTTGCTGGGATCTCTGCATCTTCTTGAAGAAGTTAACAGAAGACACATTTACTATGTGCTGAGCATTTTTTTAAATGCAGATCTATACACATATTACTACTTTCTAATAAAGCTCCACACTACCTACAACAAAAGTATAATTAGAAAAATATTTCTTCACTTCCTCCACTTCAAACCTATTACACCAGCTGCAGCTCTGCAGCTCTGCACATCCTGTAATCACTTGTGGCCTTTTATACAGGGTGAATAAGGGACTGATTTAGTCTTTCTGCTGCATAAATCAAATTCAAGCTTGTGCCCGCCTTGACAGTCAGTGGTGAGAGAATGGACATCTTCAGGTACTCATTAATCCCTACCCAATCATACCCATCTCTCTCCATTCTCTACACAGGGATTTCATACAATAATGTTAATTTACATGCTTAATGTTCATCTGTCTCCTTATTAGGATAGGTGCAATCCACATAGAGGGACAAGACAATGCAAAGCAATTATTTGTGCTTGTGAAATTTTGCATATTACCTTCAGCCAAGGGTTCATCTGCCAGGTTGCTCAAGTAGACTCACAATCAAGGACTTAATCAGTGGTTTGTGGCTTCCTTCTCTAAGTCTCATCAGTTAATTATCATTACAGACTTGTTCTGTGACTTATGTAGCACAAATATACAATACTTTCTATCACAAAACACAGAGCATATTGTGTGCACTAACAATTTGTTTTCACCAAATTATTAGTTTAGTAGGCATTTAAAGTGTTCCCTTAGAAAATGACATTTTATGAGCAAGTCCAATACATGTAATTATGTTAATTATATAGCAATTATTATGGCCATTCTCTATCTTCAGTGACTGGTGCTATGTGAACAAAGGAAAAGTTTGGTGTCTTTATAAAAAAACAGAGAAAATCCTACCATATATTTGTGACACTTCTGTGTAGGTTGAAAGAACACAGAAAAACTGCTAATTCCATTGTTGGACTTTCACAGGAAGAAAACACTAAACAGATGAAAATGGTATTTGGAAGGAAAAAAATAATATACAGAGCTTGTGGAAAGAATTGGTTCTTCTCTTATTATGTCCTTTCCTCTCTTAACTCTTACATGGGATTGAAAACCCATTCAAGACTTTGTTTGTCGCCTGTGCCAAAAGGCATTTTTCAAATTACATGCCCTTGCAGTCATGAGAAGTGAGCACTTCCAGACAGCAAAATCCTTGAGCTGATTTATGCTGTTGTGCTCAGGGATTGTTGGTTCTACTAATTCTGACAATCTGGTGAATGCTGTTCTCAGTCATCCAAGAAATTGTACCTCGTGTCCTTGTTCTGTGTTTGTTTAGCCATATTTACCTATTTCACCCTCATTTATCACAGAAGAACACTTTAACACCAGTGCTACTGCAAAGATGTCAGTGGGTTTGGATCGTTCACCACTTCCTGCACAGCAATAATTATAAGTTCTGGTCTTCGGCCACTTTTGATGTCCCAAAACTTAATCAATGAACTACAAACAGCGTAGCTAATTTTAGCAGATCCTTTCCTGTTGCCATGCTGCAACAATAACCAGTTCTACAGAAGAATAAAACATAGAGTCCACTTCCTAGCTGCTCAGGTGGAGGAACAAATGTACAGGTTCTGGTTGTTCTGATGTAGAAAGCAAAACAATTATGAATTCAAGTAATACTCTCATGACACAATGAGAACTTTGGTGAAGCTTTTTGCTTTTAGAATGAGGCAATTACTTGAAATTATCTTCCTAGAATCAGAGTGATTTTGTTTATTTCTTTATTATTTTTTCCTGCTGTGGATATCTGGGTAAATATTAGCTACACAATACTCCAAATTAAAGTTGTCACCAACTCTGTGAGAAAACTTCTATTTTCCTCCTTCCTTCTTTTTAGGAATGGCCACAGCTTTCATTTTCATGATGGTTCCTTGTTCTCATGTAATTCCTTTTTCAAAGCTGTTAAGCAGTCCCTAAATCATTCTCTGCATTAAACTTAGTGTAAGATAAGCAGTTGTCTTACAAATATGCAATAAATGTGTAGAAAATTCAAGGTGCCACTAAATCCACAGAGGAGAATTCAGGTAGAGGTGACAGCAAGACCATGAGATTCACTTTGGTTTGCTTATTGAACTGCCACTTCTGCTGTTGATTTATTCCACTGTGGCAATGGCTCAAAAAAGTACAAAGAGTTCACCTTTTCCTATAATTTTACTTTATGGCAGAACTGGCAGTTAAGAACTGCAAAGTTATTATTTTTCCCCTCAAAATACAGACAGCTTTTAACCTTTTTTTTTTTTTTTGTTTCACTTTGGTGTCTGCTTCTTGTTTGTTGTTTATGATGATGATGATGATGATTAATTTTGTTTTGTTGTTAGAAAATGCTTAAGGAAGAAAATTCTTGTTCCTGATAAATGGTTTCCATGTTACAAATATGTTATGGGAAGAAAACCAGGGTACAGAAAGCCATCCTTAGTGTGTTCTCCTACAGTGAAAATGCAGACTGCACTTGAAAGTAGCAATGTACACTTGTATGAAGGGACGTCTGTCAGGATGAAGACTTGGAATTCATACATCATTAAAAGCAAATATTTCAGGCAAAGCTCAGCCTGTGACACAAAGTCATTTGTACCATGCTTACTCCTTTCCTTCTGCAGCCAAGAAAGTCTCATCCTTAAAGCAACTGCTTAATATTACCAACACTCTGCAACTCAAAAAGCCCTCCCTATAGAAGTCAAGAAACAAAACAATGTAATACAAAGGGACAGGGACAAGAAGACAAGCAAAGATGACTTGTTGAGGTCTCTGTTTTAATCAGGTGATTTCTGAGGTCCTCTACATGCCTACAGTTCAGTAGCTATGTGTGTACAAGTATAGACCCTACAGACACAAGAGCTAAAAATGGGGAAAGAATTACAACACAAAGGTAGAGATTTTATTGTTATATCATATTTTAATATGAAATTTAAAAAAGCTAAGTATAACTACTGTCTCTGGCAATATGCAGAAGGTGGACAGACTGGGACAGAAATGCCAGGAAGTCGTCCTAGACTCCAGAAAATGAAGATTCCTGAGCTGCACTACAGAATTGAATCTGTGTCCAACTGTACTGTTAAATCTATGCTTTCCTATAGACTTTTGTTGCCTGGATATGTTGTTTTCCAACTTCTTATCACTTAAAATTGACTGGATTTTCTGGATGTTTCAGTTACACATATCTGTATGTATCCTAAGTTCAAAAAGGCCAAGTAACCATTTCTGCACTTGCATCACAAAAACCTGAATGCTCCAGGCTTGGAGCAGAGAGGCTGGAAAGCTGCCTGATGGAAAAGGACCTGTTTTGGTTGACTAGACAGCTGGAGATGATCCAGTGTGGGCCCAAGTAGCCAACGAGGCAAACAGCATCCTGGCTTGTGTCAGCAACCATGTGGTTGGCAAGCCTAGTAAGGACATTGTCCCCTTGTACTGCACAATGGGGAGGCCACTCCTCAAATACAGGGGTTCAGTTTTGAGGCCCTCACTACAGGAAGGACACTGAGGTGCTGGAGTGTGTCCAGAGAAGAGCAAGGAAGCTGGTGAATGGTCTGGAGCACAAGTCCTGTGAAGAGTGGCTCAGAAAACTGGGATTGTTTAGCCTGCAGAAAAGAAGGCTGAGGGGAGACCTTATGGCTCTCTACAACTCCCTGAAAGGAGGCTGGAGCCACGTGGGGGTTGTGACAGGACAGGAGGAAATGGCCTCAAGTCACATCAGTGGAGGTTTAGGTTGGCTATTAGGAACAATTGTTTTACCAAAGAGGTTGTCAAATTCTGGCCCAAGGCAGTGGCAGAGGCCCTATCCCTGGAGAGATTTAAAATACATACAGATGTGGTGCTGAGGCACATGGTTTAGCAGTGACCTGGCAGTGCTGGGTTAGTGGTTGGACTCGATGATCCTAAATGTCTCTTCCAACCAAAACGATTCTGCAATTCCATGATCTCCACCTGCTTGCACTTGATTATGACATTCATTTCTGTATGTAATGAACATGTCTGACACCAGCAGCTATACAAAAATGAGTTTCTCATCAAGCACGTGCATGAGACCATACCAAGGACAGAGTGACTGCATGAGCAACACAGAATCTGAATATCTTTTTATGTTTCCCAGACAGAAGCATTTAAGTCCCCTGTAAGTATAAATACATTATTAATTCTGCCTTCCAAATGAAGTCATGTGTATTAAGTATATCACGCTGAGAAATATAAACACTCATTTCCCAGGTGTTTAAATCTGCCATTCAGACAGCAGCAGCATCTAGACTTCCCAAACCAGTCTGGTTTTCCCTTGGATTCACAAGCTTTGTTAATACTGTCATGGTGACCAGTTCAAGCACAGAGACGTTCCCAGCACTCCTTTAGTGCCCTGGCATTGCTTCCTTACTCTGCAATGAGAAAAATTAATTCAGGACCTATTCCCAACCAAGAGGAGTAAATTGCAGCTGAGGGTAGCTTGATCCATGTTTCAGATTTTTTTCTTTCAAGCTTCAGGGACTATTCACAGCTGATGACCTGCACTTATGAAAAGGGGCAATCCTCCTCACTATGAGTTTTATTCCTGGCAGCTCTTGTCAGCTCATCTATCAGCAGGCTATAAAGGATTCCCTCTTAAGCACCTTTATCCCTCAGATTTGCATGAAGAGTCTTCATGACTAATAACAAGCCTGAGGCTCCGCTAAGTTCAAGTTCATAGAACGGCCTGGTTGGAAAAGACCTTAAGGTGATTGAATCCAGCCATAACCTAACATCATCCTGTACACAACTGCTAGACCAAGTTCTTAGAAACTAGCCATAGTCTATTCCAAAGAAAAAACCCAACACCAAAACATGACTTCACAGAAAGAGTAACTGGCCAGTGGAATGTGCTGCCCAAGGAGGTGGTGGAGTCACTGTCCCTAGAGGTGTTCAAAAAAGGATTGGATGTGGCACTTGAAGCTATGGTTTAGTTGTCATGAGGAGTTAGGTATTAGGTAATAGGCTGGACTTGATGATCTCTGAGGTCTTTTCCAACCTGGTTGATTGTATGACTCTATGATATTGCAGCTAGAGACAAAAAAATGACCAACTCTTAACAGTCATATATTTATTGTCATTATATAATTGATTAATCCTTGGATGAACAAGTGCTCAAAATGGGAATCCTTTTGCAACTTAGTGTAATGCACTACATGTAGGATAGGAAAATGAAACACTGTCAAACACTGAGCAGTCAATGCACGAAATATCCCAGCAAATCAGTAACTTATGAGCATTAGTTTGTCTGTCCAAAATATTAAATATTCAAGAGATCCAAAGCTTCAAGAGATCTGTAGAGACTTAGGTATTAAGTGAATGAGCAGCTGTGAAGAAAAAGATAATTTACAGCTCACAAAACCAATCAGGTTAGTTAACCTAAGAGGAAAACATTAGCCAAGCTAAGTGGAGGAGAAAAAATCTGTACTGGGACAGTAGAAATTAACATCCAACAATGAGGATATTTATCTTGCTAACCTTATAAATTGAGGAAAACCAACAAGAATAAAAAACAGATTAGACTTCTTATCTCCATTTTTACAAGCAGCTGCAGCAGCAGTGCACATGAGAAACCATCTTCTTGTGGCTTGCTAAGACCACCAAGCACAATGGATCTGTTAGAGAGGGTTCTCAGTGACAGTGAGCCTAACATAATCTCAAGAAAATGCCAGATACTACAGAGATGTCACTGGGAGAGAAAGTTGTATTTAAGATACAGCCTAATTTGCAATTCTTGGTTTGATGTGACAACCTGGCGGATTCGTATGGTAATGTATGGAGCTGCATATATAAAGCTGTCTGCTATAAAGAAGTGTGTTATGGACAAATCCTATTAACACAACAGACAAATAAATGGCATAAGTCATGCATTAGTGCTAAACATGCATTTCTGCACATGGGCATGATAATGTGTTTTCCAAATAACCTCACAACTTGCTATTTTGACTAACTCCAAACTGGCAATTTGCCCCAGCAAATTTGATTGTTCATGGTCTCCCACAGTAGATCAACTGATTTTTACACTATTTACTGTTCTATTATGTGTCCAAAGGGCAATGAAGCTGGTGAAAGGTCTAGAGAGTAAGTCCTATGCAGAGTTCCTATGAGGGAACTGGGGTTGTTTAGTCAAGGAAAAGAAGGTTCATGTGTTGCAGCCACTGTTCTGAGGGCAGCTGCTGGATGCAAGCAAAGCGCATGATTCCTTAGCTGAGCAATTCCTTAGCACACTGCCTAGAGCAAAACAATCACGTTCCATGTGTGCCAAGAACAACAGCCTCACCTTGGCACCCTTGGATTGGAACATGTTGCAGAAGCCACCTCCTTGATATGCTGGCACCTCTTACTGGGAAAAGATTTTAGCTTATGTATGTGGTTGGATTTTACTGGTTAAGGGATTGATAACAGAAGAGTATAAAAACAGCAACTCTGAGCTATAAGGTAGGTTGGGGGTTAAGGCTGCTAAGGACTCCTGTTAGTTAGCTACTTCTGGCTCAGGTTTCAGTGTAGGGATGCTGCGAGGGATGTGCTCAGGACTTCTGTTAGCTGCTTCATCTGTTAAGGGCTTCCAGGACTTCTTCTGTAAGTGTGACTCTGAGACTCTGCAATGCTGGGGATTCTACAATGCAGCAATAAAGGACTTCTGGGAAGATTCTCTGCTCTCTGCATTTCTGGAATCTTGTTGCTATATGGCAACAGGGTTCATGCCTTCATTTGCCAGCCAATGGCCCTCAAACTGGGGGAGAAAAATAACACTCATGGAAGAGCTTCTCTCCTTAAAAGGAGGTTGTACTGAGGTGGGTCTTAATTTCTTCTTCCAAGTAACAATTCATAGACGAGAGGAAATGGCCTCAAGTTGCACAAGGGGAAGTTTAGGCTGGTCATGAGGACCAATTTCTTCCCTGAAAGAGTTGTCAAGGCCTGGACCACGGTGACCAGGGACTCCTCATCTCTGGAGGGGTTTCAAAGCCAGGTAGATGTGGCTCTGAGGAATATGGTTTAGACCTGGCAGTACTGTGTTACTGGTTTGACTGGATGGTCTTAAAAGATCTTTTCCAACCTGTATCACTCTGTGAAATTCTGGCAGTACTAACAAATCCATAAGTACAAAATTAGGAAAGCATGTTTGTCACGTTAGATGAGTCTAATGTCTACATTGCTACTGTCTCCAAAAACTGCAGTGCAGTTTACACTTAAGAATACACCTGGAAAAGCCTGTTTGAAAAAGGGTAAATAAGAGATGCTTATAAAATGTGTTGACTCTAACAAAAATAGCTGTTCCGTGTTCTGAGACAGTAGCTTCTACAGGATAAAGTGAGATGTGGAAATTCTCCCATAGTTGTAATAGATACTAGTGGAAAAAGTCTTTATATGGCTCTAATATTTACCCTTGGAGCTGTGTCACTCTAGGTTTAATAAAAAACATCTCATGTTTTGAGTCTCTAGTGGCACTGAATTGCAGAGGTACATATACCATGATATAAGAAACAGTTTAAATATTGGTTGCTTCTACACAGGTTATGGGGAAATAGAGTGAGACCAACCTGAATAAGCATCCAGCTGAACTGGCAGAGGTAAAGGTAATGGGTAACAGATGCAAGGGCAGAGCAGCTTTCCTCTGAGAGATGTTGGCTCATGTAAGCAGAGGCCAGAAAGGAAATCTGCAAGGGGAAAAAAATGAATACATGTGTATTGGAATTGAGCAAAATTAATTAAGTAATAATCACAAAAAGAACAATCTTCAGTTTGGAGCTAAAGTCTAGAAACTCAGAAACTCAGCAGAGACACCTTGGACATTTAATATTCACTCACAAGAAGACATCCTTTAACACTGTCAGGCATCAAACTATTAACTTTCTGCAGATAATCCAATATCCATTACATCCATATCTGAAAATACCACAGACTTTGTTTTTTTTTATTGTTCCCACACAACATTAGACAACAGGTTTGTAACCGAGGGTGGAGATTTTCTTCCATAAAACAAATAAACCCCCAATTTGACCTTCTGATTTCGGTAAGGCCAGAAGTTTTATCAAGTAAACAAACTCAAGAGGCACTTGCTGTTTCAGACAGTCAGACATGTGGTAATGTAATTCCCCAGGACAATAGGGAAGAAATACTGGACAAAAAAGGGAGTGAGTATTTCTTCTACTGCCGAAGAGCAGGCCAGGATTTCACACTCACAAGGCAGACAGGTCTTTTTCTACAGATAAGCCAAATATCAAATGACTATACGTGGGCCGGATAAGCAGCCAACACATTGTCTAAGGAACAAAAGGTATTCCAGCTCTGACTGCAATGAACACTGCTTAAACAACTTCAGTACAGCATTTAATACAAAAACACAACCAAAAAAAGTTCCAGCTCTATCCTCTGTGAATTTCTTGACAGAGGGAATAATTCCAAGTAGATGTCATTAAAGTGTTCAAATAAAGGCTCAACTCACCTACTGCACACCTGTAGTAATTGATGATTTTTCGTTTCATTTCCAAGGTGCAACACTATTTTACCCAGACCCCACTGATTTATTAGTAAAATCACTTTGTGAACTGTGCAAGATTGGTTTTATGGAATCATGAATCCTTAAAGATGGAAAAGACCTCAAAGATCATCAAGTCTCACCATTAACCCCACACTGCCAGGCCACCACTAAACCATGTCCCTAAATGTCACATTTACATGTTTTTTTGAACACTTCCAGGAACAGTGATTCCACCACTGCCCTGGGCAGCCTGTTGCAATGCTTAAGCACTTTTTCAGGAAAGAAATTGTTCCTCGTGCCCAGTAAAAACCTCCACTGGTGAACCTTGAGGCCATTTCTTCTTGTCCTTTCTCTTGTTATTTGGGAGAAGAGATCAATCCCCACCAGGCTACAACCTCCTTTTGGGAGTTGTGGAGAGCCAGAGTGTGTCCACTCAGCCTCCTTTTCTCCAGACTAAATAACCCCAGTTCCCTGAGCCACTCCTCACCTGACCTGCTCTCCAGACCCTTCACCAGATTAAGTGCCTCTCTCTAGGCAAACCCTAGCACCTCAATCTCCTTCCTGTAGTGAGGGGCCCAAAACTGAATCCAGTATTTGAGGTGTGGTTTCACCAGTGCCCAGCACAGGGGGACAATTCCTGCCCTACTCCTACTGGCCACACTATTGCTGATCCAGGCCAGGAGGCTGCTGGCCTTCTTGGCCACCTAAGCACACTGCTGGCTCATGTTCAGCTGGCTGTCAACCAGCACCCCCAAGTTTTTTTCTGCAGAGCAGCTTTCCAGCCACTCTGCCCCAAGGCCGAAGCCTGTATTATTTTCCTTATATAAAATCTGAATGTGAGGTCAGGAAGGAAGCTGAAGTATATTGAAGAGATTTGGCATACACCTGGACATTTACATGTATTTATAACAAAAATACATGTATGGTATTGGATAGCTCTTTATTATAAAAGCACCTGTATACTGACAGACAATGCTATCTCACCATGAAATGGAGTAATAAGGATGAGGAACTGGACCACATCTGGACTAAAAAGAAATCACGAGATGTGTTTCATTATCTAAAGGGAAAAAAAAGTGCACTTTTAGCATTTAGTCCTTCAGTCTTCTGTTGGGAACTAGAGTCTAACCATGGTCACATACCACTCAGTTATTAAAAGGATAACAGACAGCTTAATATAGACCACAATTAGTCAAACTCTGACGCTGCTAAAACAAATGCCATTGTCTGAAGTGGGTTAAACACAATTGAACTATGTGCATTAGCTGCCTGCCATTGGAGATAAACACTAGAAATGTTTGTGTAAACAACCCCATAGCACCAGCTAGCTCAAACAGCAGCACTTCTAAAATTTGAGCAGATACTTCCATTTACAAGAAGCAGAATACAACACACGTACTTTACCTCCTTTTGTTGTCAGAAGGTTTGTGTTTATGACAAGGACAGACTGTTAGGCTCGAGAAAGAGAAGATGAAGGGATGAAAACACAAAATCAGATTGATATAGTCTCTGAAAACATGTTTTTAACACTTTCTGTAATCAGTGTTTTACTTGAAAGTGTTTTGTACCCATAATCAAAAAAACTCTCATCTCCAGCCTTTCCGTGTCTTTCAGGACAAATAATATTTGTATGTTACAAATGGGAAATATATTTACTACATCAGCAGTTAACAATGTGAAGAGTCCAAATATCTGATAAAAAAAGCATACCTTTCATGGATACTGAGTTTTGTTACAGAAGTGAAACAGCAATGCAGCTGAATCATAGACTCAGCCACGTTGGAAGAGACCTCCAAGACCACCCAGTACAGCCAGCCCTATCCAATCAACTAAAACATAGCACTGAGTGCCTCATCCAGTCTTTTCTTGAAGATCTCCAGGGACGGCAACTCCACCACCTCCCTGGGCAGCCCATTCCAATGGCAAATCATTCTCTCTGTGAAGAACTTCTTTCTATATCCACCCTGAAACTCCACTAGGACAACTTGAGACTGTCCCCTCATTCTGTTGCTGGTTGCCTGGGAGAACAGACCAACCTCCACCTGGCTACAACCTCCCTTCAGGTAGTTGTAGACAGTAATGAGGACTCCCCTGAGCCTCCTGTTCTCCAGGCTAAGCAACCCCAGCTCCCTCAGCCTCTTCTCATAGGGTTTGTGCTCCTGGCCCCTCATCAGTTTTGTTACCCTTCTCTGGACACATTCCAGTACCTCAACATCTCTCTTGAAGTGAGGGGCCCAGAAGAGGACATAGAACTCAAGGTGTGGCCTAACCAGAGGGGAAGAATAACCTCCCTTGTCCTGCTGGCCACACTATTCCTGATACAGGCCAGGATGCCACACTGCAGGCTCATGTTCAGCCTACTATCTACCAGCACCGCCAAGTCCCTTTCTGCCTGGCTGCTCTCCAGCCACTGTGATCCCAGGCTATAGCACTGCTTGGGGTTCTTGTAGCCAAATTGTAGAATCCTGCACTTAGCCTTGTTAAGGAAGTGAAGTAATCACTCAGCTGAGAATTCATTTCAATTAGTGGCATTACAGTGTTTTAGGAGAAAAACGAAAATGCTGAAAAGGTTAATAAAGGTAAAGACATATTTGTCCATTATTTTAATGCAATTGTTATCTTGCATCTTGAGCAAAAGGTACAAATGAAAATTTGGTTAAAATACCAAAAAAAAAAAACAACCTTAAAAAATCCCCAACAAAGAATCACAGAATTGTCAGGGTTGGAAGGCACCTCAAGGATCATCTAGTTCCAAACTTCAGCCATGGGTAGGGACACCTCACACTAGATCAGGTTGCCCAGAGCCACATCCATCCTGGCCTTAAAAACCTCCACAGATGAGGCTTCCACACCTCCCTGGGCAACTTGTTCCAGTGTCTCACCACCCTCATGGGGAATAACTTCTTCCTAATGCCTAATCTAAATCCCCCTTCCTCTAGCTTGGATCCATTAACCCTACTGAACACCCTATAAAGTCATGAAACAGTTTTCTTGTAGGCCCCCTTCAGATACTGGAAGGCCACAATGAGGTCTCCTTGGAGCCATCTCTTCTCCAAACTGAACAATCCCAACTCTCAGCTCATCCTCATAGGAGAGGTGCAGGCCATATTCAGCCTTCTCTCCTCACATTGATGTTCCAGTTTCCTCAGCATCTTTGTAGCCTTCACCAGGCTCTCTCCAGTAGGCTTTCTCTCTTGAACTGGAGAGCCCAGAACTAGACCCCTGAAGTGTCCTCACTGGGGCAGAGTAGAGGGTAAGGAGATCCTCCCTCAATCTGCTGGTCATGTTCTTCTTAATGCAGCCCAGGAGACCACTTGTCTTCCTGGCCACAAAAGCACATTGCTGGCTTGTGGTGAACTTGCTGTCCACCAGAACTTCCATGGAGTGCAAGCCACCAAACAGACCTTTGCACCTACACATAAGGGGAAATTATCTGCCTGCCTCATGTCTTCTGTGTTGTGCTTATTTTGGAACTGTAGTGAGCATTATGTTGCAACAATGAACCTACCACTTTAATAAGCAAAGAACATATCACATATTGGAGTAAGTTGTTCCCTCTTGGAACATGAGAAAAACATACACTGTGTGTGTTCCTTTTGATATCAATTGTTCCAAGCTCTTTTACAGAACTCCTATAATTTTAAATACCCATTTTCACACATTTGCTTCTATGCTGAGATTATCCTTCCTAGGTACTTTTCAAGGTGATCAGTCTTGACCTAAAAAAAAAAAAAAGATTTAACTAAGGGATAACAAGCAACTTAAGTCACTCAAGTAGCAGGCTGCTGCTTTTGTTAATTACTGTGCCACATTAAAATCAGAGTGACAGCACGTCAGTCACAAGGTTTCTTTTGACAAAATGGGGGGGAAGGAAAGAAAGGGTGAAAAAAAGAGGAGGGGAGAAAGATAATTTGATGCACTTCTGTTAAAGAGCAAGAGAAAAAAAAAAAGTCTTTGACAGGGTTCCCACCTGACAGCCATTTACTCAATTAATCAAAGGATACTGCAATTTCTTTGTAACTCTAAGACAATTACCTAGCAATTACTAGAGGGGAAATTAGCACCTGGATATTCAACCAAAGTCATCAACATCAAACTATAAATTAATACAATGAGACGATTTACCAAACTGCACATTGCTGTATGGAGAAGACTATTTTCCTAGAACTGTTTCAAAGGAGTAGGCTGTCTCAGAACATCGCCCCTCTGCTAATTAGGAGCTGCCTTCCAGTTTCCAGCTTTTCCACTTATTCATGGTCAATTTATATCTATTTTTTCTTCCGTGGGAAGATTCTCAGGTTAAACAGGATTTCCTCCTCCTTGGGACTTGCACCCTCATGAATTCACGGAAAACAGCAGCATTCTTATTATTTTTTTTCCCCAATGCTTCAAGGCTTCAGGCTTCATTTTTCAAGGTTAAATAAGCCAGCTGCTGCACAGTGCTGAGCTGCCTGCAGAGATGCCTAGGACAGGCTGGACAGCAAAAGCAGGTTAGCTATGTGAACACAGCATCTGCCTGGATCAGTTTGTCTTGCTTCTCCAAGGAATCCCACGTACTGTGCTCTGAAACATATCCTCACACAGACCAAAGCCCAGCCCTGTGCAAAAGCCTTTGCAGCCTGTGCACCACTTACATTGTCCTTCTCTATGCCAGTGCCACTTTGGGTCTGTCCTAGGTGAAAACACACACTCAGGGGTGGATGAAGAGCTGTAAGAGGTTTTACAAGGTTCTCACCCAACAGCCTTCTTATCTGCCTACATGCCATACACACACAGAGATCACACAGAATCTTAGGGGTTGGAAGGGCCTTCTGAAGGTCATTGAGTCCAACCCCTGCCAGAGCAGGACCATAGAATCTAGCACAGGTCACACAAGACTACATCCTGATGGACCTTGAAAGTCTCCAGAGGAGACTCCACACCCTCTCTGGGGAGCCTGTTCCAGTGCTCTGCGACCCTCACAGTGAAGAAGTTCCTCCTCATGTTGAGGTGGAATCTCCTGTGCTGTAGCTTGTATCCATCGCCCCTTACCCTATCACAGGGTGCAACTGAGCAGAGCCTATCTCCTCCCTCTTGACCCCAGCCCTCAGGTATTTATAGACATTTATTAAATCCCCTCTCAGCCTTCTCCTCTCCAGACTAAACAGCCTCAGAGCTCTCAGCCCCTCCTCATAGGGCACTGCTCCAGCCCCTCAATCATCCTGGTAGCCCTCCTTTGGACTGTCTCCAGGAGATCTTTGTCCCTCTTGAACTGAGGAGCCCAAAACTGGACACATTATTCTAGGTGTGGTCTCACCAGGGCTGAGCAGAGCAAATACTTCTTCTCGTATATATATTTATATCTAGGTGATCACCTCCTACACAAAGCTTTTCTTCTCATTTCCAACTGAACATCTCTTGACACAGAGTTAGAGTTTTGCTGTTAGTCTTACAAGTTAGGACTTCTCAGCTTCTTCGAGTGAGTACCTCTGTGTTTCAATACAATACAATACAATACAATACACCAGGTTGGAAGAGACCTTCAAGATCATCGCGTCCAACCCATCAAACAATCCAACCCACCCAACAACTAGACCATACAGCCAAGCACCCCATCAAGTCTTCTCCTGAACACCTCCTGTGAAGGTGACTCCACCACCTCCACGGGTAGCCGATTCCAATGGGCAATCACTCTCTCCGTGTAGAACTTCTTCCTAACATCCAGCCTAAACCTGCCCTGGTGCAGCCTGAGACTGTGTCCTCTTGTTCTGGTGCTGGATGCCTGGGAGAAAGAGGCCAACCTCTGCCTGGCTACAACCTCCCTTCAGGTAGTTGTAGAGAGCAATAAGGTCACCCCTCAGTCTCCTCTTCTCCAGGCTAAGCAACCCCAGCTCCCTCAGCCTTTCCTCATAGGGCTTGTGTTCCAAACCCCTCACCAGCTTTGTTGCCCTTCTCTGGACACGTTCCAGCAAGTCAACATCCTTCCTAAACTGAGGGGCCCAGAACTGGACACAGTACTCAAGGTGCGGCCTAACCAGTGCAGTGTACAGGGGCACAATGACCTCCCTGCTCCTGCTGGCCACACTGTTCCTGATGCAAGCCAGGATGCCATTAGCCTTCTTGGCTGCCTGGGCACACTGCAGGCTCATGTTCAGCCTACAATCAACCAGTACCCCCAGGTCCCTCTCTGCCTGGCCACTCTCCAGCCACTCTGACCCCAGCCTGTAGCACTGCCTGGGGTTGTTGCGGCCAATGTGAAGAATCCGGCACTTGGATGTGTTCAATCTCATGCCATTGGACTCTGCCCATCTGTCCAGCCTGTCGAGGTCCCTCTGCAAAGCCTCTCTGCCCTCCAGCAAATCAACTGCTGCCCCCAGCTTGGTGTCATCTGCAAATTTACTGATGATGGACTCAATGCCCTCATCCAGATCATCAGTAAAGATGTTGAAGAGCATGGGGCCCAGTACTGATCCCTGGGGCACACCACTAGTGACAGGCCGCCAGCTGGATGTGGCACCATTCACCATTACTCTCTGGGCTCGGCCCTCCAGCCAGTTCCTAACCCAACGCAGTGTGCTCCTGTCCAAGCCACGGGCTGCCAGCTTGGCCAGGAGTTTGCTGTGGGGAACGGTGTCAAAGGCCTTGCTGAGGTCCAGGTAGACCACATCCACAGGCCTCCCCACATCCACCAGGCGGGTCACCTGATCATAGAAGGAGATCAGGTTGGTCAGGCAGGACCTGCCCCTCCTAAATCCATGCTGGCTAGGCCTGAGCCCCTGGTCATCCTGTAAGTGCTGTGTGATCGCACTCGAGATGAGCCGTTCCATAATCTTGCCTGGCACTGAGGTCAGGCTGACAGGCCTATCATTCCCTGGCTCATCCAACTGGCCCTTCTTGTGGATGGGCACCACGTTAGCCAGCTTCCAGTCTTCTGGGACCTCTCCAGTGAGCCAGGACTGCTGAAAAATGATGGAAAGTGGCTTGGACAGCTCATCTGTCAGCAATCTCAGCACCCTAGGATGGATCCCATCCGGTCCCATGGCCTTGTGGGGGTCCAAGCGGCTCAGTAGATCTCTGACTTCCTCTTGGAGCAGTGGGAAACTATGCAGCTCTCTGGCTCCTTCTGCCAGCTCTGCAGGCCAGCTGTCTGGAAGACGTTCTGCCCTGCTAGTGAAGACTGAGGCAAAGAAGGTGTTAAGTACCTCTGCCTTTTCCTCATTCTTTGTTACAACGTTCCCCTCCGTGTCAACCAAGGAGTGGAGGTTGTCCTTGCCCTTCTTCTTGCTATTGATGTATTTATAGAAGGACTTTTTGTTATCCTTCACAGCAGAGGCCAGTCTAAGTTCTAAATGGGCTTTTGCCTCCCTAATTTTCTTCCTGCACAACCTAGCAACATCCCTAAACATTCTGTAGGTTGCCTCCCCTTTTCTTCCAAAGATGATACACCCTCTTTTTTCCCTAAGTTCTATTAAAAGTTCATTACCCATCCAGGCTGGCCGTCTGCCCCGGCGGCTCATCTTCCGGCACACCGGCACAGCCTGTTCTTGCACCTTCAATAGTTCTTCCTTGAAGTAGGTCCAGCTCTCCTGACCCCTTTGTTTTTAAGGGCTGATTCCCAAGGAAGTCCCACTGCAAGATCCTTAAAAAGACAACAGTTTTGCTATTGTGATGCCAATTGAAGCAGAAAAGGCCTCTTGGTAAAACCATAAAAAAAAAAAAATCTTGTCTTTTTCAGTTTCACAGCCTGAGCATGCTGATTTGGCAGGTCAAAAATGAGCTCTTCTGATGGATGATGACTCTACAGTAGGTTCTGCCTCATATGTATTTCTGTCCAGAAACTCATATAAGACATGAATAGGCTTGCCATGACAGATTAAATCTAGAAGCTTCTTATGTGGGATCTATATATTCTTAGTGTGGGTATACCAGGGATAAAAGTTAGTGATGTGAGTTTTCACTTCCTTCATTTCTACGTATAGTATTTCTTAAAGTTGAGGTCCAAGTTTCCTGCAGCAAGTGCACTGCATGACTATTTATTACCTCTGAACTGAATTTAGGACTCCATCCTGGGTCAGCAATATATAAACTTGGGTAAGGAAAATTACTGCAAGAGAAACACATCTGATAACTCCTGATGCTTTATGTAAAACAGGTAGAAATGGTCAATGCCTCATGCCCCATGGCTAATGAACAAAGTCTGCCAATGGTTAGAAGGCATTTGGACAATGTCCTTAAAAATATGCCTTAAGTATTGGTCACCTCTGAAATGATCAGGTAGTTGGACTAGATGATCATTGTACATCTCTTCCAACTGGAATTGTTCTATTTTTTTCTATTCTGTTCTAGAAAGAGGACAAAGATAAGAAAGATACATCACTCCCCAGTCTAGGTGTTGGCTGGAGTAGTAAGCAGCTCTCCTTCTGCCCTCATCCCCCCTCTAGAAATCACACCACAGGGTAGGGCAGACTTGACATAAACTGTTGCACACTTGGTTAATATTTGAAGTGTGGTAGCAGAGGTCAAACTATTAAAGATAACTTTATCTGTCTTCTTTAAAAAGAAATAATCAACATGTAATTACAGACAAATAGTGTTGTCTGGAATCACTATGCCTGAGTAGAAAATCTTTCCCTCTTGCTGGGCTGGAGATCATCTTAAGGGACTTTTCCTTGTTCTGTTAAACCACACCAGGCTAAGTGAAAACACCCTTGTAAATTGACAATGGAAACCTGAGTCATACTTGATGGATTAGCAGCTGTATAAGAAGATCAAAGAGCAGGTACACTAAAAATGTGGCCAGTAGCAGAAGGCTGGTGTTAGTAAATGGCTCTGCTCTTCACAATATCCTCTGTTAATAGGGCACATTGCCTCTACACTCAAGAAAGAGATGTTGGTTTATGCATAGAAGGCAAGACCTTCACAAGACTATAGGGTTTCTCTTTATTAGTTGGAAAAGCTATTCTAAGATGAAGTCTGGTGTGATATGAAACATAATTGTAGCAATTCTAGTTTTGCCAGGAACTTTTAACGCACAAAGAGAAATTTACTCAGCACACACCAAACACGCTTCAATAAGGGCTAACAAAAAGTTCTCTAGTTCTACTACTATTTATAACCTTTGGTATTAAAGACACATTGGCCTTATTTAAATATATTTGGCAATCTTTGATCCAGATTCCTTTTAAATGTCACAACATGGCCTAGAGAACGACCAGCTTAATTATCAGTACCACCTGCTGGGATACAGGTACCATTAACTGCTGCTTTCTCTGTGCACAAGGCTGCAAAATTACAGAGCAGAAAGCTTCCTTCCCTAACAAAAACAGGGGGAAAAAACCCTACACCACAACCAAGACCATGCCAGCTGATACAGATTATTATTTAGCATTAAACAATCTATTAGTAGTCATAGTTTATGTGTTTTGTACAGCCTCACCTCATCAGTAAACAAGTAGGGGAAGGAACTGGGTCACCAGTACTCTGAGAAATAACTTAGATTACACACAGACAAAGAGAAATGATACCTACAGAATACAGAATTAACCAGGTTGGAAAAGACCTTTGAGGTCATGAAGTCCAACCTATCACCCAACACCATCTAATCAACTAAACCATGGTACCAAGTGCCTCATCCAGTCTCTTCTTAAACACTTCCAATGATGGTGGCTCCAACACATCCCTGGGCAGGGAGGTGCACTAAATAACTACAACAAAAAGATTAAGGATCCTAGAATGTTGACTAACAACAAGCAATAACATAGCTTAGGTATTAATCACAACTTTTAGTATGCAAAGAGTATTTTAAAAGTAAGTTCCAGAGAGTGGCTCAAGTGTTTACAGAACTTAGAAGCTGCACCCTGCTGCCATAGACTTTGTTCAGGGATACAAACTGAATTGCTTTTCCAAACTTAAAACATAGGAACTTTCTTATCTAGCTAGAATCTCTTCTCTGTGGCTCTGCCAACACGTGAAAACTGTAGAGAAAGTCATTTATTCCTAAAATGACTGCAATTCTTACAGTAATATTTACTCAGGAATAGAGCATCCACATATGAAACTAGTCTGAAAAATTACTCTGTGATGCCTGCTTCACTATTTTCATGTTCAGTGACTAGAAGTTCTGGTGAGTGCTAGCGAATATAATGCCTTCTGTACCAGTGTCTCACAATTTCTCATCTACCATAAGAAAGAACACTCTAACTTCTTTGCATAAAGTAAGTAGTCTTGCAGACTGTAGTCAAAATCCACATTTAACAAAAATCCTAAGAAGTTATTCAAGTTTAATTCTTTAAAACAACCTCTGAAGCTCACCTAGTTCAACACCTTTGCTAAAGCAGGTTTGCTTATATCAGGTTGCACAGCAACACATCCAGGTGGGTTTGGAAAGCCTCCAGAGGAGACTCCATGACCTCTCTGGGAAGCCTGCTTCAGGGTTCCAACACCCTCAAAGTTTCTCCTTAAGTTCAAGTGAAACTTCATGTGTTTAATTTGTACAGGTTGCCCGTTTCCTATCAATGACCACCCCTGAAAGGAGCCTAGCTCCATCCTTAGGGCCTCCCCCTCTTTAGACACTTATATGCATTGAGAAGACTCCCTCTTAGTCTTCTGTTTTCCAGCCTAAGAGCTCCAGGTATCTCAGACTCTCCTCATCAGACAGATGCTCCAGGTCCCAAGCCATCTTTGTAGACCTCTGTTGGACTCTCTCCAGTAATTCCCTGTCTCTGGGGAGCCCAGAACTGGACACAATACTTCCTGTGTGGCCTCACTGGGGCAGAGCAGAGGGGGAGGAGAACCTCCTTTGGCCTGCTGGTCACATTCTTCTGAATGCAGCCCAGGAGAACATTGGCATTCTTGGGCAGAAGGGTACATTGCTGGCTCATGATGAACTTCTTGTCCACCAGCACTTACACGTCCTTCTTTGCAGACCTGCTTTCCAGCAGACATAAACTTTTGCATTTAAAAAAAATAACTAAATATTCTGCATTGTTTATTTAATTAGATAGCCCAGCCTAAGGCTGGGCCATGTAAATTGACATGGTCTAATTCCTGTTTCTGGATCCTGGTGAGGATCTCCCATCAAGTTCCAAACTTCATTGAGAAGGCAATCCTATATGGTCATTAAATCAGCTGGGGTTTAGAATAGAATAGAATAGAATAGAATAGAATAGAATAGAATAGAATAGAATAGAATAGAATAGAATAGAATAGAATAGAATTAACCAGGTTGGAAAAGACCTTTGAGATCATTGAGATCATCCTACCACCCAGCACCACCTAATCAACTAAACCATGGCACCAAGTGCCTCATCCAGTCTCCTCTTAAATACCTCCAGTGATGGTGAATCCACCACCTCCCTGGGCAGCACATTCCAATAGCCAATTACACTTTCTGGGAAGAACTTTCTCCTCACCTCCAGCCTAAACCTCCCCTGGCAGAGCTTGAGATTGTGTCCTCTTGTTCTGTGCTCACATTTTGAAACATTACTTTGGTAACCTAATACCAGGACACCTTGGGAATGAAGTACTTCAACATAGTTCATGTTATAGGCACCATTTTGATCATACTTGTACTTACTATGACACTTATTTGCTTTGAATTTCTGATGCATATTTATGGAACATTCAAATCAGTCCATTGAGAATTGCTTTTTTCAGTGAAGAAATAGAAAGGAGATTTATTTTCTACATAAGTACATCAAATTATTTATGTAAGTTATGACAAATTTTGGGGAAGAAAGAAGGAAAGAAGGAAAGAAGGAAAGAAGGAAAGAAGGAAAGAAGGAAAGAAGGAAAGAAGGAAAGAAGGAAAGGAAGGAAAGGAAGGAAGGAAGGGAGGAAGGGAGGGAGGGAGGGAGGGAGGGAGGGAGGGAGGGAGGAAGGAAGGAAGGAAGGAAGGAAGGAAGGAAGGAAGGAAGGAAGGAAGGAAGGAAGGAAGGAAGGAAGGAAGGAAGGAAGGAAGGAAGGAAGGAAGGAAGGAAGGAAGGAAGGAAGGAAGGAAGGAAGGAAGGAAGGAAGGAAGGAAGGAAGGAAGGAAGGAAGGAAGGAAGGAAGGAAGGAAGGAAGGAAGGAAGGAAGGAAGGAAGGAAGGAAGGAAGGAAGGAAGAAAGAAAGGAAGAAAGAAAGGAAGAAAGGAAGAAAGAAAGGAAGAAAGGAAGGAAGAAAGGAAGGAAGAAAGGAAGAAAAAGGAAGAAAGGAAGAAAGAAAGGAAGAAAAAGGAAGAAAGGAAGAAAGAGAAAAAGGAAGAAAGGAAGAAAGAGAAAAAGGAAGAAAGAAAGAAAGAAAGAAAGAAAGAAAGAAAGAAAGAAAGAAAGAAAGAAAGAAAGAAAGAAAGAAAGAAAGAAACAAACAAACAAACAAACAAACAAACAAACAAACATGGGATGTCTTCTCAATTCACAACACTTTGCACATTTCAAAAGGTTCTCACTGTAACAATCCTGAAGCTACTTCTAGGAATTAGAGGTGTTTAATCCACCATATCCAAAGAACAGCCAATAGCCAGTGATCTGGACTCATTGTATACAGATTTAGGTAGATTTTAAACACTGATAATGTCCTGAAGTTCCAGTAGGTAACAGAAATTATAACTTCCAAGTCTTGTGATTAGAAGGTTAGAAGGTGTACCAGTGTCCTTGTATTCTCTCTGGAGCAGGGCCAGACCACAGCAACGCTGGGAGCTGGAAGCCAGAGTTGGGATGTTCAGCCTGGAGAAGAGAAGGCTCCAGGGAGACCTTCTGGTGGTCTTTCAGTACTTAAAGGGGTCAGTCAAAAAGCTGGAGACAGGCTTTTGAGCAGAGCCTGTTGTGACAGGACAAAGGGTCATGGTTTGAAACCAAAAGAGGGGAAATTTAGAACAGAGAGAAGGAAGAAATGCTTTATGTTGAAGGTGATGAAACACTGTCCCAGGCTGTCCAGAGAGGTGGGAGTTGCCCCATCCCTGAAAACATTCCAGGTCAGGTTGGTTGGGGTCTGAGCAACCTGTTCTCATTGCAGAGGGTTGAGTGCAGGGGGTTGGACTAAACAATCCTTTAAAGGTCCCTTCCAACCCAAACCATTCTATGATAAAGTGGAACATGTCTGAACTGCAAGTAGGTGTTGGACAGACTAACAACTCTGCATCCATTCTGTCAACCCCTCAGGGAAAATAACCTCTGGAGAAAGATCCAAACCCTATAGTTTCAGCAGGAGTTTCTCAAAGCCTTGTACTGGAATGAATGAGACAGCTCACAGCTACCAGGGAGCTTTCAAGCTCTCACCTGAGTGAGGAAAAACTACCTGTTGCACCAGAGTATCATAGAATCATAGAATCAATAAGGTTGGAAGAGATCTCAAAGATCCTCAAGTCCAACCTGTCAACCAACACCTCATGATTACTAAACCATAGCAACAAGTGCCATGTCCAATCCCCTCTTGAACACCTCCAGGGATGGTAACTCCACCACCTCCCTGGGCAGCACATTCCAATGGCCAATCACTCTTTCTGTGAAGAACATCCAGCCAAAATTTCCCTGGCACATCTTGAGACTGTGTCCTCTTGTTCTGGTGTTGGTTCCCTAGGAGAAGAGACCAGGCCCCACCTGACTACAACCTCCCTTCAGGCAGTTGTAGACAGCAATGAGGTCTCCCCTGAGCCTTGTTGACCTTCTCTGAACACATTCAAGTGTCTCAATGTCCTTCCTAAACTGAGGGGCCCAGAACTGGACACAGAACACAAGGTGTGGCCTAACCAGTGCTGAGTACAGGGGAAGAATGACCTCCCTGCTCCTGCTGGCCACACTATTCCTAATGCATGCCAGGATGCCATTGGCATTCATGGCCACCTGGGCACACTGCTGGCTCATGTTCAGCCAGCTGTCAACCAGTACCCCCAGGTCCTATTCTGCCTGGCTGTTCTCCAGCCACTCTGACCCCAGCCCGTAGCTCTGCATGAAGTTGTTGTAGCCAAAGTACATCACCTGGCACTTGGACTTGTTGAATGTCATCAAGTTGGACTCCACCCATCTGTCCAGCCTGTCAAGATCCCTCTGCAGAGCCCTTCTATCTCTAACTAATCAACATCTGCTTCCAACTTGGTGTCATATGCAAACTTACTGATGACTGACTCAATCCCCTCATCCAGATCATCAATAAAGATATTAAAGAGGATGGGACACAGAACTCATCCCTGAGGGGGATGAGTGACTGGCTGCCAGCTGGATGTGGCACTATTCACCACCACTCTCTGGCCTTGGCCCTTGTGAGAGACTAAAGCTTGTCTCTCCTGGTGTGACTCAACAAAGATAAAGTCACTTGCTGCTTGCCCAGACAATAGCTGATGTGTGTTGGGCAGAGCCACCGGAAGGACTCTTGGAAGGTGCAAAGATAACATTGCTCACGGGACTGCAGCTGGCCTACAACAATGGCCCAAGGGCCCAGCATCATGCCTCCAGGACAAGATCATTTCCAGCCATCAGATACCCCAGGAAGGGAGGATGGTGAGACAATGGATTCACCACCTGTTTCCTGATGCATAATGAGTATGTGGGTAGGTAGATGGAGAAGGAAGAGGCAGAGGCCCCCCCTCCATCCAGTCAGCTGTCCAAACTCACCTGAGTACACAGAAAGATTTCCTGGGGAACGATACCTGAACACTTACCTAAAGATGATTTCCCAGAACGATATCCTGGGGAACAACACCTGGACACTTGCCTAAGGACTAAAAAACTGTATAAAAGACTGGAGCAACTACTGGCTTAGAAGAAGAAAACTGGAGAAGAAACATGCAGAAGAAAGAAGACGGCACCACACACTGGAAACATCACCATGGGGCAGCACAACGGATCTTGGACTCTGAAAACCCTCTCTCCGTGCCCTAAATTCCGCCTCCTGCAACTCGCGGAGCTGAAGAAGCTGCTCAGAGGACCTCATCCCCTCTACAGCCAAAGCCTCAACACCCTTCCTCTACAAACCCGACATCTCCTGCAGCACCGTTTCTCTACAGACCCAACATCTCCTGCAGCACCTTTCCTCCACAGACTCAAACTGTCTTGGGGGTGAGGGGTGTGGTAATATAATTCCTTTCCTCTTCTCTCTTTATTCTCTCTCTCTCCCCTTCTGATCCATCCATTTTATTTATGTAATAAATAGTTGAGCTGTTGATATTTTGGCCTCGTTTGTGCCTCTCATTTCACAGCACGGGAATATTCATAAGAACTGAGTCTCTTTCCCTCTCTGGACCAAGACAGCCCTCCAGCCAGTTCCTGACCCAGCACAGAGTGCTGCTGTCCAAGCCATGAGCTGACAGCTTGGCCAGGAGTTTGCTGTGGGGGATGGTGTCAAAGGCCTTGCTGAAGTCCAGGTGGACTACATCCACTGCCTTCCCCAAATCCACCAGGTGGGTATTCTGATCTGGGGCTATTTCCACATCCTCAAGCTGCAGAAATATAGATTTTTAATGAAAATTTGGATTCCAGCACACTGTTCTTTCACAATCCATTTCCAAATTATGTGACCTTTATATTGCCACAATTCATCCATGGAGGTGGCCAGGTAAAGATGAGTCCCTGCATCTTTCCTAGCAGTGCCACTCCAACTGTCAGTAGTAGTATTAGTAGTATTACCAAGGTTGGAAGAGACCTCGAAGATCATCGAATCCAACCTGTAACCACAAACCTCACGACTAGACCATGGCACCAAGTGCCACATCCAGTCCCCTCTTGAACGCCTCCAGGGACGGTGACACCACCACCTCCCCAGGCAGCACATTCCAATGACGAATCACTCTCTCGGTGAAGAACTTTCTCCTCACCTCCAGCCTAAACTTCCCCTGGTGCAGCTTGAGACTGTGTCCCCTTGTTCTGGTGCTGGTTGCTAGGGAGAAGAGGCCAACCCCTTCCTGGCTACAACCAGTTGTAGAGAGCAATGAGGTTGCCCCTGAGCCTCCTCTTCTCCAGGCTAAACAGCCCCAGCTCCCTCAGTCTCTCCTCATAGGGCTTGTGCTCAAGGCCTCTCCCCAGCCTTGTTGCCCTTCTCTGGACACGTTCAAGTGTCTCGAAGTGTCTGGGGAAAAAAGGAACACTGACAGAGAGATAGATTGCTTTTTGCATTCAAGACTCATTTATGATTGCTGAGCATCAGTAGAGAGGCTCTAGTCATGGCTGCCACCTGATATCAGACACTTCATGTGAGAAAGCCCGCACGAGGCAGCCAAGACAACCATAGGGAAAACAGATTTGTGTCAACATGCAGGAGTATTTGAGCCCAAAGTTTGGTGATTTTTTTTTAAACATCTCTTTGAAATAAAGCTGTCTTGTGATAAAGTGAAAATTATTCTTGTTTTCTTAAGTACCCCTTGTCATTTAAAAAGATATATCTGGCCTAGACCCAGATTCCACTTGTTGTGGCAACAAGGAAATAAGGCCACTGAAAGGAAGGAGGAATTGTAAGACAGAGAATGAACTAAACTCCTGGTCTGCTATTCTTGTTTTACATTTTTCCCCCTGTAAATTCTTCACAGTGAGCAAACTTTTTCACCTGTCTCTATAATCAGCTCATCTCAAAGCACCCAGGCAGGATACAAAAACCTTCCAGGAACCCTGAAAGTCTGTACTGCTGAACAAAACAGTAAAAACCCTCTCCCACTGACCGCAAGCCAGTAAGTGTATGGCCACACACAGCTCTGTGGAAAGAGGCCTGGGCATCCTGGTAGCCAACAAGCTCAATGTGAGTGAACAGTGTGTTACAGTGGTAAAAAAAGCCAACAGAATGCTGGGCTGCATCTACAAAGAAATCACCAGCATAGACAAAGAAGTCATTATCCCATTCTATGTGCTGGTTAGGCGACACTTGGAATGGTGTGTTCAGGTTTGGTCTCCAGTACACAAAAAAGATGTTAACAGGCTGGAGAGCATCCAGAGGAGGGTGACAAAGATAATCCAAGGACTGGGAAGTTGCCATATGTGGCCTGCAGAGCTGGCAGAAGGAGCCAGAGAGCTGCATAGTTTACCACTGCTCCAAGAGGAAGTTAGAGATCTACTGAGCCGCTTGGACCCCCACAAGGCCATGGGACCGGATGGGATCCATCCTAGGGTGCTGAGATTGCTGACAGATGAGCTGTCCAAGCCACTTTCCATCATTTTTCAGCAGTCCTGGCTCACTGGAGAGGTCCCAGAAGACTGGAAGCTGGCTAACGTGGTGCCCATCCACAAGAAGGGCCGGTTGGATGAGCCGGGGAATTATAGGCCTGTCAGCCTGACCTCAGTGCCAGGCAAGATTATGGAACGGGTCATCTCGAGTGCGATCACACAGCACTTACAGGATGACCAGGGGCTCAGGCCTAGCCAGCATGGATTTAGGAGGGGCAGGTCCTGCCTGACCAACCTGATCTCCTTCTATGATCAGGTGACCCGCCTGGTGGATGTGGGGAGGCCTGTGGATGTGGTCTACCTGGACCTCAGCAAGGCCTTTGACACCGTTCCCCACAGCAAACTCCTGGCCAAGCTGGCAGCCCGTGGCTTGGACAGGAGCACACTGCGTTGGGTTAGGAACTGGCTGGAGGGCCGAGCCCAGAGAGTAATGGTGAATGGCACCACATCCAGCTGGCGGCCTGTCACTAGTGGTGTGCCCCAGGGATCAGTACTGGGCCCCATGCTCTTCAACATCTTTATTGATGATCTGGATGAGGGCATTGAGTCCATCGTCAGTAAATTTGCAGATGACACCAAGCTGGGGGCAGCAGTTGATTTGCTGGAGGGCAGAGAGGCTTTGCAGAGGGACCTCGACAGGCTGGACAGATGGGCAGAGTCCAAGGGCATGAGATTGAACACATCCAAGTGCCGGGTTCTGCACATTGGCCACAACAACCCCAGGCAGTGCTACAGGCTGGGGTCAGAGTGGCTGGAGAGTGGCCAGGCAGAGAGGGACCTGGGGGTACTGGTTGATTGTAGGCTGAACATGAGCCTGCAGTGTGCCCAGGCAGCCAAGAAGGCCAATGGCATCCTGGCTTGCATCAGGAAGAGTGTGGCCAGCAGGAGCAGGGAGGTCATTCTGCCCCTGTACACTGCACTGGTTAGGCCGCACCTTGAGTACTGTGTCCAGTTCTGGGCCCCTCAGTTTAGGAAGGATGTTGACTTGCTGGAACGTGTCCAGAGAAGGGCAACAAAGCTGGTGAGGGGTTTGGAACACAAGCCCTATGAGGAAAGGCTGAGGGAGCTGGGGTTGCTTAGCCTGGAGAAGAGGAGACTGAGGGGTGACCTTATTGCTCTCTACAACTACCTGAAGGGAGGTTGTAGCCAGGCAGAGGTTGGCCTCTTCTCCCAGGCATCCAGCACCAGAACAAGAGGACACAGTCTCAGGCTGCGCCAGGGCAGGTTTAGGCTGGATGTTAGGAAGAAGTTCTACACGGAGAGAGTGATTGCCCATTGGAATCGGCTACCCGTGGAGGTGGTGGAGTCACCTTCACAGGAGGTGTTCAGGAGAAGACTTGATGGGGTGCTTGGCTGTATGGTCTAGTTGTTGGGTGGGTTGGATTGTTTGATGGGTTGGACGCGATGATCTTGAAGGTCTCTTCCAACCTGGTGTATTGTATTGTATTGTATATTAACACTGAACAGGGTTTGTTCAGCTGGGAGAAAAGAAGGCTCAGAGCTGAACGTATCAACATATTCCAGCATTTGAAGCGGCTACAAAGAAGATGGAGACTCCCTTTTTATGAGAAGCCACATGGAAAAGACAAGGATAATGGGCACAAGTAACTCCAGGGGAGATTCTGATAGGACACAAGAGGAAAAATTTTCAGCAGAATAGGTTTTGGAATAATCTCCTTAGGGAAGTGGTGAAGTTCCTGGTACTGAACACTTTTAAGGTTCAGCTGAAGAGGGTGCTGGGCCACCTTGTCTAGAACATGCTTTCGACAAGAAAGGTTGGACCAGATGATCCTTGAGGTTCCTTCCAACTTGGAATTCTATGGTTCTACAATCATATGAGATGGTTTCTGGTGGATTTGTCAGTGGGGACATGCTGAGTGGGGATGTTCTGCCAACAGGGACAAGATGCCTCTCCCAATAAGTATGATCCCCATCTCCAGCACATTCTCTCCCAGAGTTTTGTTCCCTGCTACAGCAACACTTTTCTGGCTCTTGGAAACTCCTCTGATTAACCTGATAGCTGTCAGGTATTGCAGGACACCTTTTGATAGAAAGATCACAAACTAGAGCTAAACAACAGCCTTTTTTAGTGCAAATATTTCAGACTGGTTTATTTTATTCATTACATTAGATATTTATTAATTTTTATGGCTGTTGGTGAAGCAGTTGAGAAACATTACCCTCCCAGCCACTCATATTTAATTTGTTGAAACAGCATTTACTAATCCTAATTATGTGATCCATTGACCCTACTTCATAAGAAAAACAAAGCCTATTCCCAACAGGGCAGTAATTTTAGAGCCATCTTCTATTTCATTGTGTCAGACTGATACCAGAAAAAGTAACTGGAAACCTTCCAAATTAATTTCCAAATGAATCTCCTTCCACAAAAATTGCTTTTAGACAAGGAAGAATTTCACAGGTGATTCAGAGGCTATGGAAATTTTAGGCTCTCAAACAACTTCTTCTACTGTACCTTCTAGAACAGTAAGGAAGGTTTATCATATATAATGACCATGTTGGTTTTTTGTGTAGGTTTGAGGCCTTTTTTTAATGTCTGTAAAACTGGTCTCTAGCCCATTATCTGTACCATTAACTGACTGACAAAACAAGGTGCAAGAATAGCAAATCTTCTGTGACTTTGCAGGATATTGTAAAACGCAGTGCACAGGAGAATTCTCTTCAAATAATAACTCAGATACAGCATGCAGAGTGAGAGGAATAAATATCCACAGCTTAATAATTTTTGCTGGGATCACTTTAATACACTGAACATGCTCCTGTCACTCACAGCAGAGACTAATTTACTCTTGATAGGATGGAGTCAAACAACTTCAGATCTAAGTTCTTTAAAGAGAGCTATTTGTGAGCTGATAGCTGCCTAGCCCGGTTTACATTCCTTCCCTGAGGTGACTGCAGCTCCTCTGCAGCTCAGTCACTGCAAAACAGAGCTGTTTACGATTAGTAGGCCCTCAAAAGATGGATATTTCTCAAGGATGTGTGCTAATTCTGTAGGGAAAGGAAGCTGAGACAGAAAACTGTTCTGCAATCCAGCTTTGAAGAGCATACAGCTAAACCACATATTTTAGGAAGGAGAACAGGCTGAGCAGAATGACTTTGTGTAGGGGTGCATATACAAGAAAGCAAACACTCTCTCTGCCTGATAGCTCTGAAGCAATTACTCACCACATTTATTTTCAAGATCTGAACAAAAGCACTTTCTCTGCAGCCCTTTTTTCTTTCTCTTTTTCTTTTCTTCTTCTATTTTTCTTTTTTTTTTCCCTTTTTTTTTTCCTTTTCTAGGAACATGGTATTATCCTCCTTATCTTTTATTGCAACACAAGCCAAACACACAAAGAATGTTTGTCTTAAACAGTCACACATCTCAAACCTGCCTCCTTTCAGAGATGGTTTCTGTACTTACCCTCAACATTTCACTTGTTCCTACAGAAACAGGGATGATTTTGCTGTGACCAAGTGCTTCAAACTCTTCCTATGCTCAACTATACCAATAATAGCACTGCTCTCCTCAGACCCCTCCCATGTGTAAAATTAATCAACACTAGAAGGTCAAACGTGCACAAAGTAGCTTATGCACATTAATTTATTAACTGAAATGACCTCACCACCACATGTTTTGCTTTTCTGTTTCTTCTTAATATGTTCATGTAGTCAATTACTATGGATGAAATATCTCTGAACTCCAAACTTGCATTGGTTTCATGCCACTTCCACACTGCATTTGTGGAGGAACCTGCTTGTGTTTGCTGTTTGACTGCAAAACAAAACTGAATTCTGCCACTTCAAAGAAACCAGTTTCTTTAGTTAACATCATTTGTGCAGGTACACCCCCTGCACTATCCCACTCATCACCTCCCCATTCTGGTCCCCACCTCCAAAGGCTGTGTCTGCAAATAGCTCAAATGCATGTCCCTTGGTGCAGGGAGGACACACTCCCTGCCATAGCCATTACTCATGTTGCATAAGATCAGTTTTGAATTGTATTGTATACTGCACACAGATGCCATTTCATCTGCCTTATGCTTTAAGTCAGCTGAACATGAGCTAGCTCCAGATCAAAAGCTGTGCAGTTTGGATAATACTGTGTGGTACTTGAGAAAATAAGTCTTGCTGAGAGTCTAAGTCCCACACTAGTTTGAACAGAAAGCAACTGCAGCTAAACAGTTTTTTGTTCAGAGCTGGCCTGAGGCCAGCTTGATGCACGAGAAGTGTATTACTTATGTCTGCCAGGAAAGGACCACAGCGGCATATCCTTGCTTTCCAAAGCCTGATGAATAAAATGTCACCGGATAAGATTAGGTTCATATGCTTGCACAACCACTCAGATGGACACTCAGGGGAAGGATTAGGCAAAAATGACAGAATTGCAGAATATATCTGTTTGGAAGAGACTTCAAAGGTCATCCAGTCCAACCCTTGACCCAGCACTGAACGACCAACACTAAACCATGTCACGAAGTGCCAGGTCCACACACTGCTTGAACACCCCCAGGGGTGGTGGCTCCACCACTGCCCTGGGCAGACCACTCCAAAGTTTGACAATCCTCTCTGTGAAGAAGTATTTCCTACCATCCAGACTGAGGCAGCTTGTAACCAAGTCCTTTAGTCCTGTCGCATGACACCAAGGAGAAGAGGCTGCCTCTTCCTCACTTCAACCTCCCTTCAGGTAGTTGCAGAGAGCAATGAGGTCTCCCCTCAGCCTCCTCTTCTCCAGAACAACCCTAGCTCCCTCAGATACTCCTTGTAGGCCATGTGCTCCAGGCCCTTCACCAGCCTCATTGCCCTTCTCTGGACACAGTCCAGCACCTCAATGTTCTTCTTGGAGAGAGGGGCCCAGAACTGAACACACTTGAGGTGTGGCCTCACCAGTACTGAGTACAGGGGGATGATCACTTCTCTGTTCCTGTTGGCCACAGTGGTACTAATACAAGCCAGGATGCCATTGGCTTTCTTGGCCACCTGGGCACACTAATGTAACCCTCTCCAAAGCTTTCCAGCAATTGCAGGCTGAAATGATGGCTGGCCCCATTGGGTCACCAGCAACTGACAAAATTTACATTTAGTGAGGTGGTAAATTGAAGCAAACCATCTGACTAGTTTTAAAAATGAAGAAGATGAGGGATATCATCCCTCTTCTCCAGTTCTTCATCTTTAAAATGCTTGCATGGTAGTAGACTTACCTAGTTTCTCCAACTGCGCTAGCTGGTGTAATAAAAGATACTATCTTCTGCTACAAATATGGCTCTGAGCAGACTGCAGCTCAGTATTACCACACAAATCACACTACAGTTTAGTGTACCCTTATGAACATGTGTATCTCTGCTCTTTATTTGACTGCCTGTAAGCTGTAAGCTTATACGAAAATAAAGAAGCAGGCAAATGGATTAAAACCCCAGGTGTACAGCTAAGGACAGGTTGAGTTTTTCCTACACAGCTCCATAGCCCTCACTGCAGATTTTCTTCTGCTTCCCTGATTGGCACACAGCCAGCAACTAAGCTCAGAATAATTTTTAGAAATAATGTGAAAGCAATTGAAAAACATTAAGGTCTACTTTTCACTCCACATGATTTCAGCCATTTCTCATTTTCAAGCATTTCTTACTAGAAAGTATAAATTGATACATGTGAAAATGGGATTCTTTTCCTATGTTTTACCACATTTTTGTTGCAAATGCAAAATCCAAAGGTCACAAAAATTAGTATCTACACAGAACAAATTAGCCTAAAATTCTGCTAGTACTTCCCCCCCCCCTCCACAGTTTCAAATCTGTTTGCTAAGTACTCTGTTTGCTAGTATCTGTAGAGTATTGCAGGGATCAATGTGAATGCTGGAGAAAGAGCATTAATTCAAAACACTTTGAAGATGGCAATGTAGAATTTGCTTTCATTCCCTCATTAGGAAAATTAATTGTAAAGAAAGTCCACATAGAACAGGGGGAAAAACAATCCCAGATGAATGAATCTTGCTGAGCATTCAGATCACAGTGTGGGTAAAGACTGCCTCTCAGTGGGCATATCTGTCAGTGTGATGGCGAAAGTCATCCTGTTAACTGGAAATCCCCCATCATCATGTGTTTTCTAGTGGTTCTGCCATTACCCCAATGAAACAGATCTGAAGGGAGACTGCCATTGTGCAATGCATATGATTTACTATGCTCTTGTCCACTATAATGCTTATCATCACTGGAATTCCTATACTGAAAATGTAGGAAGCCTTCCCGGGAATATAAAGGAATTGCTTTTTATCAGCTGTTCTTCATATTAAAATCTTGTTTGACTGTTTTATAACTTCTCTTTCCCTTATTTTTTGTTTTCCTTTCAGAAAAGATGGTAGCTGGCAGAGATCCTGATGAAGGCCCCAAAGTTACCATCTGATCAGGACTATCAACTCATTCCCCACTAACCATGACTACATGTATACAGCCCTGCTCTGCTCAAAAAAAAAAAAAATCAATCCCTAAATCACACAAAATCTTTTAAAAAATAGTATTAAAGGACATTTGCTTTGATCAGAAAGTAGAAAACTAAAATAAACAAAAAAATACACTGCTCAGGAATTAATGTTTAAATGAAAAACTGGAGGCAATCACTGCTGTAACATTCTGATGAAGGACTGTAAAAACAAACTAAAAAAGAGACAATCCTGAGGAGATTATTATGAGCCAAGTGAAGACCAAGCAACTGTTTATTACCTTTGATACAGCACTATTTGTCAGAGAAATGCATTTTCTTTCCTGTTGAAGTAAGCAGTTCAAGAGTAATGCCAAAAAATGAGATGGAAATGAGTACATTTTTATAGTGTACTCATATTAGCATTTGTCCTGTGTTCATTTTTGTCTTTGAATTTTGATTTATTATCATTTTATTACACTAATCTCTCTGTTCCAGAACTGTAGAGACTTGCAAACTTGCATTATACTATTGCTAATCTCATATAACTTTTTAACTCTCAGGAAGCAATTTTGCAAATGACTACATTCATTCAAAGCGGGGTTTGTTTTATTTAAACAACATGGCAGAACACACCAAGCAAAACTAACACCACTGTCTGCCTTGGTCTCTTGACTAAATGATGCAGGAAGAGACAGTTGGCACAGAGGTGGGAGAGGCATTAAGAAAAAGATTAAGGGTGAAATAAAGTTGAAGAGGATTAGAGGGATGTTGAAGTGAGGGTTTGCAGTGCTGCACTTTCAGAAAGTCTGAATGAGAGGACAGGTGGAAAGAAAAAGTCATGGTTTACATCCCTTAGGAAGAGAAAATCTTTGAAGACCCCTGCTTTTGTGAAGACCAGCTCTCTCTAAGCTCAGGTCTTGTGACTACCAGGCATGCATTCGAAATGGAGGCTGCTTATGTTCTTTGCACAGGACTGACCTAACCAGTTTATAAATTCCAGTTTATGAATTGGCACCTCTGAAGAGTCTTGCAAGCCACAGAACTTAGAGAAGAACACAGGTTTCTTTTAGAACATTGTTCTGCAGTGAAATGTCAAACCTTATGCTCCAAGAGCAATCAAACAGGTTTCCATTCCTTTTATTCTTCTCAAACCTCTTTCCTGTAGGCCTGAACTGACCCTAAAAAAAGAATTCGGCCAGACTGGTGAGGCATGAGTCACAGGGGAAGCTGACTTGAAAACTAGTATTCTTTGGCTTCCTCTTTTCTCTCCCTTTTCCCACTGTCTTACCAGACTTAAAGTTCTTTTCTTCCTGATTTCCAGCCTAACAGTCAAAATTTTTCCTTTAAATTATCCTTAGGAATGGAAGCAAGACACAGAGAAAAATAAATCCACCAATTGGAAATACAGGAAAGGGCTTAAAACAAAAATAAAATAATGAAGCCAAATGACACAGAGAGTAAATATTATCCATGTTTTGAGACATCACACACACACAAAAAAGGTTACCTAACCCTTAAAATCTATGAAGAAGCTGTACTACTACATGCCACAAGTTAATTATTTTGGAGTTGTGGCCGTTACTTTTCATGCCTAAATTAACCCAGAGCAGAGTTTATTGTTAAACTGGCTATCCTATAAGACAAAAAAAAGCCAAGAAAAGAAGATTGTTTGCAATGGGACAGAGGGTTCAAAAATCCGTTGCAGTTTAGTTAAGAAAAACATAGCAGACCTTCTTACCACCCAAACTCCATTAATTAATTATTAGTTGAGTGATAAGTTAAGGTATAATTCCCACTGTTTTGTTTTTTTTCACCCTGGCAGAATACTGTTGCAGACAGCAAAGTAAAAGATCGCTGACTGTGAGACTGCACTTGGCACCTGTGCTCACCAGGGGCTTGCCAGTCTTTGTGGGTAGAGGTTGAAGGTGTTTTTTATTTGAGAATCATCAGTGCTTTCAGTGGGGATGAGCTGCAGGTATCAGCCAAGTTAAAATACCCTCCATTTGTCTACAACATTTTTTGCCAGATAACCAGATGGCTGTGTAATGAAATGTATTTTAAGTATAGAAGCAGTATTATCAGATTTATTCAGCCAGTATGTTTAAATGTTTTTCATGTTATTTGCATCACTAAAGAAAATTAATTCACAGCTGCAGGCTGGTTTGTTAGTTTTGAGATGCTGTAATAAATCTATCGCAAACACTACCACACGAACACCTTACATGCCCTTAATGAGAACGTTCCTTTTTCTCTCATTTTTAATTTTACTATCCTGTCATTTCTGATTTAAGGCAACAGAAAGTTACAAAGAGTAATTAGAAAATATTTTGGTACCGGTTGCAAGCAGAAGGAGGAAGTGACAAGATTACTGAGTGGTAGGAGATGGCACTTTTAGAAGTGCAGGCACCAGGTCTCAGTAGGTGGTGCTGGAGTAGAAAAGACTACTATATACATGAGTGACAGAATTTATTCATACACAGTGAGGTTCAAGAACACAGTTTACATCTGATTGGTGTAAACTCCAATATCCAAAGTATATAAACAAGAGGAGGAAAATAAAAATATGTGTTCCACTGCATTATCTTCCGTTTCAGCCTGTGGTGAAACTGAAATGAATGACATATTTGAAAAATAGACTAAGTGCCAGAAAAATGTTCTTGGACTAGAACCTGTGAGAAAGCAGTACAAGATCATGACATATTAATGCTGACAATTCTAGTGCTAGATGGCTAGTATAGATCTATAACTAAGCATAGCTTTCAAAGCAATCTCCCCTTTGAGTACAATGAACTGCTAAAGACACACAAAGCTTGGGCTTCGTCTGCCTGAACACACAGGTATTGTGATCAAAGAAAACCTCTCCTCCCTGGTGCACTGATATGTTGTCCTCATGTGCACTGAACACAAGTATCAAATTAGGAAACAAAATAAGAACAGCAAATGATAGAATCATCTTGGTTAGAAGATGATCAACTCCAGCCATTAATCTAGCACTGCCAAGTCACCACTAAACCATGTCCCTCAGCACCACATCTATAACAGCTTTGAAATCCCTGCAGGGTTGGGGACTCCACCACTGCCCTGAGCAGCCTGTGACAGGGCTTGACAACCCTTCTGGGGAACAAATTTTTCCTATAAATGGTGTCATTAGTGCCAGACAAGAGTTCATCCCACCTTCAAATTCAGCTATGCATGAAATTCCTGACATTCCAGAAAAGGTTTACATGAAATAATGACTAGTTTATAAATAAACTATGACCTTTTTCTTGTAGATTTACAAAACAAAATCTATAGTTCCACTGCATTTTACACAAGCTCACTCAAATGGTAGATTCCTGATCACCACCTCCACTCTGACCAGTGCTTTCCGCTGCAAGTAAGACATGCTCACCACCTACTGAAGAGCAGGGATTTGTTTGGTATGGCAGTGAGCACAACCTACCCAGTTATAACCGCTCTGCTACTGCATGACCTGCAAATTGGTCTTAAATAGTTAATGTTCAACAAAACTCCATTTTATCCCTGCCCTCATCCTAGTAAATTATAATTGCTTTTGTTTTGTAGGGTTTTGTTGTTGTTGTTCTGTTGTTTATGCTTTAAGGGAAGAGTGGAGCTTTTCCCTTAAAAATCCAGCATTAAGTAAACATTCATAGTTTCTAATGATTACACATGGAGTTCATGCAGAGAAGGGTGTTTTTTTTTTCAGGGTAATCTGAAAACAATTTTCATTGTTTCATACATTCCTACACTGGCATTTTGTTTTGGTTGAAGATGGAAGACTGTGGTTGTTCCACTCATGAACTACCTTCATTGCTGAACTTCAAAAACTAGGGTTAGTTGTTAAAATATGTGGATTTTCTTAAGTTGTTTGTATTTTGGGGGAGCTTTTCCATTCCTGTGTGCATAACAGAAAAACAAGGAGCAAAACTCTGTGAACTCAAAATAATGCTCCTTAAAAGATACTGCCTCCACCCCCTTTTGCCCCTTTTCTTCCTCTAGATAATGGGAAAGCTACCAATGGAACCACTGGAACCAATCTTGCCTATTTCTGTTCCAGCTGCTAAGAAGAATTCTTCTTTGCTGAGGAAAAAAGACTGAAGCTTCTGGCTCCATATAATTGTTTACAGCTCCCTAAGGTGTTCCACTGTCCAGTCTTTAGCAAATTTATATGTTGAAACAAAAGGAGGTATTTATGTATAACCATGGTATGTTTTTACCACTGCAAGGGCTGCTATAGGAAGAACCTTTCTGACTTTGTAGCTTCAACCCCTTTCTCAAGGGAGAGATGTTTTCAGGGAAGTAAGTCATTGTTTGAGTGGAGGTTAATGGCATTGTTAATTTATAGGAAGGCATCATCAATAGTTTTAAGAACTTCTTACTTACACTGGTCAATCAGTAACAGATAAACCACATCATGAGGGGGAACTGTGTAAGTGATTAATTCCCAATCTCACACCAACTTCTAAGCAGCACATGGAAAATTACAAACTGTCTGCCCAGTGGTAAGAATTTAGCATCCTATCTACAGTGGAAAAATCTAGGAAAATGCACAAGAAAATGAGAGAGGCAGACTTTTAAACACTTTCAAGTAAACTGTTCCAAAGAACACAGAAAATAATAACTATATTTACACTTACCTTTATTAAATTTAACAGTGGCTACTGTTATTTAAGGAAGTTTCTTTAAACATTAACATCTTAACCTAACAGTGAATAGATAGCATGAATTTAAAAACAGACAGGCGGAATACTGCTCACCTGAATATCAACCTACAAATATCCCTTCACAAACTCAAATTCTACCAAGTTACTCTCAGGCAGTGGAACTCCTTTTTAATAGAGAGTTTGAGCTGTTTGTCTTAAAATGTAAGGTAAAAAATGTCTCCTCAGTGGAATATTTGAAACATCTTCATAGCTAGAGCTCTGAGGGGGAAAAAAACCCCAAATGTTCATGTCTCAAGGACATTGTGGGATTATAGAATTTGATTACAAAGTTTTTGTGTTTTTCTTTTATTAATAATGTGCTTCATTTGTGATTTCTGGTTTTGTGTGTGTGTGTGTGTTTGTGTGTGTTTCTTGCAGGAATAAACAAAACACAGGACTGGGACTGAAGGGATCTCAGTTTGAATTCTGGCTCTGCCCTGTGCTAATGTAAGGACTTGGAGAAGAGTAGAGATCTTTCTCTGGCTCTTCAATCTACAGCACAAGAGATTTCAAATATATAATTTTCTTAAGCACTTTATGGTGGGCTGTGAAAGCATGACACATGTGTAGTACACGCTGTTGTTTTGCTGACTCTTAAAACCATCTGTCACTTGAAAGAATAAGAGACAAGTTGGCATGCTTGAGCCATGCAGCTGCATTTCAGACCTCTACTGACCTAAGGCTACAAAGATTAATAAGTAATGCCATGATTATGAATGGTGGTTAAACAGCAATTTGGATTCCTAAGCCAAAATATACAGTTCTCTTTCATGTATATAAACTTGCCCCAAATTAAACATACTCGCTTCAAAGGTCTACAAGAGTAGAACTGAACTCTGTCACCTCTGCAGGCCACTTTATTTGAGAACACTGTCCTTGATGTGTTAAAGTTCACTGGGCTACATTCACACTGTTTGTTATTAAACATTAAATCTGATTTCTGTGGAAAAAAATTATTCTTTTTCTGGAATGTGGCACCCTGTGCCAGAAGCTTGCAATTTACAGCTCCACTGACACCATTTGAAACATCAGCCTATAAAAAGACTTAGCATAGTTATTTTCTAGTGGTGTTTTCTTCTGTTTTTCCTACCATAGCGATCAGTAGGCATCAAGGCCCTTCCACACTGGGAGGTTTTCATCAAGCTTATCCTCATCATATTATTCTACTCAGGAGACATCCAACTGGCTGAAATTTTTTATGCCAACACATATGACTTTTTCTTTTTTTTTCCCCTAGACATCACTGCAGGAAGTCTACACACATTGGTATCAACAAAAAAGTATTGATGTCATGAGTCATGGGCACTATGACGGAATAATGTCCAGCTGCAGCAAAGGCTACCTGTGGCAGATTTACTTGTGTAAGATGTGCTGAAGAATCTCATCCCAGGACTTCCTGGTACACCTCTGAAATTAGTCATTAGAGCATTCTCAGTTCAGTCATTTTGGAGGTGCAAGGTTTACAGTAGAGCAGGGATTGATAAGGGCAGCAGAAGAAATGGCCAGATGTCAGAGAAGCATGTCCAAGAGGAAGTGGCATATTTTGGAGGCCCCTACTTCATGACTTTCCCCCTTGAGGGGTTGGAGGGGTTGGTCTCTTCTACCTGGCAATCAGCACCAGAACAAGAGGACACAGTCTCAAGCTGCACCAGGGGAAATTAAGGCTCGAGGTGAGAAGAAAGTTCTTCACAGACAGTTGTTAGCCGTTGGAATGTGATGCCTACAGAGGTGTTGGAGTCACCATCCCTGGAGGTGTTCAAGAGGGGATTGGATGTGGCACTTGGTGCCATGGTTCAGTTGTCATGAGGTCTGTGGTGACAGGTTGGACTTGATGATCTTTGAGGGCTTTTCAAACCTTATTGATTCTATGACGAGCAGTATCAGCAGCCTGGAGAGCTCAAGCATGGCTGTTTTGTTTTATTCCCCTTTGTCTCTCTATAATTCCATAGCTAATCATAGAACCATAGAATGGTCTGGTTTGGAAGAGACCTCCAAAGGCCATTTAGGAATTGATAAGAGCAGGAGAAGAAATGGTCAGATGTTACAAGAAAAGCATGTCAGGAAGAGGATAGAGAAGTAACGTATATTTTGGAGGCCCCTACTTCATGGGTTTCCCTTGCTGAACAGTATCAGCAGCCTGGAAGGCTCAAGCACAGATGTTTTCTTTCATAGAATCAGAATCAATAACGTTGGAAGAGACCTCAGAGATCAAGTACAACCTGTCACCCAAGAGCTCATGACTACTAAACCATGGCAACAAGTGCCACATCCAAACCCCTCTTGAACACCTCCAGGGACGGTGACTCCACCACTTCCCCGGGCAGCCCATTCCAATGGCTAACAACTCTCTCAGTGAAGAACTTTCCCCTCACCTCGAGCCTAAACTTCCCTGGTGCAGCTTGAGACTGTGTCCCCTTGTTCTGGTGCCAGTTGCCTGGTCATGACCATTTTGTGTGTGGGGAGAACTCACCCTGCCACACTGGGAGAAGAGACCAACCCCCACCTGGCTACAACCAATCCTGAGCCTCCTCCAGGCTAAAAAATCCCAGCTCCCTCAGCCTCTCCTCATAGGGCTTGTGCTCTTCATTGCTCTTTGGCTCTCTACAGCTCTGTAGGGTAAGAATTTAGTTGTTTTTTTTTTTAGTATGTGATTTAAGTGTAATAGGTAAACATCTGAGATCTGTCCATGAAGGTATTTCCTACTGAGATAGCCAGCTCTATTCTTCAATGGTTGCTCTGGATCAATAAAACAAAACGCTTCAGTTCTACCCATTGGAAACTTTGACTGAAATTGGAATTTTGAGCACAGTATTTCTATTTTGGTAATAGCATCACCTGCCAATGAGAAAATGATTAACTAAAATTCTTCCAGAGAGCCCTGCTGTTAACCTAGAAATGTCTTCTGGAGAAAATTAAGCTGATGTTATTCTGCAGAATGGTTATTCAAGGGCATCACAGCAGTTGTGTCATAGATCTGCCACAGAAACTGTTGTGCCCTGATGGCCTTTTACCCAGGTGAATCCTGTTGAGCAGGCAGATTCTAATTACTCCACAACACAAGAAAAGGCACAGAGAGCAGGAGCTCCTCCATCTAAAAATCTATGGTACTATAGGTTTGGATTGAGGGGCCAGGAGGTATCTAAGCAAAGCCTGATTTATTATCCAGTTACGTTCTTTATTACTAAGCCAAAGATGCTAACCGGTGCCTCTTGTTTCTCTCCATGCTTCGATAATTCCTCTTTCTCTACCAGGTTGGCTCAGAAAGATGTTCTCTTCCAAGGAAATGCTCAGAAATAGTATCCTCATCTGACTTCTAACCTCTGCTGTTCCATTGCTGTGAGACTACTGCAGTGCTTTAAAATCTCTGGTTTTGACTGTGGTTTTCTATGGTTCCACCAATCCTAAGTAAATGTATAACACAAGCAAACTTTTTACCCTAGTATAGATAACAGTTTCGGCTTATAGAGGACACAAACTTCTTCCTACTGTTAATATTATGAACAACCACCAAGTAGGAGCAGAAGGAAAGCATAAGGAAAAAGCTTCTCACTGCATGGGTGCAAGAGCACTGGAACAGGCTGCCCAGAGAGGTTGTGGAGGCTCCTTTTCTGGACACATTCAAAACCCACCTAGATGCTTTAATACAATACAATACAATAAAATACAACACACCAGGTTGGAAGAGACCTTCAAGATCATCGCGTCCAACCCATCAACCAATCCAACCCACCCAACAACTAGACCATACAGCCAAGCACCCCACCAAGTCTCCTCCTGAACACCTCCTGTGAAGGTGACTCCACCACCTCCACGGGTAGCCGATTCCAATGGGCAATCACTCTCTCTGTATAGAACTTCTACCTAAAATATGTGACCTGCTCAAGCTGATCTTGCTCTGGCAAGGAGGTCGACTTCAGACTTTATAGATCTGTTCCAAGCTCTATCATTCTCGGATGCTGTGATCAAATCTGTAATCTTTTCTAACATGATACAGATTTTTGAGCATCACCACAAATTCATTAAGACTCAGAGTACTTCATTCTTTTTCATTGCCTGGTAAATGACAACAACAATCCAAAATCCCTCCAGTTCTGTCTTTTGTCTGAGTCTTGTGTCCAGTTCTGAGCTTCTCAGTTTAGGAAAGATGCTGAGTTGCTGGGACGTGTCCAGAGAAGGGCAACAGAGCTGGGGAGGGGTTTGAAACACAAGCCCTATGAGGAGAGGCTGAGGGAGCTGGGGTTGCTTAGCCTGGAGAGGAGGAGGCTCAGGGGAGACCTTATTGCTGTCTACAACTACCTGAAGGGAGGTTGTAGCCAGGTGGGGGTTGGTCTCTTCTCCCAGGCAACCAGCATCAGAACAAGAGGACACAGTGTCAAGCTGCACCAGGAGAGGTGCAGGCTGGATTTTAGGAAGAAGTTTTTCACAGAAAGAGTGATTGGTCATTGGAATGGACTGCCCATGGAGGTTGTGGAATCACCATCACTGGAAGTGTTTAAGAGGAGACTGGATGAGGCACTTTTTGCCATGGTTTAGTTGATTAGATGCTGTTGCGTGATAGGTTGGACTTGATGATCTCAAAGGTCTTTTCCAACCTGGATAATTCTATTCTATTCTAAAGGAAGAAAGTACAATTTACTTATTATTGCTGTTGCCCTTTATATTCCTGTCTTTGCATTTTTTTCCTGAGGAACATAAGCTAGGATCACATGAGAGGCAAAAATTATTCAATATAAATTTCTCTCATTGCAGAAAGATACTTGGTTAAATTCAACTTCTCTGGAGAATGTAAATGTTTTCAGTGAAAATTAGAGGGTTTTTAAATGCTTTTTTTAGAAACAAAAAGTTTGGAAGCTCATCTAATTTATGTATTTTGTCTAAAAATTATTGGGTTTGGTGGGTTTAGGCTGGATGTTAGGAAGAAGTTCTATACAGAGAGTGATTGCCCATTGGAATTGGCTGCCCGTGGAGGTGGTGGAGTCACCATCATTGGAGGTGTTCAGGAGGAGACTTGATGGGGTGCTTGGTGCTATGGTTTAGTTGTTTAGGTGGGTTGGATTGGTTGATGGGTTGGACACGATGATCTTGAAGGTCTCTTTCAACCTGGTGTATCGTATTGTATTGTAAAATTAAACCATAAATTTTAGGTTGTTGGAATGATGTGATGGTGTATTAGTGAGGATGGCAAAACACTGGAACAGGTTGCTCAGGGAGGTTGTGGATGTCTCCTCCCTGGGTGTGCAAGGCCAGGCTGAACAAGACCTTGAGCACCTTGGTCTAGTGGTGTCCCTGCCCATGACAGGAGGGTTGGAACTAGATGATCTTTAAGGCCTCTTCTAACCCAAACCATTCTACATCAAGAACTGGAAGCAGTGGGAAATCTGAGCCATCAAGTCACTACTGAAGTTCTCTTCCAGGAATCCAGTTATCACCCTTCAGCCCAGCATTCAGCTGCATCTTCCTAATTCCAGTCATCAGTGCAAGACTTGTGCTGTGCATATTCTGACTCCTTACAGGCCCACAGGCCCAGTGGTCTCTTTCCTGGGAGTGTTGACAGCTCACTGCACTCCTAGGCTCCTGCCCAGGCTCTGCCCATCCAGACACGCATGGCTATGAAGGTGGCATTAGGAACAGACCCAAACACTGCATTTCCATGCCTTAAGGCAGCAGTTTCTCCAGTGATCATCATTCATATGAAGATGGTTGTTTAGATGGAGAAAAACCACCCCAGGGGAGGTTGGAGTGAGGAGGGGGCCAGCCTCTTCTCCTTGGTGTCAAGTGAGAGGACTAAACGAAATGGTTTCAAGCTGCACCAGGGGAGGTTCAGGCTGGAGATTAGGAAATACTTCTTCACTGAAAGGGTTCTCAAATATTGGAAAGGTCTGCCCAGGGCAGTGGTGGAGTCACCATCCCTGGAAGTGTTCAAGCAGCATGTGGACCTGGCACTTAGGGACATGTTTTAGTGTTGACCCTTCACTGCTGGGTTGAAAGTTGGACTGGATGATCTTTGAGGTCTCTTCCAACCAGACATATTCTGTGATTTTATGAACCTATGAATTTCCCAGCTACACAGAAAGGACTGATGGCATTTTCTTGTGAAAGAAGTCAACATGAGATTCTGTTTGTGCTTTGTGAACAAGACTTCCCTCAGATCTCCTGATTTCCAACACACAGTTATTACTTGGTATTCAAAATTCGTCAAAAAAACCCCACCAAAAACCAGACCCTTGAACGACGCTTATGCAGAGCCAAGGAAAAATATCATCATGGGCATGCAATGTACTTTGCCATCAAGCACAATATTCCCAGCTGTTTAGTAAACCACTATTATTCTACACTGCTTCTGTTTCCTGGGAAACACAATAGGAATGAACACAAAGTAGACCTCAGCATGAACCCTGGAAAGATACAAAGGTGACTTGCCCATGCAGTCAACACGTGTTTGCTGAACGAGTGTGTTGGGTTCTGCAGATGCTGGCATATGTCTATGCTTACTGTGAACAGAAAAAGGTTAATAAGGCCAATGCACAGCTTCCAAACTCTCTGCCTGCAAACAATTACCAAAAATGATCTCTTTAATAATTTTTGGTCTGTCCTTTTGAAAACTGAACTATTCCTGGCTACAAAATTTACTCCATGCCCTGTTTTTATCACCCTCTAGAGTGTTTGCAGTGGAAGTATGACAGAAAGGTTAGCCTTTAAACTGCCTGTTTGTTTAACCCGTTCTAAGATTAGGTAACTTCTTCCTTCGTGAGCTAACCTGTCACGGTTGTGCCAAAGGACAACGTCCTGATGGAACACTTCTTTGTTTGTGAATAGGCCCAGTAACAGGTATACACCACATTCTCAAAAGCATTAAATTATAGTACTAGAGAACATACTTAGTAGTGATAGAAGCCTGAACACACCTGTGTTCATGAGCCAGCAATGTGCCCTCATGGCCAAGAAGATCAATGCTCTCTTATGATGCAAAAAGAAGAGTCTGTCCAGCCAGTTGAGGGAGGGTCTCCTACTCCTCCACTTTCCCCTATAGTCCTAAGTACTGTGTCCTGTTTCAAGCTCTCCAAAACACACAAGGATTGTCTAATGGAGGCTATGAAAATGATGAGGGGACTGAAGCATCTCTGTGAGAAAGAAAGGCTGAGAGACTTGGGGCTGCTGAGCCTGAAGAAGAGCAGCCTGAGAGGGCTGAGTGGGGATCTGATCAATGCTCATCACACAGTATCTAAAAGGTAGGGGGCAAGACAAGGGACTGTGCCTTTTTCCAGTGGTGCCCAGCAGCTTGACAAAGGTAATGAGCACAAAATGGAGCCCAGGGAGGTTCCATCCGGACATGAGGGATAACTTCTGTGGTGTGATGGTGCTGGAGCCCTGGGGCTGGCTGCCTAGAGAGGTTGCGGAGTCTCCTCTGCAGAGATTCTAACCCCACCTGGACACTGTGATCCTGGGCAAGCTTTCATAGGTGACACTGCTTTAGCAGGGGGGTTGGACTAGATGATCCCCTGAGGGCCTTTCCAAGCTCCCCCATGACAGGATTCTACACTTGTGTCTTTTGTTTGTAGAGCCCTGCTTGTATTTGCCTAAACCTGGGCAAATTCTTGCCAATTCTTTCTGTTTAGTCCACAAATCTGAACAGGCCCAGACTTAGACTATTAGGGTTCACAAAAAGCTCCAGAGACACCAGGGAACAACATGATCAGAAATATTTGACAAAATAATCTTACAAACCACATTTAGTTTACTGCATATACTGCATTTGTCTACCATCAGTACACCCCAAAATGTAACACTTTGAAGAACATAACTCAGAAAACATTTAAATAATTTTCCATGTTGGATAGTTCAGATTGGGTTCACAACTGCAAATTGCCTCCTTTGTAGTAAAGAAGTGCAGCTGCCCAGAGAGATCAGGCTTTTCTCATTAGTGAAAAACAAGCTGAAACATACTGCTGCTAACAGTTTGGTACTTCTGTCTCCCACAGTCGCCAACATTATCACACCTAATCCTCAGCAATGGATTTCGTTTACTATTTCTGATTGGAAAAACAGAGCACTAATGATAATCACCCCCAGTTCTGTAAAATTCCACATACAGGGATTTTCCATCAGTAAAACAATCAGAAACTCTAATTTTCTGAAATGAAGGAAAAACCCAATCTATTCTAAAAGAAATTAATCCCTCCTGCAGAATCACAGAATGTTAGGGGTTGGAAGCACACTCACCCAGGGCAGGTCACACAGGAATAACCCCTGGCAGGTTCTGAAAGTTTCCAGAGAAGGAGACTCCACAGCCTCTCTGGGCAGCCGGCTCCAGGGCTCCAGCACCATCACAGTAAAGTGTCTCCTTGTGTTGAGGTGGTTGCTTGCACCCATTCTTCCTTGTGCTATCACTGGGCACCACTGAAAAGACCCTGGCACCTTCATCTTGATACTCACCCCTCAGATATTTATAGACATTAATAAGATCTGCCCCCTCAGTCTTGTCTTCTTCAGACTAAACAGCCCCAGATCTCTCAGTCTTTCTTCACAGCAGAGATGTTCAAGCCCCCCACGCATCCTCATAGTTCTCTGTTGGGACTCTCTCAATCAGATCCTCATTTCTCTTTAACTGGGGGGCCCAGAACTGGACGCAGTATTCCAGAGCAGAGTAGAGGGGAGGAGAACCTCCCTAGACCTGCTGGACACACTTCTTGATGCACCCCAGGATGTTATTGGCTGTCTTGGCCACAAGGGCACATTGCTGTCCCATGGAGAACCTGCAGTCCGTTAGGACCCTAAGGTCTTTCTCCATGGAGCTGCTTTCCAGAAGGACAACCCCTAGTGTGTCCTGGTGCCTACTGAATATTCAATAATAACCTAGTGGTTGGGATGTTCAGCTAGGACACAGCAAACAAAGCTACAAACATCTTGATTTTTCTCAGTAAATGTCACTAATTCATCCAAGGCAAATATACCAATAACGGGCTACAAACCACTTAATGCAGAGTGGAACAACTTAACCTCAGAGATGAAGAAAGGCTCAAAACTCTACACATCAGTTTTATGATAGCCACTGAAAAACAAATTCCAACCCCTCCCCCTACCCAGGTTCTAAACCCAAATATAGCCTATGTTTATATACAGTAGAAAGGCAGTACAAGGGGAACAACATTTAGATGACAGTGAGAATTACTTGGCAGATTCCAATGAGCAAGCTTCTGCTTTAAAGCACTCTTTTAAACTTTAACTTAGAACTATTTCCTTTAAATAATTAAATAACTCCTTGCTTTTAACTTAAGCTAGTCACATCATGATTCAGTCCTTTTTTTGCAGTGTTTTACGTGACATTTTTAAAGCTAAACTGCCACTGTTAAATTATAATTGTTCCAGTCCATGAGTATAATGTGTTTCTGAAGTCATTTAGGGCCAGATTTTTATTGTTTTATTCCCCTGTGTGAGTCACCCCTTTGGCTTCAGTAGCAAAATCTGTATGACTAATATTTTACCAGCATGAGTATGAAGAGTTTAAACTGGCTTTCACTGCTTTATTTGTTTGACATACATATGTATGTGTGCTTCATTATCCTTACATTTATAAATACAGTACCTTGGGAGTAACTTAGATGAAAGGCATGGGATTGCACCTATCTGATAGAGAAAAGAGAAACGCTGCAAGGATCTTGCCAGTCATTTCTTGTACAAAGTCCAGTCTCATAATGGCAAGCCATCTGCTGCATGACAATACCTCCATCACGGAAACACTCTGTTTCAAACAGATTCCAACAACTCTGCTGTGACTATAATAGGGTGGAATTTTTTTTTTTAATGATGCTTTTGAAACAACATCAAGTGCAGCAGTCTTGCAAGCTGCCTTCTGTCACAAGCAAGTGTATCACACACACAGAGGTATCAGTTACACGCTGTGCTCACAGGGTGGCGGGGGGGAAGTCAGAAAGGTGATTTAATCATAGAATCATAGAATGGTTTGGATTGGAAGGCACCTTGATCACCAAGTTCCATCTTCCCTGCCATGGGCACAGACACATTCCACTAGAACAGGCTGCTCAAGACCTCATCCAACCTGGCCTTGAATATCTCCAGGGAGGTGGCATCCATGAAAACCTGTTTCACTGCCTCACCACCCCTGCTGTAAAGAATTTCTTTCTAATATCTAATACCAAACACAAACACTTTGGAATATCCACCAGTGAATATTACGGTGCATCTTGGCTTCCCAGCTGGTAAATGGCATTTCATAGACTGGAAGGGCTTTACAAGAGCTTTCTGGTTTCTATGGGAGACTGCAGAGAATGATTCAAGCTGACACATGTACTAAGCTATTTCTAACTGTTATCAAAATGAGAGGAGGTAGAAAGATCACACAAAGTCATCTTTTTAAGCAGACCTGCAACATTTTAATGGATTCATCTGAGTGTTGATCCTTAGGTAGAGATGGCTGGAGTATAACCATTCAGAAAGCTAGGCTCAATGCATACCAACAGCTACTGATTTGCAGGACTAAGTGCCACATTTCCTAGTATTCCCTCTACCAAAAAAATAATGTACATCCACCTGTACAAAGGCTGCTTTGAGAAACTGAATTTTGCAGGAGAAGCATGGGCACCATTCAGTTTCAACATCTTCAGTATTTAAAATGCTTTACAGTAACAGGAAGTTTAAGGAAGTTGTTAGATTACGTAGGAAAAAAATTAGGGAGGCAAAGGCCCAGTTGGAGCTGAAGCAGAACACCTCTGTGAAGGATAACAAAAAGCATTTTTACAAATATGTTAATGCTAAAAAGAAGGGCAGGAAGAACCTGCAGTGCCTATTGGACCTGGAGGGGAACACAGTGACTGAAGATGAGGAAAAGGCTAAGGTCCTGAACACCTTCTTTGCCTCAATCCTTAACAGCAAGGCAGGAGGAGTTCAGGACGAGTGGCCTCCTGAGCTGGGTGATGGGGTCAGGGAGCAGTGTAATGCCCTGGATATCCATGAGGAATTAGTTCGGGACCTGCTGAGCCACTTGGACACTCATAAGTCCATGGGGCTGGATGGGATCCATCCTAGGGTCCTGAGAGAGCTGGCAGGTGAGCTGGCCAAGCTGCTCTCCATCATTTTCCTCCAGTCCTGGCTCACTGGAGAGGTCCCAGATGACTGGAAACTGGCCAATGTGGTCCCCATCCACAAGAAGGGACGGATGGAGGAACCCAGAAACTATAGGCCAGTCAGCCTGACCTCAGTGCCAGGGAAAATGATGGAGCAGATTATCCTGGCGGCAATAACTGCACACCTGCAGGATGGCCAAGGGCTCAGGTCCAGCCAACATGGATTTAGGAAGGGCAGGTCCTGCCTCTCCAACCTGATCTCCTTCTATGATCAGGTGACTGCCTGGTGGATGTGGGGAGGCCTGTGGATGTGGTCTACCTGGACTTCAGCGAGGCCTTTGACACCGTCCCCCACAGCAAACTGCTGGCTAAGCTGTCAGCTCGTGGCTTGGGCAGCAACACTCTGCTCTGGGTTAGGAACTGGCTGGAGGGCCAGGTCCAGAGACTGGTGGTCAATGGTGCCACCTCCAGCTGAAGGCCAGTCACCACCATTGATCCCCCAGGGATCAATGCTGGGCCCCATCCTCTTCAATGTCTTCATTGATGATCTGGATGAGGGGATTGAGACAGTCATCAGCAAATTTGCAGATGACACCAAGTTGGGAGCAGATGTTGATCAGTTAGAGGGTAGAAGGGCCTTGCAGAGGGACCTCGACCGACTGGACAGATGGGCGGAGTCCAATGGGATGGCATTCAACAAGTCCAAGTGCCAGGTGCTGCACTTTGGCCACAACAACCCCATGCAGAGCTACAGGCTGGGGTCAGAGTGGATGGAGAGCTGCCAAACAGAGAGGGACCTGGGGGTGCTGATCGACAGCTGCCTGAACATGAGCCAGCAGTGAAGGCCAATGGCATCCTGGCCTGCATCAGGAAGAGTGTGGCCAGCAGAAGCAGGGAGGTCATTAGCCTGGAGAAGAGAAGGACCAGGGGTGACCTCATTGCCCTCTACAACTACCTGAAGGGTGGTTGTGGACAGGAGGGGGTTGGTCTCTTCTCCCAGGCAACCAGTACCAGAACAAGGGGACACAGTCTCAAGCTGTGCCAGGGGAGGTTTAGACTCGAGGTGAGGAGGAAGTTCTTCACTGAGCGAGTCATTCGTCATTGGAATGGGCTGCCCGGGAGGTGGTGGAGTCGCCGTCCCTGGAGGTGTTCAAGAGGAGACTGGACATGGCACTTGGTGCCATGGTCTAGTTGTGAGGTCTGTTGGGACGGGTTGGACTTGATGATCCTTGGGGTCTCTTCCAACCTTGGTTATACTGTGATACTGTGATACTGTGATACTCTGCATTGGTTAGGCCACACCTTGAGTCCTGTGTCCAGTTCTGGGCCCCTTAGTTTAGGAAGGACATCGAGACACCTGAATGTGTCCAGAGAAGGGCAACAAGGCTGGGGAGAGGCCTTGAGCACAAGCCCTATGAGGAGAGGCTGAGGGAGCTGGGGTTGTTTAGCCTGGAGAAGAGGCAGCTCAGGGGCAACCTCATTGCTCTCTGCAACTACCTGAAGGGTGGTTGTAGCCAGGAAGGGGTTGGCCTCTTCTCTCTAGCAACCAGCACCAGAACAAGGGGACAGAGTCTCAAGCTGCACCAGGGGAAGTTTAGGCTGGAGGTGAGGAGAAAGTTCTTCACCGAGAGAGTGATTCGTCATTGGAATGTGCTGCCCAGGGAGGTGGTGGAGTCGCCGTCCCTGGAGGTGTTCAAGAGGAGACTGGACGTGGCACTTGGTGCCATGGTCTAGTCATGAGGTCTGTGGTGACAGGTTGGACTCGATGATCTTCGAGGTCTCTTCCAACCTTGGTCATACTGTGATACTGTGATACAACCACAACAGTGGCTAAGGCCCCATCCCTGGAGATATTCAAGGTGACGCTTGACAGCGCTCTGGGCAGCCTGATCTAGTTGAGGATGCTCCTGCTTGTTGCAGGGTGGGGGTGGACTAGATGACCTTTGGAGATCCCTTCCAAGCCAGGCCATTCTATGATTTTATTATTCCATGATCCATACACAAAGAGGAGTTTTCCAAAGGATTTCAGTTATCTGACTGATTTGTACTGATGGATCTGTATCTCCTCTTTTGACAAGCTTGGAAGATGCATGCAGAGGAAGGAGTTCATTTATTAAACTTACTAATAAGTAATTCACTTATTAAATATAGATTTCAGGAAGCAAATTTAGCCACCACTTTTGACAAGTACCTTTTTTAGGATCACCAAAAAAGTTGCCATGCTTTTCTTGGATTTTTACAGTTTACAGAAGGAAAACCCAAACAGCAGCATATTCTGCTTTCATTCTTGAGCAATAACACATCAAGAAATGGTGATATCACCATATTTAAGTTTTCCTCATGAACACTTGAGAAATCTAATCAGGTTATTGCTCCACCATGTCAGGAAGATGGAGCATGTGCTCTGCTGAGCAGAGTGTAAAATAGTCCTGCACAGGTTCTTCCTCACTCTGAAAGAGAAAAGTTAACCTAAGGCTTGGCTGCTCACTAGATTAACAGTGTGCAACACAGGCTGCTTGTAACTACCACAGAGAGCAAGGAACATTTCAGAGTGGCAGCAGATGTAAGTGTGTCCTATGTTCAGGCACAGCAGAGTGCCATGAAAAGACATAGAATTATAGAAACATGGAATTGTCAGGGTTGGAAGGGACCTCAAGGATCACCTAGCCACAACCCTGCAGTGACCAAAGCAGAAGCTGTTTTATGTAATTAGGTATGCAGGAGATACAAATTGATAAAAAAATGGGAGAACCTCTACATGTTATTGCCAGGCACATAGCAGGAGGGAAACAACATTAATTCTGTCATATCAAAGGTCTGATGTGCAGTAGATTTTGGAACTACTCTGGTTATGAGGACTAGAAATTTAAAGAGGCTAGCTTCAAACAACTCTTTTGGGATGGCATTTTCAAGTATTTTGTATTTCCATGTTCTTTCTCCTTGCAAACAGAAAAAAAAAGTGCTCTCCTATGTGGAGAATTAAGATTTCCCATTAGAAAAAATTTGTTCCCCAAAAGGGCTGTCAAGCCATGGAACAGGCAGTCCAGAGCAGTGGTAGAGTCCCCATACCTGGAGGTATTTAGAAGACTTGTTGATGTGGTGCTGAAGGACATGGTTTAGTGATGACCTGGCAGAGTTGGGTTAACAGTTGGACTCAAAGGTCTTTTCAAACAAAATACTACTTTGACTCTGTGGTAGAATATTAGTCAACAAGTGGCTTAGGGGCTGGTGCAGACGAATGAATTTTGGGTTTTTCGATCTTGGGGAACTTTCTACTGCACCAGGTCAGCTGGTAACAGATGGAGTACATCTGTCCCAGAGGAGGGGAAAGGTCATAATACATGAGAATGGCCTGTCCCCCAAAGGTAAAAAGATTCTGGGAAGGGAATTAGCAAGTCTCATTGACAGGGCTTTAAACTAGCTTCGAAGGGGGGAGGGTCGGAAACCAGTGCCCTTAGGCAGGAGTCTGGAGGTGATAAGCTAGAGCTAGAGGTGAAACCAGCAGCCCAGCTGCAGTGCATGTACACTAATGCACGAAGCATGGGTAACAAACAAGAGGAGCTGGAAGCCTTGTTGCAGCAAGAAAGTTATGATGTAGTTGCCATCACAGAGACGTGGTGGGACGACTCGCATGACTGGAGCGCTGCAATTGATGGCTACAGGCTCTTCAGGAGAGACAGGCAAGGAAGAAGGGGTGGAGGGGTGGCCCTGTACGTCAGGGAGGCACTGGATGCTGTTGAGATGGAGATCAGGGATGATAGGGTTGAGTGCTTGTGGGTGAGAATTAGAGGGAAGACCAACAGGGCAGACATCCTGGTTGGCGTCTGTTATAGACCACCCAACCAGGAGGAGGATGTCGATGAGGCATTCTATAGGCAGCTTAAGGCTGTCTCAAGATCACCTGACCTCGTTCTCATGGGTGACTTCAACCTGCCTGATATCTGTTGGGATCTCAACACAGCAGAGAGGAGGCAGTCTAGGAGGTTCTTAGAGTGCATGGAGGACAGCTTCTTATCCCAGGTGCTGCGTGAGCCTACCAGGGGTAAGGCTCTGCTTGACCTCCTCTTCACCAAGAGGGAAGGGCTGGTGGGTGATGTGGTGGTCGGAGGGTGTTTAGGCACCAGTGACCACGACATAATAGAGTTTTCAGTATGCAGCCAAGCCAAGAGGGGCAGCAAGAAGACCTCCACTCTGGACTTCCGGAGGGCAGACTTCAGGCTACTCAAGGAACTAATTCAGAAGGTTCCTTGGGAATCAGCCCTTAAAAACAAAGGGGTCCAGGAGAGCTGGACCTACTTCAAGGAAGAACTATTGAAGGTGCAAGAACAGGCTGTGCCGGTGTGCCGGAAGATGAGCCGCCGGGGCAGACGGCCAGCCTGGATGGGCAATGAACTTTTAATAGAACTTAGGGAAAAAAAGAGGGTGTATCATCTTTGGAAGAAAGGGGAGGCAACCTACAGAATGTTTAGGGATGTTGCTAGGTTGTGCAGGAAGAAAATTAGGGAGGCAAAAGCCCATTTAGAACTTAGACTGGCCTCTGCTGTGAAGGATAACAAAAAGTCCTTCTATAAATACATCAATAGCAAGAAGAAGGGCAAGGACAACCTCCACTCCTTGGTTGACACGGAGGGGAACGTTGTAACAAAGAATGAGGAAAAGGCAGAGGTACTTAACACCTTCTTTGCCTCAGTCTTCACTAGCAGGGCAGAACGTCTTCCAGACAGCTGGCCTGCAGAGCTGGCAGAAGGAGCCAGAGAGCTGCATAGTTTCCCACTGCTCCAAGAGGAAGTCAGAGATCTACTGAGCCGCTTGGACCCCCACAAGGCCATGGGACCGGATGGGATCCATCCTAGGGTGCTGAGATTGCTGACAGATGAGCTGTCCAAGCCACTTTCCATCATTTTTCAGCAGTCCTGGCTCACTGGAGAGGTCCCAGAAGACTGGAAGCTGGCTAACGTGGTGCCCATCCACAAGAAGGGCCAGTTGGATGAGCCAGGGAATTATAGGCCTGTCAGCCTGACCTCAGTGCCAGGCAAGATTATGGAACGGCTCATCTCGAGTGCGATCACACAGCACTTACAGGATGACCAGGGGCTCAGGCCTAGCCAGCATGGATTTAGGAGGGGCAGGTCCTGCCTGACCAACCTGATCTCCTTCTATGATCAGGTGACCCGCCTGGTGGATGTGGGGAGGCCTGTGGATGTGGTCTACCTGGACCTCAGCAAGGCCTTTGACACCGTTCCCCACAGCAAACTCCTGGCCAAGCTGGCAGCCCATGGCTTGGACAGGAGCACACTGCGTTGGGTTAGGAACTGGCTGGAGGGCCGAGCCCAGAGAGTAATGGTGAATGGCACCACATCCAGCTGGCGGCCTGTCACTAGTGGTGTGCCCCAGGGATCAGTACTGGGCCCCATGCTCTTCAACATCTTTATTGATGATCTGGATGAGGGCATTGAGTCCATCATCAGTAAATTTGCAGATGACACCAAGCTGGGGGCAGCAGTTGATTTGCTGGAGGGCAGAGATTTTGCAGAGGGACCTCGACAGGCTGGACAGATGGGCAGAGTCCAATGGCATGAGATTGAACACATCCAAGTGCCGGATTCTGCACATTGGCCACAACAACCCCAGGCAGTGCTACAGGCTGGGGTCAGAGTGGCTGGAGAGTGGCCAGGCAGAGAGGGACCTGGGGGTACTGGTTGATTGTAGGCTGAACATGAGCCTGCAGTGTGCCCAGGCAGCCAAGAAGGCTAATGGCATCCTGGCTTGCATCAGGAACAGTGTGGCCAGCAGGAGCAGGGAGGTCATTGTGCCCCTGTACACTGCACTGGTTAGGCCGCACCTTGAGTACTGTGTCCAGTTCTGGGCCCCTCAGTTTAGGAAGGATGTTGACTTGCTGGAACGTGTCCAGAGAAGGGCAACAAAGCTGGTGAGGGGTTTGGAACACAAGCCCTATGAGGAAAGGCTGAGGGAGCTGGGGTTGCTTAGCCTGGAGAAGAGGAGACTGAGGGGTGACCTTATTGCTCTCTACAACTACCTGAAGGGAGGTTGTAGCCAGGCAGAGGTTGGTCTCTTCTCCCAGGCATCCAGCACCAGAACAAGAGGACACAGTCTCAGGCTGCGCCAGGGCAGGTTTAGGCTGGATGTTAGGAAGAAGTTCTACACGGAGAGAGTGATTGCCCATTGGAATCGGCTACCCGTGGAGGTGGTGGAGTCACCTTCACAGGAGGTGTTCAGGAGAAGACTTGATGGGGTGCTTGGCTGTATGGTCTAGTTGTTGGGTGGGTTGGATTGTTTGATGGGTTGGACGCGATGATCTTGAAGGTCTCTTCCAACCTGGTGTATTGTATTGTATTGTATAATATGAATCATAGAATATCATAAACAATTCTGTAAGTGCAGCAAAGTCTTCTCGGCCTTCATAGCCAGGGAATTATAGGCCTGTCAGCCTGACCTCAGTGCCAGGCAAGATTATGGAGCAGGTCATCTTGAGTGCGATCACACAGCACTTACAGGATGGCCAAGGGATCAGGCCCAGCCAGAATGGATTTAGGAAGGGCAGGTCCTGCCTGACCAACCTGATCTCCTTCTATGATCAGTGACCCACCTGGTGGATGTGGGGAGGCCTGTGGATGTAGTCTACCTGGACCTCAGCAAGGCCTTTGACACCGTCCCCCACAGCAAACTCCTGGCCAAGCTGGCAGCCCGTGGCTTGGACAGGATCACACTGCGTTGGGTCAGGAACTGGCTGGAGGGCCGAGCCCAGAGAGTGGTGGTGAATGGTGCCACATCCAGCTGGTGGCCAGTCACTAGTGGTGTGCCCCAAGGATCAGTATTGGGCCCCATGCTCTTCAACATCTTTATTGATGATCTGGATGAGGGCATTGAGTCCATCATCAGTAAATTTCCAGATAACACCAAGCTGGGGGCAGGAGTTGATCTGCTGGAGGGCAGAGAGGCTTTGCAGAGGGACCTCGACAGGCTGGACAGATGGGCAGAATCCAAGGGCATGAGATTGAACACATCCAAGTGCCAGGTTCTTCACATTGGCCACAGCAACCCCATGCAGTGCTACAGGCTGGGGTCAGAGTGGCTGGAGAGCGGCCAGGCAGAGAGGGACTTGGGGGTACTGGTTGATGGTAGGTTGAACATGAGCCTGCAGTGTGCCCAGGCAGCCAAGAAGGCCAATGGCATCCTGGCTTGCATCAGGAACAGTGTGGCCAGCAGGAGCAGGGAGGTCATTCTGCCCCTATACACTGCACTGGTTAGGCCACACCTTGAGTCCTGTGTCCAGTTCTGGGCCCCTCAGTTTAGGAAGGATGTTGACTTGCTGGAGCGTGTCCAGAGAAGGGCAACAAAGTTGGTGAGGGGTTTGGAACACAAGCCCTATGAAGAGAGTCTGAGGGAGCTGGGGTTGCTTAGCCTGGAGAAGAGGAGACTGAGGGGTGACCTTCTTGCTCTCTACAACTACCTGAAGGGAGGTTGGAGACAGGCAGAGGTTGGTCTCTTCTCCCAGGCAGCCAGTACCAGAACAAGAGGACACAGTCTCAGGCTGCACCAGGGGAGGTTTAGGCTGGATGTTAGGAAGAAGTTCTATACAGAGTGATTGCCCATTGGAATGGGCTGCCCGTGGAGGTGGTGGAGTCACCTTCATTGGAGGTGTTCAGGAGGAGACTTGATGGAGTGCTTGGTGCCATGGTTTAGTTGTTTAGGTGGGTTGGATTGGTTGATAGGTTGGATGTGATGATCTTGAAGGTCTCTTTCAACCTGGTGGATTGTATTGTATTGTATTGTGTTGTATTGTATTGCATTATATGCTAAGTTTCTCTGGTTTCACATCAAGACCACAGTAAAATAATTGCCTCTGCTACACAGCATACCCATCATACGGTGAGCACACAGAACTTGTGCTAGTTAGATCTGTAGTACAGCAAAAAGGATGTTAGATGAAACCAGGTACAAGAAAGTGGTGTGGAAAGATGCCTTCTGTGGAGGCAGAACAGGAAAATGGCACCAAAGCACAACTTTTTGGGACAGGCAGCTGTCCCAAACAGAATGAGAGCTAAGGAGCAGCACTGAACCAGGCTGTGTGAAGTCAGGAAAAACATGACTTGCTGTCTCTCACTGTCACTTGGACAATGGCAGGCCCTTTCAGAAGATTCTGCTTTACTGCTTCAAAACTTGCATAGTGAAAATCAAAGCAGCCTCAAGTTGTTCTCCATGCAGCGACAGTTGGATACTCAGAAGCATGTGCAGTTGCAGCATCAGCTTCACACAAATTACACAATTTGCTTAAGACTAGTTCCACAAATAGCCATTCACTTTAAGGTTATTCTTCATTCTAGAAACACATTACTGCTAGTCTAATTTTATTTTTCTTTAACATCTTTCATAAGCATTCTACGAACTAAAATGAAAGCCTGAGTAGCTCTCTCCTTAAGGCTGACTTGTCAAGAAGCTAATGCAGAACAAACTCCAGCCTGAGAGCTTTTCTCTCTAGGCTTGGTTTCTTCCAGGAATTTCTTTTCTAGTTTCATTCCTACCCATACCCCCACTTCCTCCATTCAGAAAGCTGCTCTTACCTGTCCTTCAACTGAAATGGGAAAATGAGCTGCCAATATTGCAGTAAGTCAACAGGACCCAATTAGTATCTCCGTAAGCCACAACTGGAGAAACTCAGGAAAATAGTTGCACTCATGCTCATTTGGGCATTTTCTTTTTCCTATTTAACTGGTTTTAACTAGTTTACCTGGTAGGAAAAAAAGTTAATCAACCTAGAATTCCCATAACTGTAGTACAAAGTATTTGTCAATGACTCAACCACTGCATCGCTTTTTGTGCAACACTCAATAACCAGCTTAAGGATGGGTTTGGTTGGCAGTTTTCTTTTTAACCATGAATGGGACTTGGGTTTTAGTATCCAGATACAGAAATTCTCAAGAAAGTGGGGAATTGAAGACTTTGGGCCTCAATCACCATCTCATTTCACTGTGTTCCTCTCTCCATTCTCTAAAAGTTCAGCTAGCCCAAGAATTCTTCTATGTGCTATCACTAAAAGAAGAAAAAGATGAATCAGTAAGTATTCTCTACAATAGCTCACGCTCTGAGTAGGAGGTTTTTGCTCAGACAAGGGAACTAAGGTTGTTTAGTCTGCAGAAAAGGAGGCTGAGAGGAGACCTCTGCTCTACAACCCTGAAAGGAGGCTATAATGAGGTGGTCGCTGGTCTCTTCTCCCTAGTGACAGACCAAGAGGAAATGGCCTGAAATTGTGCCAGGGCAGGTTTAGGTTGGAGATTAGGAAAAATTTCTTCACTGAAAGAGTGGTCAGGCTTTGGAACAGGTTGCCCCGGGAGTCACCATCCCTGGAGGTGTTCAAGAAACACTGCGACATGGCACTTCAAGACATGGTTTAATGTCCATGGTGGCCTTAGGTTCATGGCCAGACTGAATGATCTTGGAGGTCTCCCTTAACAAAAAAATTCTATGATCACTGGAAGTCACTTCCAATGGAAGTGTTTTTTCTGATTCTATGATCATAACTCAGTACCTAATGACTAATTTGTTACAAAAACTAGTCTGTTTACTCATCTTTCTTGCTTAGGAGAACCTGTAACCAAAGGGGGAAAAATGAGAGGACACATAATTTTTGCAACAGAAGATTAGGAAAAACCAAACCAAACCAAAACCAAAACCAACCAACCAAACAAAATAATATATGGAGGACTAGTCTGAATAATGTTGCTCCTAAAAACTCAGACAAGAAATGGGGGAATCAATGAGACCAGAGGAGCAACTCAGATTATCTTCTACCAACTAGAGGGCATGGAATACCATTTTTGTAAGATGAGCTTGAATAGAGAGGATTCAAGGAAACAAGTAAAATACCAGAGTGTATGTGAAGGATTTGAGATATAAAGTAATGACTGTTCCTTTAGAATGTTAGAAAGAACACACTTGATTACACACCTAGATATGAATGACAAGGAGATGGAAGATTTCACAGTGAATCCCAGGTTATACACCTCACATGCAAAGGTTGATGATTATTACTATCCCTATTACAGGAGGGATGTGGACGTGCTGGAGCGTGTCCAGAGAAGGGCCACGAGGATGATCAGAGGGCTGGAGCACCTCTCCTATGAGGACAGACTGAAGGAGTTGGGGCTGTTCAGTCTGGAGAAGAGAAGGCTCCCAGGTGACCTCATTGTGGCCTTCCAGTATCTGAAGGGGGCCTACAGGAAGGCTGGGGAGGGACTTCTCAGGATCTCAGGTAGTGATAGGACTAGGGGGAACGGAATGAAGCTGGAAATGGGGAGATTCAGGCTAGATGTGAGGAAGAAGTTCTTCACCATGAGAGTGGTGAAGCCATGGAATGGGTTATCCAGGGAGGTGGTTGAGGCCCCGTCCCTGGAGGTGTTTAAGACCAGGCTGGACGAAAACTTTAAAAAGCTGTTTGTTTGTTCATTTGTTTAAGCTGAGACAATGTCAATAAATTCCAGAAAACATTTTGCATTAAATAGTGAAAACAAATCGCTTTGCCTGAGTTTCCAGTTGTCCACAATCAAAAACATTCAACGATACCTACGGTGAAAGGATGTCAAGAATGTTATTTAAACATTGTGAATTTTAGTCTGACATTAAAAATCCACACAAATTAGGAAATGCCACATTGCCACTTGCTGCAGTCCATGCAGTTTTAAGGAACATCATGTTTGCTCATGGCATGTCCAAAAAGGCTGCCAACTGGCTGCTGACGGCGCTTTTGTGCAGTCTTGTTTCTGTAACTGCAGGGAAATCATGCAACTATTTGGCAAGGGGCAAAATACAGCAAAGCAAGCATTTGCCAGTCTCTGTGATGGCCTCATTTTGACAATGTATCACAACATATATTTAAGAAATTTTTTTGAAATTGCAGAGCTGGGCTTTGAAAGTGTGAAACGCAGATCATGTGAACCACTGCCCTAATGCCTTAGTCATGCAGTTGCTGAGCAAATGCTTGTCAGACCAAGTATTATATTCACCATTTAAGAAAGCAAAGATTCATCATAACTAATAATCATCAAATCACAGAATGGTAGGATTGAGGCAATCCCAGGCACAAATCCAGGCTGGGCAGTGACTGGCTGGAGAGCAGCCCTGAGGAGAGAGACTTGGGGGTGCTGGTGGATGAGAAGCTCAACAGGAGCTCTCAATGTGCACTTGCAGCCCGGAAGGCCAATCAGGTCCTGGGCTGCACTGAGAGAAGTGTGGCCAGCAGGTCAAGGGAGGTGCTTCTCCCCCTCTACTCAGCTCTGCTGAGACCCCACCTCGAGTACTGTGTCCAGTTCTGGAGTCCCTATTACAAGAGGGATATGGAGGTGCTGGAAGGTGTCCAGAGAAGGGCCACAAGGATGATCAGAGGGCTGGAGCACCTCTCCTATGAGGACAGACTGAAGGAGTTGGGGCTGTTCAGTCTGGAGAAGAGAAGGCTCTGAGGTGACCTCATTGTGGCCTTCCAGTATCTGAAGGGGGCCTACAGGAAGGCTGGGGAGGGACTTCTCAGGCTATTGGGTAGTGATAGGACTAGGGGGAATGGAATGAAGCTGGAGGTAGGGAGATTCAGGCTGGACGTAAGGAGGAAGTTCTTCACCATAAGAGTGGTGAAGCCATGGAATGGGTTGTCCAGGGAGGTGGTTGAGGCCCCGTCCCTGGATGTGTTTAAGACCAGGCTGGATGAGGCTCTGGCCAGCCTGCTCTAGTGTGGGGTGTCCCTGCCCATGGCAGGGGTGTTGGAACTAGATGATCCTTGTGGTCCCTTCCAACCCTGACTGATACTATGATACTATGTGTTGGTCATCTGAAGGTCATCTAGTCCAACCCACTGCTAAAGCAGGATCACCCAGAGAAGGCTGCACAGGAACACATCTAGGTGGGTTTTGAAAGCCTCCAGAGAAGGAAACTCCAAAACCCCCATATGCAGCCTGTTCCAGGGCTCCATCACCCTCACAAAAATGAAGTATTTCCCTCATATTTAAGTGGAATTCTCAGTTTGTCTCCATTGCCCCTTAAAATTGTAGATATTGATCAAATCCCCTCGGGCTCCTCTGTTCCAGACTAAAGACCCCCAGGTCTCGGCTTTTCCTCATCAAACATAGCCTCATAGCCTCTTTTGGACAGACTCTAGTATATTCCTGTCCCTCTTGAAATAGGGAGCCCAGAATTGGACACAATACTCCAGACGAGCCTCACTAGGGTAGGGTAGAGGGGCAGAAGAACCTGCCTCGACCTCTTGGCCACACATTTTTCTTATTGTGCAAGGGCACATTGCTCTCTCATGGTTAACTTAGATCCACCAGGACTCCAAGGTCCTTCTCCCTTGAGCTGTTTTCCAGCAGGTCAGCCCATAACCTGTACTAGTGCATGGGGTTATTCTTGCACAGTGTAGGATTCTGCAGCTGCCCTTGTTGATCTTCGTGACACTGCAACCTGAATAACCCTGCAGCCTGGCCAGGTATCAGTGAGTGGCAGCACAGATTGATGGGGTGTCAGCCAGTCCTTCTAGTTTTGTATCACCAGCAAAGTTGCTGACAGTCCATTCTATCCCTTCCTCCAGGTCATTGATGATGCTGCTGAATGGATGCTGGACCCAGTACATGTAATGTCTAAAGTGATTGAGATATCACAGTATCACAGTATCACCAAGGTTGGAAGAGACCTCAAAGATCATCGAGTCCAACCTGTCACCACAGACCCCGTGACTAGACCATGGCACCAAGTACCACGTCCAATCCCCTCTTGAGCACCTCCAGGGAGGTCGCCCCTGAGCCTCCTCTTCTCCAGGCTAAACAACCCCAGCTCCCTCAGCCTCTCCTCATAGGGCTTGTGCTCAAGGCCTCTCACCAGCCTTGTTGCCCTTCTCTGGAGACGTTCAAGTGTCAGAATGTCCTTCTTAAACTGAGGGGCCCAGAACTGGACACAGTACTCAAGGTGTGGCCTAACCAATGCAGAGTACAGGGGCACAATGACCTCCCTGCTCCTGCTGGCCACACTATTCCTAATGCAGGCCAGATACTTAAATTTCAGCAAAAATAGTATTTTTGATGTTATCTTCTGTAAATTAACAGTATCTCAGAATAAAAATATAATCTTGTCCTTCTACAAATCTGTTGGAGGAAGACATAGCCTAGAAGAAGAGCGAGAGTAAAAGGAAAAGATAATAAATTAGTGAGGCCCACACATAGGGGTTTTCTGCTCCTGGAGATAGTAATGGAGACAGAAAATCTGCAACAGCATTTCAAATAACATGTGAAACAAAGACTGGAAGACTCCAGTGGTACCTCAGGCACATGAGAAGTACTCTTATCAACACAAATCAACCCACCAAGGAGACAACCATAAAATGGTAAGACTGCCAACAAGGAATGTAACATTTCTGAATCACCAGATGCAATACTCGTGTAGCAATATGAGATTCATCAAAGCCAAGTGCAGAGTCCTACACTTGTGGCACAACAACCCCATGAATGCTCCAGGATTGATTTTTCAACTGGAAAGCTGTCTGGCAGAGAAGGACCTGGGGGTGATGGTCAACAGCTGGCTGAAGATGAGCCAGCAGTGTGCCCAGGTACCTAAGAAGGCCAAGAGCATCCTGGCCTAGAGTAGGAGCAGGGCAAGGACTGTTCCCCTGTACTGGGTTCAGTTTTGGGGCCCTCACCACAAGAAGTGCAACAAAGTGCTGGAGCATGTCCAGAGATGAGCAACAAACCTGGTGAAGGGCCTGAAGAAGAGGTTTTGAGGAGCAGCTGAGGGAACTGGGTTAGTTTAGTCTGGATATAAGAAGGCTGACAGGAGACCTCATTGCTCTCTACACCTATCTGAAAGTAGGTTCTAATGAGGTGGGGGTTGGTATCTTCTCCCAGGTAACAAGAGATAGGATAAGAGGAAATAGTCATGAGTTGTGCCAGGTGAGGTTTAGGTTGGGCATTAGAAAAAATTTCTTCACAGAAAGGGCTGTCAAGCCCTGGAACAGGCTGCCCAGGAGGGGTTTAAAAGTTGTGTAGATCTGGTATTGAGGGACATGGTTTCGTGGTGATCTGGAAGTGCTGGGTTAGCGGTTAGATCAAACAATCTTCAGTGCCTTTTCCACCCAAAACAACCCTGTATTCTTTGGGGCACTTTGTATTCTACAAAGGCCAATTACTTCTCATTTTGTATTCATCTGCATAAGGATAAAACACTGCTTCTTTATTTTTTTGCTTGTTTCCTCCACATCCTCCTCAGTTTTCAGTCACTTAACTTCCTTTCAAAGAAAGTAAATTTACAGCAGAGAAAATTCATTAATCTCATTTTATTGTATAACTTTAATAGGACATAGTGTTACCTTACTATTGATCTTTTTATATTGATATCTGTTCAACATCTTTTCTTTTTTATAAAAATGCAAGTTCAAAATAAATGTAGGTAATGAGAACAAAGTATGAGAATTAACAACACTTACAAAGCTGAAAATATTAAACTGGCCTAAATTAAATGGCCTAAAAAGATTAAACACCTACACTTGAGTGGAGTCACCATCCCTGGAGGTGTTCAAGAGGGGACTGGACGTGGCACTTGGTGCCATGGTTTAGTCACAAGGTCTGTGGTGACAGGTTGGACTTGATGATCTTTGAGGTCTTCTCTTCCAACCTTGGTGATTCTGTGATCATATCTGACATATTTTTCTTCTTTCAATTTCTACTATTTTAGCTACACTCTGGGCTACAATGAGAGATGATTCAGGAGAGACAATAAAATCTCACCACTGGTTCTTAGAAGGGTTTTTCTTTTCTATATTGCTTAATGTTCTGCAGAGCTGGCAATTTAATCACTGATCTTACAGAGATGAAGTTGGTTGTGATGTTATACATACATACATACATACACATATATATATAAAATAGCTGATGAATGTGGGTTTTTTTCTGTGTATGAAACAGTTTGGTGGTTTTTTGCTGGAAGGAGTTGAAGAGGCTTGACAATATACGAATTATGCCTAAGGGTAGATTTCATTAATTTGCACAGGAAACTAAAAGTCCCACTGAAAATTAGCTGAGATTGTTAATTTAAATATTAAAAGGAAAAGCAGGTATATGTGACAAAGCCCAGAAGTTCCAGACTAGCAAGGTTTTTCCACATGCACTGTATTTAAGATACTTAAAGTGTTTACATCAATAACATCTTGCAAACTAGCATATCATTCATACTGTTGTCAAGAATTCTCCAAACTATGATGGATTACTTGCTTTCAATATTAATCAGAGTGGGAAAAGACAGTCCTCTAAACACAAACAAGGCTTTGAGCTATGGAGGAAGTAGAGTTAAGGTGCCCATCTGAGGTCTAGCAGTTCAGCAGACTCCCAAGATCACCACAAATGTCCACTGTGGTCTTAAGCAGATAAGATGATATTAAAAACCTAAAAAACCCAGACAGCAGCCCTAAAATGTAGCTGCCAGGATCTTGTACTAGTTCCCTCTTTGAACTAGGAGTCAAGCTTCAGTATTAAGCATGTAGCTATAACCAGTCAACTCTACAAACAGCTCTCTAAGCTGGACAAACAAGAGAAAAGACAATAACATGATTCAGTGTACATAATGCCATGCAGAAGTAGGTCTTGGACCCATCGCTGACAGAGTCTCCAATAAACACACCTCACAGAGCATGCACAGACCATGAGCTCACTTCAACAGGGAACACAGAAAGGAGAAACCTTCAAAAAACCTTGTATCACAGTATCACAGTATCACAGTATCGCTAAGGTTGGAAGAGACCTCGAAGATCATCAAGTCCAACCTGTCACCACAGACCTCACAACTAGACCATGGCACGTCCAATCCCCTCTTGAACACCTCCAGGGACAGTGACTCCACCACCTCCCCGGGCAGCCCATTCCAATGGCGAATCACTCTCTCCATGAAGAACTTTCTCCTCACCTTGAGCCTAAACTTGCCCTGGCGCAGCTTGAGACTGTGTCCCCTTGTTCTGGTGGTGGTTACTAGAGAGAAGAGGCCAACCCCTTCCTGGCTACAACCACCTTTCAGGTAGTTGTAGAGAGCAATGAGGTCGCCCCTGAGCCTCCTCTTCTCCAGGATAAACAACCCAGAGTTTTCCAAATCTTTCATAATGCACTTAACTATACCATAACCACTCGTCTCCAGTCGTGTGTGGATGTAAATTTAGCCACGACCTTTTCTTCTTCCTCTTTTTCCTTGGCTTGAGACAGCCTGCATTCCAAACCTGTCCAAAATATTCAAACTAGCTCTCTGCAACATTTTAATGTATTTAAACATGTAATAAAAGGGAAGTTATGCCAGTTTAAAAAAAAAAATCATTTAATATATGTCTGTATCATAGTATCACAGTATCAGTCAGAGTTGGAAGGGACCACAAGGATCATCTAGTTCCAACCCCCTGCCATGGGCAGGGACACCCCACGCTACATCAGGCTGGCCAGAGCCTCATCCAGCCTGGTCTTAAACACTTCCAGGGACGGGGCCTCAACCACCTCCCTGGATAACCCATTCCAGGGCTTCACCACTCTCATGGTGAAGAACTTCCTCCTCACATCTAGCCTGAATACAATACAATACAATACAATACAATACAATACAATACAGCAGGTTGAAAGAGACCTTCAAGATCATCGCGTCCAACCCATCAACCAACCCAACCCACCTAAACAACTAAACCATGGTACCAAGCACCCCATCAAGTCTCCTCCTGAACACCTCCAATGAAGGAGACTCCACCACCAGGTGAATCTCCCCACCTCCAGCTTCATTCCATTCCCCCTAGTCCTATCACTACCTGAACCCCAGCTCCCTCAGCCTATCCTCATTGGACTTGTGCTCAAGGCCTTTCACCAGCCTTGTTGCCCTTCTCTGGACACGTTCAAGTGTCTCGATGTCCTTCTTAAACTGAGGGGCCCAGAAGTGGACACAGTACTCAAGGTGTGGCCTAACCAAAGCAGAGTACAGAGGCACAATGACCTCCCTGCTCCTGCTGGCCACACTATTCCTAATGCACACCAGGATGCTGTTGGCCTTCATGGTCACCTGGGTACATTGCTGGCTCATGTTCAGGCAGCTGTCAATCAGCACCCCCAGGTCCCTCTCTGTTTGGCAGCTCTCCAGCCACTCTGACCCCAGCCTGTAGCTCTGCATGGGGTTGTTGTGGCCCAAGTGCAGCATCTGGCACTTGGACTTGTTGAATGCCATCCCACTGGACTCTGCCCATCTGTCCATTCGGTCGAGATCCCTCTGCAGAGCCCTTCCACTCTCTAACTGATCAACATCTGTTCCCAATTTGGTGTCATCTGCAAATTTGCTGATGACTGTCTCAATCCCCTCATCCAGATCATCAATGAAGACATTGAAGAGGATGGGGCCTAGCACTGATCCCTGGGGGACGCCACTGGTGACTGGCCTTCAGCTGGAGGTGGCACCATTCACCACCACTCTCTGGGCCTGTCTCATCTCAGAAGTTAGGCTTGCAGCTCATAGATGCAGGGAGATGTTGATATTTCATTAGGGTTCACAGCAAGAAAATGTATTCTAGACTTTGGCTGAATACTCCCCTTTTCTTTTAAAACACACAAGTGTTTCAGACGGTAGCAGTGCCCTTCAAAGCAACAGATCAGTAAGATGGTCCTAAGTAAGATGGTCCTAGTTAGTCCTGCTCCAGCAGAGGTGCTGAGATAGATGATCTTTTGAAGTACCTTTCAACCCCCGGCCTTCTGTGATTTTGTGAAGATTTACCTAAAAAATGAAAACAACTGGCTTCCACGCCCTTCACCAACTTGCAGGTTGGCATGGGGGGCAGAACCCCATCTCTCTAACTTTAAAAACTCTTTTAAAATAAGGATCTTGTGCAGTCCTTCAAGGAGAAATCAGAACCAGGATCTCCCCTCTTCTAAGTAGGTGCCCCAACCATTTATCCACAGTCATGCTCCCTCTTGCTCCCTCTCTTTGACCTAAGGAATTCTGATATTTTTTTTCAACCTGGCACAGCATCAGAAGGTGAAGTAGAGGGAGCCTCCCACCATGACTAGCCTATAGCCTGGTAGTCAGGTCCCAAGATGAAATGAACCATCTTGATTCAGGCTGAGAACAGGGCATGTCGAAACACTTCATGTTAGGGTGTGTAGTTTATGCGGGACTGTATCTCCACATTCAAGTTTCACTCTTAGGAAACTGGGCTGTAGCTGTCAACAATGTTCACAAATCCTTACTTGGATAAACACTCTAGTGCCCCCGCTTTTAAGAACACACAACCTCTATTTGGTTTTCACAAGTTAATTAACACATCTGGGAGGAAAAAAAGAGAAATGGAGCTTTGCATGCAGGGGTTAGCATCCACTTTTCCAGCAAAATTACTATGTATAAAGCATTTATTACTAAGAGAGAGCAATGAAAAACCTTCCCAACCAGTCTGATACCACCCTGCCAAACTCAATAGAGATTGCTGTGATGGAATGCAAAGAGATTATAAAAATGAACCTGTTCATTGACAGGGGGAAGAGGTAAGAGAAATCAAACAGACCCCCGCTGCAGCAGCAGCCCTGGGACATCAGCATCTCTGGCACTATGCTCTCCCCACTGCTGAAGCTTGTTTGATAAAAGCCAAGGAATGCAGCACTGTTGACAAAGTCCTTCTACAATAGCAATACTGAGAATGGAAAGGGAGATAAGCTGAGAACTGGCACGTTCTCTCTGTGGCAAACATGGATGAAATATTAGGTCATGTGGCAATAGTTTGAATAAATAGGAGCTGGTATGCTAAACCCTAGTGATGTTGGCTGGTGAACACTGCTTGAGGTTTAAGGTGTGGCCACTTTTCTTCACAGACTCATTGGCACATGTACCCTGAGCCTTATTACCTCTCATTTACTGAAGCTGGCACACCTTGGGGAGGATTTTTGTTGTTGTTGTTTTTTCTTTTCTTCATTTTATTTGTTGGGTTGTTGGTTTTTTTTCCAAGGAGAGAAGAACTGAATCATAAGAAGACAAGATGGGAGATGTCAGGTCTGAGGCACATGTTTGAAGTTTATGAAAAAAAGAAACCAAAGAGTCAAAATCAGATCACTGTATCTCAGCAGTACATGCTGAGTGGAACAACTCAGTGAGAAAAAGGTTTGAATCTGAAAAGGGAAGGAAAGCTCAGGCATGTCTGTAGGTTTGAAGGTTCCTCTTCAAACAAGATGCTCAGCAAGACCTGCTATGGATAGCAAATATTTGTGTATGTTCACCCATTTTGGTATCTTAGCACAGCCTCTTACAGGGCAGTACAAACTTTGTTTCCAGGCTTACCTACTTCTCTTATTTCTTCTAAGATGTGTGCTATCTTATCCAGCCTGGACATCTCCACTGAAAAACCCCTTCCAATCTCCTCATGTACTACTAACAATATACATGCAAAGAGTAAGCCAGAAAATGCACTTAAAATTCTCTGGCAGAATTAACAGCTGATAATGTGCAGCCAAGCAAGCACCTGGCTAATTTCTCAGCTTCCTTGACGTCCGTGGGTCACAGTCAGTCATTAAAAAAATCCAGGCTTTCATGTAGAAGTCATATTAAAAAATCCAAAAACAAACACAAAACAAAACACATCACACCTCCTTTTTGTTTTTAAAGGCAAATATAAGATGAAAATATAAAAGTACATTCTAAATCAGGACTAACCTAAAGACTATTTGAAGTGTTTTCAGCATGCAAGAGAGAGGAAAAGCATGAGAAACCTTCAATGGAGGCAGCCTGATGAGCCATTCTCCTTTATCCTAGAGGGGTAACTCACCCAACAGGTTTCTGCTTATACTTTATAAAGTTCATATAAATTCTCACAGATTCACCTTTCCATTTTTTAATAACATTCAATAGAGCCTGTTTCAATCTTCCTGTCTACTTTTCTCTATCAATCTTTGGTCAGAAATAAATCCAAGCTTTTCATTCTAAAAACAAAACAATGAGGTAAGTCTTCAGAAACCATCTCACCAGCTCTAGTTTTCAGTGAAGATGTGTACCAAGAAATGGAGAAAAAAAGAGTGAGGCCATTTTCCCCTTAAAATATACAGGAAAGCATATTAATGCAATACTTAAATCAATATTATATTACTTTAGACATATACCTATCAAGCAACAACAGAATCAATAATTACATTAATAACCACTCATTACAAAATTATTGCTATTAATTATGCTGGCTTCAGAAGCAATGAGAAAAAACTACATATGACATATCATGCTTGGTGTTTTTTGCTCTCCCATGTTTTGATAGACAAGTTTGCAAAACAGGATACAGATTTATTTCTATCATCTAAGACTAAATAACCAAGGAATAAAAATATCATAGTATCATAGTATCAGTCAGGGTTGGAAGGGACCACAAGGATCATCTAGTTCCAACCCCCTGCCATGGGCAGGGACACCCCACACTACATCAGGCTGGCCAGAGCCTCATTCAGCCTGGTCCCAGCCCCCTGGGACGGGGCCCCAACCACCTCCCTGGATAACCCATTCCAGGCCTTCACCACTTTCATGGGGAAGAACTTCTTCCTCATGTCCAGCCTGAATCTCCCCACCTCCAGCTTCATTCCTTTCCCCCAGGTCGTATCTGTAGCCTGAGAAGTCTCTCCCCAGCTTTCTTGTAGGCCCCCTTCAGATACTGGAAGGCCACAATGAGGTCACCTCGGAGCCTTCTCTTCTCCAGACTGAACAGCCCCAACTCCTTCAGTCTGTCCTCATAGGAGAGGTGCTCCAGCCCTCTGATCATCCTCGTGGCCCTTCTCTGGACACCTTCCAGCACCTCCAGATCTCTCTTGCAATAGGGGCTCCAGAACTGGATGCAGGACTCCAGGTGGGGTCTCACCAGAGCTGAGTAGAGGGGGAGAAGCACCTCCCTTGACCTGCTGGCCACACTTCTCCTGATGCACCCCAGGATCTGATTGGCTTTCTGGGCTGCAAGTGCACATTGAGAGCTCATGTTGAGCTTCTCGTCCACCAGCACCCCCAAGTCTCTCTCCTCAGGGCTGCTCTCCAGCCAGTCACTGCCCAGCCTGGATTTGTATCTGGGATTGCCTCGACCCAGATGCAGGAGCCTGCACTTGGTCTTGTGAACCTCATGAGGTTGGCTTGTGCCCACCTCTCCAGCCTGTCAAGGTCCCTCTGGATGGCATCCCTTCCCTCCAGCATGTCTGCTGTACCACACAGTTTGGTGTCATCAGCAAACTTGCTGAGGGTGCACTCAATGCCACTGTCCATGTCACCCACAAAGATGTTGAACAAGCCTGGTCCCAGGACTGATCCCTGAGGGACTCTGCTTGTCCCTGGCCTCCCCTGGGATATATCATTTATTGACCTTTGCATTCACTAAAACATAGACAAAAGAAAGGGTGAAATATTGGTGAAGGCCAAAAATCCCCACAAAACAGTTCTGCAGAGTCAGATATATTCTTCTTTTCCAGGCAGAAGTAGACTTTGAAAAGCTAAAAGAAGCTCCTTCATTGCTGCTGTTCCTGAATCCTCACAGAATTGCAGAAAACTTCCATTTGGAAGAGACCTCAAAGATCATCCAGTCCAACCCTCAACCCAGCACTGAAGGGCCAACATTAAACCATGTCCCTAAGTGCCAGGTCCACATATTGATTGAACACCTCCAGGGATGGTGACTCCACCACTGCCTTGGGCAGATCATTCCAATGTTTGAGAAACCCTTCAGTGAAGAAATATTTCCTAATACCCAGCCTGAACCTCCCCTGGTGCACCTTATAATCATCTCCTCTAGTCCTGTCGCTTGACACCAAGAAGAGGCTGCCCCCTTCTCACTCCTGCTTCCCTTCAGGTAGTTGTAGAGAACAATGAGGTCTCCCCCTCAGCCTCCTCTTCTTTAGACTGAATACCCCCAGCTCCCTCAGACAGTCCTTGTTTCCCCTCTCTGGACAGGATCCATAACCTCAGTGTCCTTCCTGTAGTGAGGAGCCCAGACCTGCACACAGTACTTGAGCTGTGGCCTCACCAGTGCTGAGTATAGGAGGATGATCACCTCCCTGTCCCTTCTAGCCTCTGTTTCTAATCCAATCCAGAATGCCACTGGCTTTCAAGGCCAGATGTGCACTCTGCTGCCTCCTTTTCAGTCAATTGTGAACCAATACCCCTAGGTTCCTCTCTGAGTTGCAGCTTTCCAACCGCACATTCCCAAGTCTGTAGCTCACTATCAGGTTGTTGTGACCCAGGTGACGGTCCTGGCACTTGACTTTGTTGAATTTCATACCATTAGCCTTGGCCCATCTGTCTAATCTGACTAGATCCTGTTGTAAACCTTCCCTACCCTCTTGCAGATTGACACAGCCACCCAGTTTGATGTCATCTGCAAATATATTGAGGGTGCACTCAATCCCCTCATCCAGATATTAAAGACAACAGGCCCCAGTACTGAACCCTGGGAGACACCACAAGCAACTGTGTGCCAGCCAGGTTCAACTCCATTCACCACCGCTCTGGGCCTGGCCATCCAGTAAGTTTTTAACCCAGTGCAAAGTGCACTTATCCAAGCTGTGTGCCATGAGTTTCTGAAGGAGAATGCTGTGGGAGCTCTGTGAAGGCACAGTTAAGTGAGACGCAGAGGTTTCTTAATCCTTGGGCAGAGAAAGACTGAGGAAAATCATGGCAATAGTCACAGAGCCAAATAATTTACAGCAGTATTTGAAATCCTGAGATTATAGAGACTAAAGGGAGTGTGTGGCCCTTAATGATAAATTAGATTCCTTTATTGAAGCAGAAAATGTGTTTCTGGATATTGCAGAAACCTATTCATAGTTTTCATCACAATTTTACCGAGAAGACTGAAAAGAAATGTGATATAGTTGACACCAAGGAGATAGTTCATATTCTGTAAGGAATAACTGCTTACAACAAATGACTGGTCCTGCATTATTTCAATGCTGTTACAGTTGTGTGTTTATACAGGAAACCTTACTATGCTGCTTCTCTCCCCCCTAAAACCCAGTTTTTCTTCAACCAAAATATCAGTTGCAATATAATGGCAAAGTAAAAATACTGTTCTCCTTAGTTTTCAGCTACACTGCAGGATCACAGAATAATTTTGGATGGAAAATCCCTTTAAGGATTACCATTACCTAGCTCTACCAAGCGTGGTGCTGAATCATGTCCTTCTACAACACGTCTCAGCCTCTTTTAAATGCCTCCAGGGGTAGTAATTCCAACACTTCCCTGAAGAGCATATTCCAGTATTTGATAACACTGTCAGTTATATTATTTCAACATAATAGGGAAAATATTCATAGAATCATAGAACTGTTTCAGTTGGAAAAGACCTCCAAGATCAAGTCTAACTATCAACCCAACACCAGCACGGACATTACAGAATCACTGAATCACAGAAACATTCAGGTTGGAAAAGACCCTCAGGATCACCAAGTCCAACTGATAACCCTGCTCCACAAGGGTCACCTCTAAACCATATCCCCAAGCACCACATCCAAGCAACCCTTAAACACATCCAACCCTTAAATACTCCCTGGGCAGTACATGCCAATGCCTGAATGCTCTTTCTGCGATTTTTTTTCCTAATGTTGAGTCTAAACCTACCCAGTCACAACTAAATGTGTTCCCTCTTATTACCTTTGAGAAGAGACCAGCACCAGCCTCTCCACAATGTCCTTTCAGGGAGTTGTAGAGAGCCATGACATCCCCGGTTAGGAGAGGAGAGGAGAGGAGAGGAGAGGAGAGAGGAGAGGAGAGGAGAGGAGAGGAGAGGAGAGGAGAGGAGAGGAGAGGAGAGGAGAGGAGAGGAGAGGAGAGGAGAGGAGAGGAGAGGAGAGGAGAGGAGAGGAGAGGAGAGGAGAGGAGAGGAGAGGAGAGGAGAGGAGAGGAGAGGAGAGGAGAGGAGAGGAGAGGAGAGGAGAGGAGAGGAGAGGAGAGGAGAGGAGAGGAGAGGAGAGGAGAGGAGAGGAGAGGAGAGGAGAGGAGAGGAGAGGAGAGGAGAGGAGAGGAGAGGAGAGGAGAGGAGAGGAGAGGAGAGGAGAGGGAGGGGAGAGAGGAGAGGATATAAGTTGGGGGTGCTTCTGTGGATAACAATAATCAAAGGTGGCTGGTAAAGAATATAAACAGATGAAACTGAGGAAAAATGCATACACTGCACCAGACTGCTGGTCTGACTATTGAAAACTCAATTACAGTTAATTTATGACATGCACATTTGCAAAGATGTCTAGCACATTGGTCCTTGACAGTATCAACAGCTTAAGCTGTGATGCCCTGACAGTGCAGGACAGCAGCATGCACACATACCCTGGAAGAAGAACAGTTACATCAGGTCCAGATGCCTTGCCTCGGGATGGAACTAATTGGATTGAGATGAAAGCTACACTAATATAGCTGTCCAGTATGCAAGTCTAAACCAGGATCAATTAGTGGTAACTTGGAGCTCTCTGCATCTTACTGTGTTATAATGCACAGCATATAGGGCCTCCTGTGTAGACTTAGGAAGACAGTTCCAATAACCAGCTTTTCAAAGGGGAAGCTAAGGTAATGTCTGCTCATGTGCTGAAAAACTCTACATAGGAAGAATACCACTGAATAGTGATCAAATAAACCAACCAAGTTCAACCCCATAAAACTGAAGAAAGAATAAAAGCAAACAGAAATTAGGTATGAGGACTTGCTGTACAAGAAGTGCTATGATACACGTTAGGCAGAGATGTAGGCTAAGATTCTACTACTCTACAGAAAAATGCTATAGAATATAGAGTTCAAATATTCCATTTGTCCCTATTTTCTTAAGGCTTACATACCTGCTTCATCTCTGTCATCTGGAACTACACAACAATGACACTATTTATGTAACCAATACTGCATCTCCTTAATCATAAAAGTGTTTTGGATGGAAATGCCCTTTAAGATTCTCAAGTCCAACTCTATCTAACTCTACCAAGTGCTAAACCAAAATTGCTCAGCAAAGCAAAGACCTGAATGAACAAAATCAGAATGGTCAATCTTTAAATATTTCTACATGGCTCATAATCAACCACAGGCAGGTTAACAAAGGAAGAGAAAATACACAATGCACTTTTATACTTGAATATTAAGCAAAAAAAACCCCAATACCCTAGATATTTTTACCCTAGACTTTCAGCTTTTAAGAAAGAGATGGAAGTTTTGTCACTTGTGGTACAAACTGTTTCGCTCCCTCATGGTTTATCACTGAAAAATGCTATAGTCAAGAGGGATGATTTCCCAGAAAATCACTGAAATGCAGGTAATTTAGGGAAAAAAATGATTGATTGTCTTTCTTCAAGCTGCTACTGCTTATTAGTATCAAATTACTGACTGATCACTCCCCAGGTCTCCTGAGAATACCAGCCTCCTATCCTGCTGCTCCTGGCTGCTGTATCTCAGTTAAAACTACATGTAGTCCTAACATTGTCTCACCAGAGCTTATTAGGTATTCAAAACATGTCTGAACTGTGCACACCACATTCATCTACATAGCAGACCAATGGGACTATTTAAAGGAGAAGACTTATTTACCATGAAATGAAGTTAGTTTGGACCTGAATGGCATCCTGCTGTGATGTTTCATGGGAAAGCAGAAAACGAGTTTCTCATGTTCACCACCACACAGAAGGCATTTGTAACTGAGTGCACCAAAAAGAGTCCCACAGTATGAAAGAATAAGAAGGGTACAGTACTCAGCTACAACTGATGACCATCATTTGAAGAGTTAACAAGGGCTGCTGGTTAAATAAAAAGGAAATAACAGAGTTAATTACCTTAGCTAAAACCAAGAAGTTTATGCTGGGATTAGTGCAGGGAGTAGCAGGAGTTGCAAGGAGCTATCAGGAGAAAGGCTTTTATGTAAGAACAGCTGAAAGCCAAATTACAGCATCCAGCTAAGGACTAGATATGAAGAGGCCATGAATAGTAATGATCAGCAAAGGAGTGAAGTGGGCTTTGAAGAAGGAAGGAAGGAGAGAAGAAATCAAGCTAATACAAAATTTCATTGTAGCAAGGGTGGAAAGCAGCAGTAAGTGGAGAGATGGATGTAATGAGTATGAGCATGATATGAACCACTGTTAAGCAGCAGCTGATTGAGATTCAAGAAAGAAAATCATGGAAAATTCCAGTGACTACTGTGGAAGGAAATATACTGGTCTGTCTGCTTGTGAAAAGAAAAAGTGTTCTTGAACTTGGCAAAGAGTAGCAATGAGAATTACCTAGCCTCTACACTTTGAATTTCTTCACCCCAAGGGATGTGAAGCCCTGAAACAGGCAATGGTGGAGTTGCCAGCCCTGGAGGGATTTACAAGCTGTGGAGATGTAGTGCTGAGGGACAAGGTTTGGTGGTGATCTGGCAGTGCTGGGTTAACAGTTGAAACTGATAATCTTAAAAGCCTCTTCCAGCCAAAACAGTTTTATGTTTCTACAATTCTATGACTCACTGTAGTACATTTATGAGGAAAATTGTCTGTGTCTCATTAATCAGGAAAGCCTAAAAAAGGCTAAGTTAACTACAGCATATATAATCAGATTATCAAGAGATGTAGGAGATGACATTTCCTCGATAGAAATCCATCTTGAAACACAATTGAAGCCCTTCAAAAACAGCTGACATTGCAAAAATAAACAGAGTCTCCTGAATCAGTGATATTTCTGGAATAAATTGGAGAAAAATAGGGAAGGCACTAGAAGGGCACAACCAGCAGGTTCTCACATTTGTTAATGTTGTTAGAGGCAAGCTATAATTAAAAATGTAGATTTAAATATACACACATTCTCATTTTGTGTCATTTGTCATTTTGTGTAGCTTTTTTCTGTTGTTGTAAGCTGCACCAGTGCGTATATTTTCAAGTTTAGTCTTAAAGTTAATCACAGCTAGTTTAGCCATAGAATCATAGACTCATGGAATCATAGAGTCATAGAATGGTCTGGGTTGGAGGGGACCTCAAAAGCTCATCCAGTCCATCCCCTCTGCAGTCAGCAGGGACATCCTCAACTTGATCAGGTTGCCCAGAGCCCTGTTATGCCTCACCTTGAATACCTCCAAGGATGGGGCCTCAACGACCTCCCTGAGCAACCTGTTTCAGTGTTTCACCACCCTCATGGTGCAGAACTTGTTCCTATTATTCAATTTAAATCTACTCTTCTCTAATTTTAAAGCACTGTCCCTCATCCTATCACTACAGGCCTTTGTTAACAGTCTCTCTTCAACCTTCTTGTAGCCTAGGTTGTCTGGGCTAGCTAGTGTACATCCTATGTGTATTTCCCTGTGGATATTTATGTGTGTACACAAAGAGAGGTCAGTTTTTAGTCTGGTGCTGCTTAAATACCCTTTTAGTATATGGAAAGTTTCACATACTTTATACTTTTACATTTTATTCTTCACTGACACAGTGATCCCTGAGGAAAGATATTAATTCACTGAAGATCCTTAAAACATACTTAAGACAAGATCCACTGTCAGTGTACTGCAATTAGATCTTCCCAGTTCTGAAACAGACTCCAGAATTAAACTCCCTCCTCTTGAGAAAGCAACAAAATAAATTAAGATGCTCAAAAAGTAACCTAGAGTAGGTGGAAAAGGGATAGAAATTGATTCTTTATTATTGATATAAACCCTCTCTTTGGAAGCATAAAACTTTGGTCAGATGAAAACTACATCATAATAGCCATAAGACAGAAATTTTGTCAAAGGAGGGAAATATCTTCTAACTTGGCCTAAAATAGTTTAGCAATACCATACTTAACAATTCAGCTCTAGCTGTAGTTAGGATGCTTATACCACAAAATATCACAACACATAACAGAGCCAGGCACGAAAGACTGTTTTTCTACAGTCCTATGATACTAAAATACCAGTTGTCAAACATGAAGGGAAGAACAGCAAAGCCAACTGTATCTTCATTCTTCCTTCTTTGTTAACCACACAGTGCAGAGGATACCGTCACAAGGAAATACATGAGTACCTGGCTACTCTATTTCTCATATTTGGATTGTATCTAATTCTTCCAGTTGTGGTACTGATTAATGGGGCACTGTTAACATCACACATTCGAATAGAATAGAATAGAATAGAATAGAATAGAATAGAATAGAATAGAATAGAATAGAATAGAATAGAATAGAATAGAATAGGACTAACCAGGTTGGAAGAGACCTTCAAGATCATTGCGTCCAACCCATCAACCAATCCAACCCACCTAAACAACTAAACCATGCAACCAAGCACCCCATCAAGTCTCCTCCTGAACACCCCTAGTGAAGGTGACTCCATCACCTCCCTGGCCAGCCCATTCCAATGGGCAATCACTCTCTCTGTATAGAACTTCTTCCTAACATCCAGCCTAAACCTGCCCTGGTGCAGCCTGAGACTGTGTCCTCTTGTTCTGGTGCTGCTTGCCTGGGAGAAGAGACCAACCTCTGCCTGGCTACAACCTCCCTTCAGGTAGTTGTAGAAAGCAATGAGGTCATCCCTGAGTCTCCTCTCCTCCAGGCTAAGCAACCCCAACTCCCTCAGCCTCTCCTCACAGGGCTTGTGTTCCAAACCCCTCACCAACCTTGTTGCCCTTCTCTGGACACATTCCAGCAAGTCAACATCCTTCCTAAACTGAGGGGCCCAGAACTTCAAAGAGGACAGGGGAAATTGATCAAAGAGGCCAAGTTTAATTGTTTCCAGTTTCTTGTATCACCTGAAAACTTCACCTTCATAACTTTCATCTTCATCAAAGGCCTGAGATCACAGATTCATTGTTCAAATAAAAAAAAAAAAAAAGAGAGAGTTTCCAAATTCATAGGGGACAGTAGGAACTACAACACTGGATGGATGGAAAAATACAAGATTACAAAACCCCCCACAGTAATCCTTTAATGAAGGTTTTCAATGAACATGAACCTATTAAATAATGTCACATTTAATGAGTACTTAAATAATATCATTAATAATGGAGTAATTGGACGCCTTTACAAAAAGAAAATCTATTTAACACTGTCATCATTTCCGGCAATACAAGTTTCTGAATTGTGTCTTGTTCTGAGTTGTTACTATTTTTTTAAACATAAATAAGTCAGAAATAATGAGTGAGAGCAACTTTTCTGAGAACTGCAGACCAACCATTTAACTTCTGCTCTGTTAAAAATAACAAAACAAACCCAAGCCCAACACAATGCACTCTGCCTGTGGTTATACCAGTGGTGTAAAATTGCTGCTGTGCTCGCGCTGTCCTGGAAATGCCGGCAATGTGGCCAACTGACTCAAGCAGGATGGCTTTGTATGGGATTTCAGAGTCATTATTACCCCAAAGACAAAATCTGCAATGAGTTATTGTCATACATGCATTCACTTTCATACATACATTCACTTTCCTGCTTGCATTCTCTGTTTGATTTCCAAAGGTAGGATGCAACCTTGTTGGTGAGGGGTTTGGAACACAAGCCCTATGAGGAAAGGCTGAGGGAGCTGGGGTTGCTTAGCCTGGAGAAGAGGAGACTGAGGGGTGACCTTCTTGCTCTCTACAACTACCTGAAGGGAGGCTGTAGCCAGGCAGAGGTTGGTCTCTTCTCCCAGGCAGCCAGTACCAGAACAAGAGGACACAGTCTCAGGCTGCGCCAGGGGAGGTTTAGACTGGATGTTAGGAAGAAGTTCTTCACAGACAGAGTGATTGCCCATTGGAATGGGCTGGCCAGGGAGGTGGTGGAGTCAACATTATTGGAGGTGTTCGGGAAGAGTCTTGATGGGGTGCTTGGTTGCATGGTTTAGTTGTTTAGGTGGGTTGGATTGGTTGATGGGTTGGACGCAATGATCTTGAAGGTCTCTTTCAACCTGGTGTATTGTATTGTATATTGCATTGTATTGTATTGTATTGTAACTTTTCTTCACTCTTCTATGTAAAATGAAGAAAATCTTTTTATCATACTGTGTTAGAAAATTTGATATAGACAAACTACCTAACTATAAAATGGATCCTCATTTGATATGAAGTGGAAACCACTGACAGGAATTAAAACTCACACTACACTGCTTGGTCTAGATCCATATTCTGAATCAAAGTTGAAAGGAACAAATGATCACATCAGCAAAGACCACATGAAAGAGAAACAGGTCAGAAAGTGAAACAAAGCTGCAGATGAGGCTTCTTAAGGATTCTGTGAGAGATATGCAGAAGTCTTGATTTTGGTCAAACCTGCTCTGCCAGAAGAACCTCTAACACAGCATTTCAGCACTTTGGTCTTTAGCAGAAAATAGTTAACGTGCATCTCAGATGCATCTCCATTGTGATTATGGGGAGGTTGTTAAGAGTGTGAGAGACAGTCTGGCTTCGTTGTTTCACTTGAATTGCTAGGAAAAAGCTTAGAAAACAGTATGACAAACTTAATGTATCTGGTAAGTCTAAGGTTTTATAGTCTATAAAACTCTTAAGTTAAAAACACATCTCCAAAACCAAAGTGATGAAGATGGAATCTTCTCTACACACCACCTAGAAGTGAGTATCATAAAATAAAATACCTGTAGTGGAAGTGTTGAAAAGAAGCAGTAACTCTGTTTTCTGAAATTCAGCAGGCAGCACCATGGTCTGCAGAGCTAAACCACCAGAAGTATCTTAGTCAGAATACAGAATTAACTGGGCTAGAAAGGACCTCGGAGACCATTGAGTCCAACACTATCTAATCAACTAAACCACGGCAACAAGTGCCTCATCCAGTCTCTTCCTAAACATTTCCAGTGGTGGTGACTCCACCACCTCCTTGGGCAGCCCATTCCAATGGGCAATCACTCTGTCTGTGAAGAACTTCTTCCTAACCTCCAGCCTAAACCTCCCCTGGTGCAGCCTGAGACTGTGTCCTCTTGTCCTGGTGCTGGTTCCCTGGGAGAAGAGACCAACCCCCACCCGGCTACAACCTCCCTTCAGGTAGTTGTAGAGAGCAATAAGGTCTGCCCTGAGCCTCCTCTTCTCCAGGCTAAGCAACCCCAGCTCCCTCAGTCTCTCCTCACAGGACTTGTGCTCCAAAGCCCTCCCCAGCTTTGTTGCTCTTCTCTGGACACGTTCCAGCAACTCAACATCTTTCTTAAACTGAGGGGCCCAGAACTGGACACAGGACTCAAGGTGTGGCCTAACCAGTGCTGAGTACAGGGGCACAATGGCCTCCCTGCTCCTCCTGGCCACACTATCCACACACCCAAGTAGAACAGCATTTTGAAAGGTGGAGCTTTTGTAGAATTTGAACTCTAGCATTTTGGTCACTGGAATTATTTGTGGACTATTGAGCTCATTCAGATTATTGTTAAATTATGATCCATTTTACTGGAGAGCACTTTGATTTACAGTTTGGGTCAATGAAGAAAGTACATGGAAAAAAATATTCTGCAAATCCCATTTTGAATTTCAAACCCATCCAGAAACACTAAAAGTGCACAAAACAAGCACTTAGGAGCACATACCTGTTTGATCAGAATAAACTACACAGTTCTCTGTATATTCTTTCACTTCAATGAGGAGTTTTGAGCAAGGAGTTGAACTACAGGATCTCTAGAGGTTCTCCAACCCTAATTATTCAATTATTCTGTTCTTATTTTCTCTGCAAATGACTTAATTTCTACCCTATAGCACAACTGCTCAGCAGCTGTGTTTGGGTCAAACTCTTTCTGCTCACCTTAAGTCACCTCAAACATTAATAAGCACTGGACTGAAGAATCATACAATCATCTGCTTGGATGAGCAGATTGTTAAATTCAACCCTTGTCTCACTCTGCCAAATCTAGTGCTAAACCATGTCCCCCAATACCACATCTCCGTTTCTTTTAAACACCTTCAGGGATGGTGATTCAAGCCAGGCAACCTGCTCCAGGGTTTGATAACCCTTTCAAGGAAGAGATTTATTCTCATATCCAACCTACACTTCCCCTGGTGCAACCTGAGGCCATTTCCTCTTGTCCTATCACTTGTTCCTTGGGAGAAGAGACAGACCCCACCACCTTCCAGGGAGTTGTAGAGAGCAATGAGGTCTCCCCTCAGTCTCCTATTCTCCTCAGTTCCTTTAGCTGCTCCTCCCCAGCCCAGTTCTCCAGAGCCTTCCCCAGCTTTGTTGCCCTTCTCTAGACACACTCCAGGACCTTGATGTACTTCTTGTGGAGGAGCCCAAAACTGAACCCTATAGTCAAGCTGTGGCCTCACCAGTACTGAGTACAGGAGTATGATCACCTCCTTGGTCTTGCTGGTTACACTGTTGCTGACACAGGCTAGGATGTTCTTGGCCTTCTTCACCACCTGAGCACATTGCTATATATGATAGAAAAATGACACAATAGAAGGAATTTTCATGGGAAAGTTTGTTGTTGGAATAAATAGCTGCAACAAAACCCAAAAAGAGGGTAAGTGCCTCACTGAGAAGAGACATACAGAGTCACAACTATCATAATTTTATATGGAAGTATGAAAACAAGAATAACCAAAAGAAGACAAGGCCAAAATCAATATATTGGTCTCTTCTCCCTAGTAAAAAGTGATAGAATGAAAAGAAATAGCCTCACGTTGCACTACAGCAGGTTTAGATTGGATATTGGGGAAAAAACATTCTTTACTGAAAGGAGTGGTGAGGCATTGGAACAGGCTGCTCAATGAAGTGATGGACTGGCCATCCCTAGAGCTGTTCGAAAAGCACGTGGACATAGCATTTTGGGACATGGTTTACAGTATTACAGTATTACCAAGGTTGGAAGAGACCTTGAAGATCATCGAGTCCAACCTGTAACCACAAACCTCACGACTAGACCATGGCACCAAGTGCCACATCCAGTCCCCTCCTGAACGCCTCCAGGGATGGCGACTCAACCACCTCCCCGGGCAGCCCATTCCAATGATGAATCACTCTCTCAGTGAAGAACTTCCTCCTCACCTCGAGCCTAAACTTCCCCTGGTGCAGCTTGAGACTCTGTCCCCTTGTTCTGGTGCTGGCTGCCAGGGAGAAGAGGCCAACCCCTTCCTGGATACAACCACCTTTCAGGTAGGTGGAAGGGGTTGGCCTCTTAGTTTAGTGGCCATCGTGGTGTTAGGTTTATTGTTGGACTTGATGATCTCAGAGGGCTTTTCCAACCAAAACAATTCTATGATTCTGTGACAATTCAGGAATGTTTCAGCTAGTGCTGAGCAGTGCTTACAGAGAGTCAAGGCCTTGTCTGCTTCTCTCACCACCTCACCAACAAGTGCACAAGAAGCTGGAAGGGGACACAGATGGGACAGCTGACCTTAATCACTCAAAGATATATTTGTGACCATATGATGTCATGTTCAGCATATAAAGTTGAGAGAAAGAAGAAGGAAGGACGTTCAGAGTAACAGCATTTGTCTTCCCTAGTCACCGTATGTGATGGAGCCCAGCTCCTGGGCATGGCTGCTGAACATCTGCCTGCCCATGTAAAGTGGTGAATGAACTCCTTGTTACGCTTTGCTTGTGCACACAGCATTGACTTCACCTGTTAATATGTCTTTATCTCAGCCCAAGAGTTTTGTCACTTTTACAATTCCAATTCCATCACCCATCCTAGCAGGGGGGATGAGCAAGTGGAGGGGTGGGGGAGCTTAATTAAACCACGACAGAGGTTAACAATGTTACGTAGGACATCGCCCAAGTCCATCAACAGGTGTAGGATAAAATAGGCTTTGGATAAAATCCATTTGCTTTTTTTCTACTGCTGATGTAGTCAGTAGGACAGTAAACTGATCACTCCCCTTGTTAAATACATTCTTCATTTTATCATTCTCAAAACATTTTAAAGCCCAAACACTTCAGGTCAGGGCTTACCCCTTAGGCTACTACTGTAATTATACAGTCAGCTTAGGGTAAATTGTCAGCTCTGTCTGACTGGAAGTTTGCAAACCAGAGCTCAGCAGTGAGATTAAGCTTGGAATTGAATTTCACGGATATGACAGCACAAAACACATCCTGGAATTGCAATACTTAAAACACATTACTAATGGATTTTTAACTTTATACTGCTTTCAGCACCACAACAATTCCAAAAGGAAACAGAAATTGAAACAAGCAAAAATCCAAACCCAGAGATTCTGTATCATCTGGGAGTGTAGTAACTGCAGCTCTTCTGCTGGGTCATGACGAACAGAGGGTGATTATGCAATTGAACTGACCTCACAGATGGACTGAGGCCAAAAGCAAACTACAAAGAAAGTACCTGTCTCCAGACTTCACCTGACGTGCAAGGAACATCTCAGTAGGATAATGAAAGGAAAGGGAACTTACAGTCCAAGATGACTAATACGTGTTCCTAATTTATCAGTGCTTGACCTTTCTGAACAGTACTGCCTGTCTTAGGAAGCTACTACATAAAGCTTTGCAAATCCTGGTTAGAAAGCACTGTTCAAATTAAAAATTACATTCAACAATGCAACCTAGAAAATCATCCATTTGGGGGCATGTACAACAATTAAACCATCTATCTCATTCTATCTTAAGAAAACCCTCTTTATTGGTGAATAAATGACAGCTCATAATTTGCTGCATTATCTAGAGTATATTACTTTGCAATTATCAAAAAAGTGCCTATTCTTAACTTCATGAATTTGTTTCTTCCAAATGATGAAAATAATATACAAAGCTTAGTTGAAAGCCTTGACAAGTAGGCATGAAACAATATTAGCAAGCAGAATGTCGAGTCTGAGCTGAGAATAGATCCCATCTCCCTTCGTTTCAGAGTAGAAAATTAAATTACAGGGACTCTGCCCAGTTCTTTTACACTACAGAACTGCCATCCTATTAAAAAAATCATGCTTTTCTCCCCATAAATAAAATGTAGCAATTTAATCTGAGGTTTTGAAAGTATAATCATAGAATCACAGAATAGTTTATTTTGGAAAAGGCCTTTAAGCTCATCAAGACCAACCATTAACCCAGCACAGCCAGGTCACCACTAAACCACGTCACTCAGCACCACAGCTACGCAACTTTTAAATCCCTCTAGGGATGGGGACTCCACCACTTCCTTGGGCAGCCTGTTCAAGGACTTGACAATCCTTTCTGGGATAAAATTGTACCTCATGTCCAATCTAAACCTCCCCTGGCACAAACTGAGGCTGTTTCCTTTTTGTCCTATCACTTTGAACTTGGGAGAAGAGACTGACTGGACCTTGGTTCAAAGGCAGCCACTATAGCAACAACTCTTCAGCTCTTTACCTGTATAGTAGCTAGAAAGTCAGGCTGGTGTCAAATGCAATCATACAAAGCTTTTCTTTCTTGCGGTTTGGTGCTCCCTCACTGTTTGACTACAGTTATGTGACGTATCAGATGGTCTAATTAATGGTCCTACCTAGGGTTATTTAGCATCCTCTATAACCTGTATCAGCCAGTGCCTGTCAGGTCAGCACCATTACAACTTCTTGTATTCAATGTAAGACTAAATTGTGGAGGAATGTGAAACAAGCCATATGAAGCTACAACACTTCCCATTTTCATCACTGATGGCAAAGCATGACTTCCAAAGTTGGAGTTATCTGCTGTAAAAGTATCTCTCAAACAACAACCCTAAGCAACTTGAAATATTCTGAAAGGGTAACATGATGCAACATTCAGTGGAAACTTTAGGAAGGGAAGATGTCTGCTGGAGCTAAAGCCAAAATGAATTCTTTGTACTATAAATTGCTCAGGTCAGTCCTTTTTCTTCAAATTTCTGTACACAGCATTTAGCACAGGGTCAGCATCACAGAAGTGATGAAGTGCAGTACTTCATAAGCTAATGAAGCAACAAGTGAACAACCTGTATGCAATTACTGACTAATTAAGTGGGCAATGAACCACTGAAAAATAAAAGGCACACATATTGGGGTCTGCTTTATTTTAAAAGTTTCCACTTTTGTAAAACTGTGTTAGCTAATTAGGCAGTTAATTTTGAAACTGAGATGTTTTTTGTCACATGCAGCTACATGTTAGCAGAATCCTGTAGAATATTACATTTTTTGCCCCTGTACACTGCACTGGTTGGGCCGCACCTTGAGTACTGTGTCCAGTTCTGGGCCCCTCAGTTTAGGAAGGATGTTGACTTGCTGGAACGTGTCCAGAGAAGGGCAACAAAGCTGGTGAGGGTTTGGAACACAAGCCCTATGAGGAAAGGCTGAGGGAGCTGGGGTTGCTTAGCTTGGAGAGGAGGAGACTGAGGGGTGACCTTATAGCTGTCTACAACTCCCTGAAGGAAGGTTGTAGCCAGGCAGAGGTTGGCCTCTTCTCCCAGGCAGCCAGCACCACAACAAGAGGACACAGTCTCAAGCTGCGCCAGGGGAGGTTTAGGCTGGAGGTTGGAAAGAAGTTCTACCCAGAAAGAGTGATTGCCCATTGGAATCTGCTACCCGTGGAGGTGGTGGAGTCACCTTCATTGGAGGTGTTCAGGAGAAGACTTGATGGGGTGCTTGGTGCCATGGGTTAGTTGTTGGGTGGGTTGGATTGGTTGATGGGTTGGACGCGATGATCTTGAAGGTCTCTTCCAACCTGGTGTATTGTATTGTATTGTATTGTATTGTATTGTACATTTTGAAGACAAAGTATCAGTACTTTTAGAGGTCAGCAAAAGAAACTCCCCTTTTCCCCCCCCTTCAATAAATCAACTATTTACTGAAATTTGACATTTTTCAGGCTCACTAACAACACTTTTGCATGTCACCATTTCCAGACTAAAAGTCTCTAGGGGTGACTTTTTCCTATGCTGTAGCTTTGTAAGGACACTGGCCATCATGAAAGATGGAGGAAAGAATGACACTGCCTTACAAGGGTTGCTTAAATCAGCAAAGTGATACATGCTTTTACTGCTTCCAAAAGTGAATTATCTCGGTTTGAAGATAAAACCCCTAAACCTGAAAGACCTGCTCCGTGCATGTGGATGAGTGTCACATACAGCAGTAGGGTGTTAACACTGACAAGTCATGAACAGTTACCTCCAGAGCTGTCTCTTATCACAGTTTTTTTTATTTTATAATGCATATTTCTGGGTGTCTAAATTAGGTTGAACTTAGTAGAAGTTGATTATAAATCCAAATTAAAATCTTCCAGGCAACAAGAGCAAAGGTTTGGTGGGAAATTCCCAGTGACTCCAACTCCTGGCCAAAGCAAGCCAACCCCAGCTGCAGGCTTGTTTGTGATAAGAAGACCAATTTTCCACTCATGCTTCTAAACAGAAGATCAACATAGCTTTACATCTGCTTCCTATATCAGAAATTATCATAGAATGGTTTGGGTTGGAAGGCATTTCCAAAGTTCACCTAGTCCAACTCCCCTGCAGTCAGCCTGGACATGCTCCTCTAGATCAGGTTGCTCTCAGCCTTGTCAACCCTCACCTGGAGTATCTCCTGGGATGGAGCCTCAATTGCCTCCCTGGACAACCTATTGTAGTGTTCCACCACTCTCATGGTAAAGAACTTGTTGCTAACATCCAATCTAAATCTGCTCTTCTCTAATTTCAAAACATTGCCCCTTGTCCTATCACTGCAGGCCTTTGTAAACAGACCCTGTGCAGCCTTCTGGTGCGCCCCCTTTAGCTACTGCAAGGTTGCTATTAGGTCTCCCTAGAGTCTTCTCTTCTCCAGGTTGAACAACCCCAGCTCCCTCAGCCTGTCCTCATAGCAGAGGTATTCCAGCTCCCCTGGAGAGCAGCCAGGCAGAGAGGGACTTGGGGGTACTGGTCAATGGTAGGCTGAACATGAGCCTGCAGTGTGCCCAGGTGGCCAAAAACACCAATGGAATCCTGGCCTGCATCAGGAACAGTGTGGCCAGCAGGAGCAGGGAGGTCATTCTGCCCCTGTACACTGCACTGGTTAGGCCACACCTTGAGTTCTGTGTCCAGCTCTGGGCCCCTCAGTTTAGGAAGGATGTTGATTTCCTGGAATATGTCCAGAGAAGGGCAACAAAGGTGGTGAAGGGTTTGGAACACAAGGCCTATGAGGAAAGGCTGAGGGAGCTGGGGTTGCTTAGCCTGGAGAAGAGAAGGCTCAGGGGAGACCTTATTGCTCTTTACAACTACCTGAAGGGAGGTTGTAGCCAGGCAGAGGTTGGCCTCTTCTCCCAGGCAGCCAGCACCAGAACAAGAGGACACAGTCTCAGGCTGCGCCAGGGCAGGTTTAGGCTGGATGTTAGGAAGAAGTTCTACACGGAGAGAGTGATTGCCCATTGGAATCGGCTACCCGTGGAGGTGGTGGAGTCACCTTCACTGGAGGTGTTCAGGAGAAGACTTGATGGGGTGCTTGGCTGTATGGTCTAGTTGTTGGGTGGGTTGGATTGTTTGATGGGTTGGACGCGATGATCTTGAAGGTCTCTTCCAACCTGGTGTATGTATTATTGTATTATTATTGTATTATAACTGCCTTAAGGGAGGTTGTAGCTAGGCAGAGGTCGGTCTCTTCTCCCAGGCAGCCAGCACCACAACAAGAGGACACAGTCTCAAGCTGCGCCAGGGGAGGTTTAGGCTGGAGGTTGGAAAGAAGTTCTACCCAGAAAGAGTGATTGCCCATTGGAATGGGCTACCTGGGGAGGTGGTGGAGTCAACATTATTGGAGGTGTTCAGGAGGAGACTTGATGGGGTGCTTGGTTGTATGGTTTAGTTGAATAGGTGGTGTTGGATGATAGGTTGGATGCAATGATCTTGAAGTTCTCTTCCAACCTGGTCTATTCTATTCTATTCTATTCTATTCTATTCTATTCTATTCTATTCTATTCTATTCTATTCTATTCTATTCTATCATTTTCGTGGCCCTCCTCTGGACCTTCTCCATCAGGTCCATGTCCTTTTTGTGTTGAGGGCACCAGAGCTGGACACAGCACTAGGTAAGGTCTCAGTAGAGCAAAAGAGGCAGAAACTCCTCTCTCAGTCTGCTGACCACGCTTTTCTCAATGCAGCCCAGGATGCCATTGCCCTTCTGGGCTGCAAGTGCATGTTGCTGGCTCATGTCCAGCTTGTCACCAAGCAGCACCCCCAAGACTTTTCTGCTGGGCAGGTCTCTATCACATTATTCCCCAGCCTGTTTTGAGAATTGGGATTGTCCTAACCTAGCCTTACACTTTGCCTTACTGAACCTTATGATATTCTCCTCAGTTCACGTCTCCATCTCTCTTAATTCTTGAAGTACAATTAAGATCAAGTTCACCTCTGGCTTTATCCCTTTAGTAGTTCTGAACAAGTATCACAGAAACAAAGAAAGCTCACAACATAAATGATGCTAGAAACATCAAATCTAAATAAATTTAAAATTCCTGAACAAACACAACCAAGAATGTATCATGGAGGAAAAAATCCACAGAGGAAGACAAATGTGACCTTTCCATTACTAATTCATAGGATTTTTTAACACAGAAAAGTGAATAGAATAGAGTAGAATAGAATAAGTAGAATAGAATAGAATAGAATAGAATAGAATAGAATAGAATAGAATAGAATAGAATAGAATAGAATAGAATAGAATTATCCAGGTTGGAAAAGACCTTCAAGATCATCAAGTCCAACCTATTACCCAACACCATCTTATCAACTAAACCACGGCACCAAGAGCCCCATCCAGTTTCTTCCTAAATACTTCCAGTGATGGTTACTCCACCACCTCCCTGGGCAGCACATTCCAATGGCCAATCACTCTTTCTGTGAAGAACTTCTTCCTAACCTCCAGCCTAAACCTCCCCTGGCGCAGCTTGAGACTGTGTCCTCTTCTTCTGTCACAGGTTGCCGGGGAGAAGAGACCAACCCCCACCTGGCCACAATCTCCCTTCAGGTAGTTGTAGACAGCAATAAGGTCTCCTCTGAGCCTCCTCTTCTCCAGGCTAAGCAACCCCAGCTCCCTCAGCCTCTCCTCATAGGGCTTTTGTTCCAAATCCCTTACCAGCTTTATTTCCCTTCCCTGGACATATTCTAGCAAGTCAACATCTCTCCTAAACTGAGGGGCCCAGAACTGGACACAGCAATGAAGGTTTGGCCTAACCAGTGCTGAGTACAGGGGCACAATGTTTTCCCTGCTCCTGCTGGCCACACTGTTCCTGATCACAGTATCACAGTATCACAGTATCGCTAAGGTTGGAAGAGACCTCGAAGATCATTGAATCCAACCTGTCACCACAGACCTCATGACTAGACCATGGCACCAAGTGCCACATCCAATCCCCTTGTGAACACCTCCAGGGACGGCGACTCCACCACCTCCCCGGGCAGCACATTCCAATGGCGAATGACTCTCTCCATGAAGAACATTCTCCTCACCTCGAGCCTAAACTTCCCCTGGCGCAGCTTCAGACTGTGTCCCCTTGTTCTGGTGCTGGTTGCTAGGGGGAAGAGGCCAACCCCTTCCTGGCTACAACCACCTTTCAGGTAGTTGTAGACAGCAATAAGGTCACCCCTGAGCCTCCTCTTCTCCAGGCTGAACAACCCCAGCTGCCTCAGCCTCTCTTCGTAGGGCTTGTGCTCAAGGCCTCTCCCCAGCCTTGTTGCCCTTCTCTGTTCAATGTCAATGTTGAATGTTCAAGTGTCTCGATGTCCTTCTTAAACTAAGGGGCCCAGAAGTGGACACAGTACACAAGGTGTGGCCTAACCAGTGCAGAGTACAGGGGCACAATGACCTCCCTGCTCCTGCTGGCCACACTATTCCTAATGCAGGCCAGGATGCCGTTGGCCTTCTTGGCCACCTGGGCACACTGCTGGCTCATGTTCAGGCAATTGTCAACCAGCACCCCCAGGTCCCTCTCTGTTTGGCAGCTCTCCAGCCACTCTGACCCCAGCCTGTATCTCTGCATGGGGTAGTTGTGGCCAAAGTGCAGCACCCAGCACTTGGACTTGTTGAATGCCATCCCATTGGACTCCGCCCATCTGTCCAGTCGGTCAAGGTCCCTCTGCAAGGCCCTTCTACCCTCTAACTGATCAACATCTGCTCCCAACTTGGTGTCATCTGCAAATTTGCTGATGACTGTCTCAATCCCCTCATCCAGATCGTCAATGAAGACATTGAAGAGGATGGGGCCCAGCACTGATCCCTGGGGGATACAGGCCACGATGCTATTGGCTGAAGAGCTAGTAGCTGAAGAGCTAATGCTTTAGAGTTACTAATCACATGGTGAGCACCATTCCATACCCTTATTTGCTCCTATTCCATTCCTTTTGCAGTGAAACCACATTTACACAATACTTTAAGAAACCAGGCTGATGTCAACAAAACTTATTGTGCAACAGATAACATTTACTACTAAACATCCTGAAAGCTTTTGTTCTTCCAAGTTGGAAAGGTGAAACACCCAAATTATTAATTCTCCTGCAGTAATTAGTTGCCATCATGTCTGATCTCAGCTGAAAGTTAGTAATGAGCTGCAAAGTATTAATGTGATATATTGCTCTGCATAAAGAAGAAGGCAAGAGACATGTTCATACAAAATATACAGATTAATATATGAACATGACTTTAACCTGTCCCAGGTCAAGGGCAGGACTCTCTACCACACTGAATTAATGACTTGGCAATCATTCAGATGAGGATTTGGGAACCTATTAAACACCCATCTCCCCAAAACTCTGCTCCAAGGTAAAAGACTGCCAAGATCTGCACCAGTTACAGAGCATAATGAGAGGACAGATTTTGTTACAGAGCTAAGCCTCTCCTCTCCTGTGGAGACCTTCCAGAAGTGCTCATGCAATTGTCTCTGGCTGAAGTACACAAATTACATCACAGATTTTACTCAAGCATAACTTGCAGTATGTAAAAAAATACTTCAGAAAGAGCAAACAGCAGTAACTCTGAGGCACTTTTAAGTGTGAATTTACATAAACCAGTTTTGTTTCTACACCTTTTAGCTATTTATTTCTCCATCTGCCTCTCAATTTGTGCTGAGTCAAGCACACCTATGATGGAGGTGATGGGAAGATAAAATAACTGTATGTTAGATTCGGAGAACTGACGTATCTGCAGGGTATACGTTTACGTGGTCTGACTTCTTGATCTTTCTCTTCCCAGCTTTGTTCCCATTGTGGCAACACATTAAAAAAAAGGTCACCTCTCATGAGCATGGCTTCAATTATTGCTTTAGACTTTTTTTTGTTGCCTCAGAAAGAGAAATTACTTTCTAGCTTCCATTCAAGCCTGAGTTTTCTTGATTTTGAAGCAGGAGCTGTAGAGTGCGCTCATGTCAAAAGCACACATAAGGAAGGCCCTCCTCACCTCCTGTAACATAGTGAAAACTCTTCCATAGAACCATAAAATTGTTTTGGATGGAAAAGCCCTCCAACATTGTCAAGTTCAACCATCAACGTAAGACCACCACGGCCACTAAACCATGTCCTAAAGTGTCATGTCCACACTCTTCTTGAATGCCTTCAGGGATGGTGACACGACCCCTTCCCTGGGCAGCCTGTTCCAATGCCTGATCACTCTTTCAGTAAAGAAGCTTTTCCTTATGTCCAAACAAAACCTATTCTGGTGCAACTTGAGGCTATTTCCTCTCATTCTATCACTCAATACATGATACATGGACCACTAGATGGATACAGAACTGGCTTGCTGGCCGCACCCAAAGAGTGGCTGTCAACGGGTCCATGTCCCAATGGAGGCCAGTGACAAGCGGAGTCCCTCAGGGATCAGTCCTGGGACCAGGCTTGTTCAACATCTTTGTGGGTGACATGGACAGTGGCATTGAGTGCACCCTCAGCAAGTTTGCTGATGACACCAAGCTGTGTGGTGCAGTGGACACGCTGGAGGGAAGGGATGCCATCCAGAGGGACCTGGACAGGCTGGAGAGGTGGGCACAAGCCAACCTCATCAGCTTCAACAAGACCAAGTGCAGGGTCCTGCATCTGGGTCGAGGCAATCCCAGGCACAAATCCAGGATGGGCAGTGACTGGCTGGAGAGCAGCCCTGAGGAGAGAGACTTGGGGGTGCTGGTGGACGAGAAGCTCAACAGGAGCTCTCAATGTGCGCTTGCAGCCCGGAAAGCCAATCAGATCCTGGGCTGCATCAGGAGAAGTGTGACCAGCAGGTCAAGGGAGGGGATTCTCCCCCTCTACTCAGCTCTGGTGAGACCCCACCTGGAGTACTGCGTCCAGTTCTGGAGCCCCTATTACAAGACGGATGTGGACGTGCTGGAGCGTGTCCAGAGAAGGGCCACAAGGATGATCAGAGGGCTGGAGCACCTCTCCTATGAGGACAGACTGAAGGAGTTGGGGCTGTTCAGTCTGGAGAAGAGAAGGCTCCCAGGTGACCTCATTGTGGCCTTCCAGTATCTGAAGGGGGCCTACAAGAAAGCTGGGGAGAGACTTCTCAGGATCTCAGGTAGTGATAGGACTAGGGGGAACGGAATGAAGCTGGAAATGGGGAGATTCAGGCTAGATGTGAGGAAGAAGTTCTTCACCATGAGAGTGGTGAAGCCCTGGAATGGGTTATCCAGGGAGGTGGTTGAGGCCCCGTCCCTGGAGGTGTTTAAGACCAGGCTGGACGAGGCTCTGGCCAGCGTGATCTAGTGTAGGGTGTCCCTGCCCATGGCAGGGGGTTTGGAACGGGATGATCCTTGTGGTCCCTTCCAACCCTGACTGATTCTATGATTCTATGATAGCCCTATTTGCTGCCTGCTGCTGTACAGGGGTTGTAGATCTCTCCTTGGACTGGCTGGAACATGCAGTTCTCTATCACACCATGGACTACAGCAGTATCTGTCTCAAACCACTGCAGGACAAAACAAAATGCTCTAAGTCTTTGGATGATATCTGTGCAAGGACCAGGGATGAATACTGGAGTTTGGGCTAATATTTTTCATCAGAAAATTTATGTTTTAGTTGGAGCAGACACTTCACATCCCTGGGTAAATGATGAGATGGCTGCAAGTTAATCTGATTCAGTTCTGTTTACTCACAAACAGCCAATCAAGAATTTGAATTCCTGTACTTTCCAAGTTATTGCTTAGTAAGAGAATATTCCTGTCCCATTTGATCTGTGAAGTGAAACAAGTAGCTAATTATCTCCTGTTTGCTTATTCCTCTCTTCTTTCATAGAGATTCATTAATTTCTATCATCTCCAGCAAATGATCTAGACACACAGAATACTTTTGTTGATGTACATGCCTTGTGTTTTAGAAGTTGGTTTCTAGCCTCTCTTCTCAATCTTATTCCAGAAAGAGCTTTCCTGGTTCCCTCACATTCTTTGAATCAATGGTTGTCCACCAGCTGCCCAGCTATTAATTTAGAAAGCACTGAGCAGAATTTCACCTATGATGTCTCCTCAATGACTGGCTTCCCATCAAAATAGCACCTCTGTGGGTTTGAAGTGTTCTGTGTAGTGTTTTGAAACAGATGACATGATATGGTCATATACTCTGCAATGTTCTTACATGAAGCTCTCTTAAGCAAACAACCTTTTAGATTGCTTGAATTTACAAATCCATTAATAAAAAAAAAATCTCCCAATAAATGGAAATACTGAAATACAGCATAGGCTATAAACATCTTGGGTTTAAGCCTTTTCTGATGGCTGAATATGGTCAGTTGATTATTTTTTTATGTAATGAACACAGTTTTTATGCTCCTGCTTTTCTCCTCTGACTAATACACAACCCAAAGTCTTCACTAATTATTTCAGTCAGAATTCATTTTCATTCCCAGCACTTACAGTTTTCATGGTCATTCTTCAGAGTCTACTCAGATCTGCATTTGTATTACTGTCTTTGCTACACATCATATTTTATTTAGCACAAAATACTGACATGACCTACATGGGGACAGTAGAAGAATAATCAAAATGAACAGTCTGTCTTGTCTTTGTGTTATGACCTGTTTGCTTCATTCTTATAAATCCACTTCATGTCATTTTCAAAAAGCACTTTCTATGCAACAGGGAAAAACCACCATGAGAACAAAATCACATCCACCAGCATATAAAATCTTACTATGGCCTGCTGGTTAAACTATCAAAAATTATACAAGTGTACTTAACCACAGTTAGCTGTAATCATTAGTAGGCTGGTAGTTATGAAAATCTCATTCAGTTATTTCCAAAGGCAATCAAGAAAACAATATGCTTAAAACTGCACTTGCCATATGAAGCTGGCAAGGTCAGGCTATGGTTTTGTGTATACCAATAATTAATCCAATTAAGTCGTGAAAAGGATTTGTTAATCTGCTGTGTGTAGAACATTAGCTGCCTGGAAGATATGAAGAAGTAGGTTGTGAGAAAATAGCCAAAAATCGAAAAAAGACCCTCTAAAAATATTCTTGCACATATTCTTACACATGGAAGTAAACAAACAAAGTGAGAGAGGTGGAGTGAAAACTGAAACTAAACATTCAGTGGTTAGTGTAATTTTAACTAGCTCTAAAGGAAGGCCACTGAGGCAGTATTGTTCATGAAAAAACCCCAAAAGATAAGCTAAATTAAGAATGTTTTGGAAACTTCAGATTAACACAGCACAGCTGTTGCTAGGGACTGAATTTATGGGTAACAGCAGCTACTGAAGCTCTCCTGTCCATCAAGACAGGGCTGGGGACAGTCTTTAGTGGGGAAATGAGCAATGGGAGATATGCTAATTAGGAGAAGTAATAGCTGTCTACCTTTTTACTGCAGCAGAATGGCACATGTGAGTGGACAGAACAAAGGGTGAAGAAGAAAGGAGGCAGAAAATGGGAGTAAGAGTTGAGAAATGAAAATGAAAAGCACAAAGCAGAGAGAGGCAGCAGTATAACCTGCTTCACAGTATGGTGCAGAGAAAAATAATGAATAGGCAACTTGGGAATGCTGCTATCTATTCCTCTCTGTGTGTGGTCTCCAACTGTTTGTGATGTTGGGAAAAAATAGGGTATAATGAAAAAAGAGCTGGAAGGCATTAGCTGATAGAAATCTCTCATACTTTAAAGTGATAAACAGAACATTTGACTGTTTGCAATGAGGACAGGAGGTGTGAGGTAATGTAGCAGCATTCTAACATATGTTACAGCATTGCTCATACATCTGAGCTTTGGCAAACACAGGGAGATATTCTATAAGGAGATGCTAGCAGCCTGTACATTAACACTACATGGTGACTCAACATCACAAAAGTGAGCAAGGGTGGTAAAGTAACATTATTCCTATGAATAGCAGAAGTAGAAATAAATAGGTACTGTAGTAGTGGTAAGTTATCAATGACATCAAAATGCTGTGTTGGTTGATTTAAAAATAAATAAATCACATATATCATTTTAATCATATGAGTATTCCAGGTTTATTCCTTGCATGCTCAAGCACCTGGCCATGAGGTCATGACTACTAGACCACTTCCTCCTGCTCTCTTTCCATGGAATAGAGGTATTTCAGCTGCTTCTACATTTCCACACTCCCTAGACTGCGTCCTTAAAGCACTTTTACTTTTGCCTGAGCTTCAGCTTTAAGTATCTCCTCACAGTGTCATGTATATATCAAGCCCATCAGGACACAGCACTTTGGATGGAACTGATGGAACACTGCAGGCAAAATTACTCCTTCTTCTGGAAAAAAGGGAAAGATGCTAGAATAATGTTCCTGTGGGAAAACTACTCTTCCCAGTTCCTCAAATGACATTTAAGTGATCGGGGTAACAAGCTATATTTTGTTTTATGGTAATCATCCTTCCTCACTGCTACACTACTGATACAGTGTCTTTGCTTTAAGAGTGAATACATGCTTTTTTATGCCTCCCAAAAAAGGGGTAAAAGAAAATGCTCCACACAGGATTGGAAAGAATTGGAGGTTCAAATGGAATCATTCGTAACTGCATACAACAGTACAAAAGCATATAAAATACACCAATCCATAGTCCACCTCAGCCACGCTACCCAAACTCATTAGGTCAGAACTTTCCGCAACTTCCCTCCAAACCAGGCCAAAACCCCAGGCCTCAAATGCTCCCCAACACCATGCCTCTCTACCCCACCCCATACCAAGCCCAAGTGACACAGCTAAATATTCAGCTTGACAGATCCAGGCTGCTCAAGGCCAAAACTCTCAAATCCCCTGTAAATACGGCACGCTGAAAAGAGAGCAAAGAGAGGAAAGGGCAGAACACATAGAAATGCCTGTTTATAAAGGGTTGCAGGGCTAATGGGAATGAAACAACATAGCTTAGACTTTTCATCCATCCCTGGATCTTTCTGGTCCTCCTGGAGGTCCTCTACTCTGTGGTTCTTAAGGGCATGCAGCCTCAAAACATAACATACAGTAAAATTAATCCTAGTGGAAATGAGGACTTGCTGATGAAGGGCAACTGGCTGGATGTTAGGCTGTTTTAGGCTGGATGTTAGGAAGAAGTTCTATACAGAGAGAGTGATTGCCCACTGGAATCAGCTGCCTGTGGAGGTGGTGGAGTCACCTTCATTGGAGGTGTTCAGGAGGAGACTTGATGGGGTGCTTGGTGCAATGGTTTAGTTGTTTAGGTGGGTTGGATTGGTTGATGGGTTGGACGCGATGATCTTGAAGTTCTCTTTCAACCTGCTGTATTATATTGTATTATTGTAACTGCACAAGTGGAATTCACAAGGACAAGACACTGATGTTTCAACCACGCATAATAGACAAGGAAGTACTTTGCTTGCTTGATAAGGAAGCAAACCAGCCTGAATCAGACCATCCTCAGTCATCATGAAGAATGAAAATAAGTTGTGAAACTCCAGCAAACTGCACAAACTCAGTAATAAACTTCAACTAAAGAACATGAGGTAAGACCCCAGGAGACAAGAGGAATATAAATGACTACTCCAGGCAATGCAATGTGTATGCAAGTGTTTAAGAAATAAAAAAGCTGCTGCTTTGTCTTGTTGAAGTAGAAGACCTAAGACAAGAGTCACCTAAACTTGCAGATTCGTCATAAAGAAACGCCTGCTCCCAAAACTGAAAACTGGGGTCTCAGAGGGTGTGAGAGACTAAAGCTTGTCTCTCCTGGTGTGACTCAACAAAGATAAAATCACTTGCTACTTGCCCAGACAATAGCTGATGTGTGTTGGGCAGAGCCACTGGAAGGACTCTTGGAAGGTGCAAAGATAACATTGCTCATGGGACTGCAGCTGGCCTACAACAATGGCCCAAGGGCCCAGCATCACGCCTCCAGGACAAGATCATTTCCAGCCATCAGATACCCCAAGAAGGGAGGATGGTGAGACAATGGACTCACCACCTGTTTCCTGATGCATAATGAGTGTGTGGGTAGGTAGATGGAGAAGGAAGAGGCAGAGGCCTCCCCCTCCATCCAGACTCACATGAATACACAGAAAGATTTCCTGGGGAATGATCCCTGGACCCTTACCTAAAGATGATTTCCCAGAACGATATCCTGGGGAACAACACCTGGACACTTGCCTAAGGACTAAAAAGCTGTATAAAAGACTGGAGCAACTACTGGCTTAGAAGAAGAAAACTGGAGAAGAAACATGCAGAAGAAAGAAGACGGCACCACACACTGGAAACATCACCATGGGGCAGCACAACGGATCTTAGACTCTGAAAACCCTCTCTCCGTGCCCTAAGTTCTGCCTGCTGCAACTCATGGAGCTGAAGAAGCTACTCAGAGGAACACATCCCTTCTATAGCCAAAGCCTCAGCACCCTTCCTCTACAAACCCGACATCTCCTGCAGCACCTTTCCTCCACAGACTCCAACTGTCTTGGGGGGTGAGGGGTGTGGTAATATAATTCCTTTCCTCTTCTCTCTTCTCCCTTCTCTATTTTCTCTCTCTTCCCTTTTGATCCATCCACTTCATTTATGTAATAAATAGTCAAGCTGTTGATATTTTGGCCTCTTTTTTGCCTCTCATTTCACAACACGGGAATATTCAAAAGAATTGAGTCTCTTTCCCTCTCCGGACCGAGACAGAAGGTTTCCTTACACAGCCAAATCTAACATCATCACTATGAATAATACCACATATGATGATGAGGTGCCAGCTCTTTAAGAATAGGATTACCTGACCTTCTGATTCTAAAGGACCTCATCTACCACTAGTGGCCACCATATATGTGTATGTGTGTGTGCGTGTGTATAAAATCAATACAGTTCACAGATTCACTGACATTTACAGATAAAGGATAATTTCTTCTACTACAAATCCCTGATTAGTTCCAGCTTAGGCTATGTGACCGGTTTAGGCTGTGCCTTTAAGAAAGGGACAGTTGATGGAACACTCTGGCTGAATGTATTGAAAACAAAGATCAGGCCTAAACGAATTTCATTGGTAGATTGGTAGAATGCAACTTTTAAGTTTTAGCTTAGTCTGCTCAGTCTTCGCTCGCTCTCTGTTCCTGCCGGTCTGTCTTCTCTCTCTCTGAAGCAACACCTCTTACAATACAATACAATACAATACACCAGGTTGGAAGAGACCTCCAAGATCATCGCGTCCAACCCATCAAACAATCCAACCCACCCAACAACTAGACCATACAGCCAAGCACCCCATCAAGTCTTCTCCTGAACACCTCCAGTGAAGGTGACTCCACCACCTCCACGGGTAGCCGATTCCAATGGGCAATCACTCTCTCCGTGTAGAACTTCTTCCTAACATCCAGCCTAAACCTGCCCTGGCGCAGCCTGAGACTGTGTCCTCTTGTTCTGGTGCTGGATGCCTGGGAGAAGAGGCCAACCTCTGCCTGGCTACAACCTCCCTTCACGTAGTTGTAGAGAGCAATAAGGTCACCCCTCAGTCTCCTCTTCTCCAGGCTAAGCAACCCCAGCTCCCTCAGCCTTTCCTCATAGGGCTTGTGTTCCAAACCCCTCACCAGCTTTGTTGCCCTTCTCTGGACACGTTCCAGCAAGTCAACATCCTTCCTAAACTGAGGGGCCCAGAACTGGACACAGGACTCAAGGTGTGGCCTAACCAGTGCAGTGTACAGGGGCACAATGACCTCCCTGCTCCTGCTGGCCACACTGTTCCTGATGCAAGCCAGGATGCCACTGGCCTTCCTGGCTGCCTGGGCACACTGCAGGCTCATGTTCAGCCTACAATCAACCAGCACCCCCAGGTCCCTCTCTGCCTGGCCACTCTCAAGCCACTCTGACCCCAGCCTGTAGCACTGCCTGGGGTTGTTGTGGCCAATGTGCAGAATCCGGCACTTGGATGTGTTAAATCTCATGCCATTGGACTCTGCCCATCTGTCCAGCCTGTCGAGGTCCCTCTGCAAAGCCTCTCTGCCCTCCAGCAAATCAACTGCTGCCCCCAGCTTGGTGTCATCTGCAAATTTACTGACGATGGACTCAATGCCCTCATCCAGATCATCAATAAAGATGTTGAAGAGCATGGGGCCCAGTACTGATCCCTGGGGCACACCACTAGTGACAGGCCGCCAGCTGGATGTGGTGCCATTCACCATTACTCTCTGGGCTCGGCCCTCCAGCCAGTTCCTAACCCAACGCAGTGTGCTCCTGTCCAAGCCACGGGCTGCCAGCTTGGCCAGGAGTTTGCTGTGGGGAACGGTGTCAAAGGCCTTGCTGAGGTCCAGGTAGACCACATCCACAGGCCTCCCCACATCCACCAGGCGGGTCACCTGATCATAGAAGGAGATCAGGTTGGTCAGGCAGGACCTGCCCCTCCTAAATCCATGCTGGCTAGGCCTGAGCCCCTGGTCATCCTGTAAGTGCTGTGTGATCGCACTCGAGATGACCCGTTCCATAATCTTGCCTGGCACTGAGGTCAGGCTGACAGGCCTATAATTCCCTGGCTCATCCAACTGGCCCTTCTTGTGGATGGGCACCACGTTAGCCAGCTTCCAGTCTTCTGGGACCTCTCCAGTGAGCCAGGACTGCTGAAAAATGATGGAAAGTGGCTTGGACAGCTCATCTGTCAGCAATCTCAGCACCCTAGGATGGATCCCATCCGGTCCCACGGCCTTGTGGGGGTCCAAGCGGCTCAGTAGATCTCTGACTTCCTCTTGGAGCAGCGGGAAACTATGCAGCTCTCTGTCTCTTTCTGCCAGCTCTGCAGGCCAGCTGTCTGGAAGACATTCTGCCCTGCTAGTGAAGACTGAGGCAAAGAAGGTGTTAAGTACCTCTGCCTTTTCCTCATCCTTTGTTACAACGTTCCCCTCCATGTCAACCAAGGAGTGGAGGTTGTCCTTGCCCTTCTTCTTGCTATTGATGTATTTATAGAAGGACTTTTTGTTGTCCTTCACAGCAGAGGCCAGTCTAAGTTCTAAATGGGCTTTTGCCTCCCTAATTTTCTTCCTGCACAACCTAGCAACATCCCTAAACATTCTGTAGGTTGCCTCCCCTTTCTTCCAAAGATGATACACCCTCTTATTTTCCCTAAGTTCTATTAAAAGTTCATTGCCCATCCAGGCTGGCCGTCTGCCCCGGCAGCTCATCTTCCAGCACACTGACACAGCCTGTTCTTGCACCTTCAATAGTTCTTCCTTGAAGTAGGTCCAGCTCTCCTGGACCCCTTTGTTTTTAAGGGCTGATTCCCAAGGAACCTTCTGAATTAGTTCCTTGAGTAGCCTGAAGTCTGCCCTCCGGAAGTCCAGAGTGGAGGTCTTCTTGCTCCCCCTCTTGGCTTGGCTGCATACTGAAAACTCTATTATGTCGGGGTCACTGCTGCCTAAACACCCTCCGACCACCACATCACCCACCAGCCCTTCCCTGTTGGTGAAGAGGAGGTCAAGCATAGCCTTACCCCTGGTAGGCTCACACAGCACCTGGGATAAGAAGCTGTCCTCCATGCACTCTAAGAACCTCCTAGACTGCCTCCTCTCTGCTGTGTTGAGATCCCAGCAGATATCAGGCAGGTTGAAGTCACCCATGAGAATGAGGTCAGGTGATCTTGAGACAGCCTTAAGCTGCCTATAGAATGCCTCATCGACATCCTCCTCCTGGTTGGGTGGTCTATAACAGACGCCAACCAGGATGTCTGCCCTGTTGGTCTTCCCTCTAATTCTTACCCACAAGCACTCAACCCTATCATCCCTGATCTCCATCTCAACAGCATCCAGTGCCTCCCTGACGTACAGGGCCACCCCTCCACCCCTTCTTCCTTGCCTGTCTCTCCTGAAGAGCCTGTAGCCGTCAATTGCAGCGCTCCAGTCATGCGAGTCGTCCCACCACGTCTCTGTGATGGCAACTACATCATAACTTTCTTGCTGCAACAAGGCTTCCAGCTCCTCTTGTTTGTTACCCATGCTTCGTGCATTAGTGTACATGCACTGCAGCTGGGCTGCTGGTTTCACCTCTAGCTCTAGCTTATCACCTCCAGACTCCTGCCTGAGGGCACTGGTTTCCGACCCTCCCCCTTCGAAGCTAGTTTAAAGTCCTGTCAATGAGACTTGCTAATTCCCTTCCCAGAATCTTTTTACCTTTGGGGGACAGGCCATTCTCATGTATTATGACCTTTCCCCTCCTCTGGGACAGATGTACTCCATCTGTTACCAGCTGACCTGGGGCAGTAGAAAGTTCCCCAAGATCGAAAAACCCAAAATTCATTCGTCTGCACCAGCCCCTAAGCCACTTGTTGACTACAGCGGCTGACCTGTTCCTTATTGTGTTCCCTCCTGCAACTAACGGTATCGATGTAAAAATTATTTGTGCACCTGACCCCTCAACCAGATCTCCCAGGGCCCTGAGGTCATTTTTGATAGCCCTGGGAGGCCTGGTACCAACATCATCATTCCCTAACTGCATGACCAATAAGGGATAATAATCAGAGGGCTGTACCAGACTGGGCAGCCTTCTGGTAACATCTCCAACTTGGACTCCTGCTAGGCTAATAACTTCCCTATGAGATGGGTCCGGCCTACATATGGGACCTTCTGTTCCCCTCAGGAGGGAATCACCAATAACAATTACCCTCCTTTTCTTTTTTTAGGGAGCAAGTCCTGATGCCAGGGGAAGGCTGTTTAACCTTAGGCTGCGTTGCCTTAGGCTGCGTTGCCTTAGGCTGCATTGCCTTAGGCTACGTTGCCTTAGGCTGCGTTGCCTTAGGCTGCGTTGCCTTAGGCTGCGTTGCCTTAGGCTGTTTAACCTTAGGCTGTTTAGCCTCAGGGAAGACCCCAGATGGTGTGTCCTCCGGCATCAGTATCACCTCACCCTCGATCTCCAGCGCCCCATACCTGTTTTCCAAGGGCAGTGAGGGAGGTGGGGGGAGGCAAGGAGGTTTTAATTTGTGTCCTTTGAGAGGAACTTGTATCCATTCCCCTCTGCTTTTTGAACAACCAGTCTCTGCTGGGGGAGCCTGTGGAGCCTGCTTACTCGGGTTCATCTCTTTCCTCCTGTGGCTCATCACTTTTCTACAATCCCATACATCTCTAAGACTAGCAACCTCATCCTTTAGTCTGGCCACAAGGTCGAGCAGATAGCCAATCTGCTCACACCTAATGCAAGAGTTGCCCCCACTACTCTGCATCTCAAGAGCCAGGCCCCAGCACTCACTACAGCCAGATACCTGGACAGCTACCTGCTTGTGTTCTACCTCAGTCTGGGTCGACACTGATTTTTTAAAGGAGATTTTGCTGCGCGTTATAACCATGCTGCCCCTGGCCACGGCCGTGGCTGCCCCTGGACACAGCCATGCTGCCCCTGGCCACAGCCGTGGCTGCCCCTGGACACACCACCCACTGGACAAAAATTTAGAAAAAGTGCGGCGGCGCGCGAGAGCGCGAGAGAGTACCAGAGAAGGGGCTGCCGCCGAGCGGAGCCGCGCGAGCCGCTGTCCCTGTTTAAATTCCGCTGCCGAAGGCGCTGGCCTCACGAGCCGCAAGCACGGGAAGACAGGGCCGCCCGAGTGCCGCTGTGTGTTCAGGAAGCGTGGCGAACCCGGCCGCCACCGCAGCCCGAGGAGGAGAAGCGCGAAAGCCCGCCCAAGTGGCCGCCGATCCCGGCGCTGTTCCGAAGGGGCTGCCGCCGAGCGGAGCCGCGCGAACCGCTGTCCCTGTTTAAATTCCGCTGCCGAAGGCGCTGGCCTCACGAGCCGCAAGCACGGGAAGACAGGGCCGCCCGAGTGCCGCTGTGTGTTCAGGAAGCGTGGCGAACCCGGCCGCCACCGCAGCCCGAGGAGGAGAAGCGCGAAAGCCCGCCCAAGTGGCCGCCGATCCCGGCGCTGTTCCGAAGGGGCTGCCGCCGAGCGGAGCCGCGCGAACCGCTGTCCCTGTTTAAATTCCGCCGCCGAAGGCGCTGGCCTCACGAGCCGCAAGCACGTGAAGACAGGGCCGCCCGAGTGCCGCTGTGTGTTCAGGAAGCGTGGCGAACCCGGCCGCCACCGAAGCCCGAGGAGGAGAAGCGCGAAAGCCCGCCCAAGTGGCCGCCAATCCCGGCGCTGTTCCGAAGGGGCTGCCGCCGAGTGGAGCCGCGCGAACCGCTGTCCCTGTTTAAATTCCGCCGCCGAAGGCGCTGGCCTCACAAGCCGCAAGCACGTGAAGACAGGGCCGCCCGAGTGCCGCTGTGTGTTCAGGAAGCGTGGCGAACCCGGCCGCCACCGCAGCCCGAGGAGGAGAAGCGCGAAAGCCCGCCCAAGTGGCCGCCGATCCCCGCGCTGTTCCGAAGGGGCTGCTGCCGAGCGGAGCCACGCGCGAACCGCTGTCTGCTGTTCAAATTCCGCCGCCGAAGGCGCTGGCCTCACGAGCCGCAAGAACGTGAAGACAGGGCCGCCCGAGTGCCGCTGTGTGTTCAGGAAGCGTGGCGAACCCGGCCGCCACCGCAGCCCGAGGAGGAGAAGCGCGAAAGCCCGCCCAAGTGGCCGCCGATCCCGGCGCTGTTCCGAAGGGGCTGCTGCCGAGCGGAGCCGCGCGCGAACCGCTGTCCGCTGTTCAAATTCCGCCGCCGAAGGCGCTGGCCTCACGAGCCGCAAGCACATGAAGACAGGGCCGCCCGAGTGCCGCTGTGTGTTCAGGAAGCGTGGCGAACCCAGCCGTCACCGCAGCCCGCCACCTTGCCGGACTGAGCCGACCTTGAATTAACGAAGTTAACCAGATAAGAAAACTAACTCTTGTAGACGCTTTGAGCTAACAGAATTTTCTCCTTAATTGCCTTTCTCTCTCTCTCTCTAACCCTTTTTGGGGAAAAAAGGGGAGGTAGGGAGGGAGAGGAGGAACAGAGGCCAGGGGGGCACACCCTCCGGCTGTGGGTCTTCTGTATTACATTCATTGCTGTATATTTCTGTATATATTGTAAATACTGCATATTTATCTTCGAGGTCTCTTCCAACCTTGGTGATACTGTGATACTGTATATTTGTGTACATATTCATTGTATTCCATTTCTGCTTGTTGCTTTTTCCGACTGAGTTAGCTCTGGTATCTTTGCGGGGGGAACTTTCTCACCCTGCCACAGGCTACCTGATTCTTCTTGGGTATTGTGGACTCACAAGTAGCAACATGTAATAGAGATGGGCCTCAGAGACTTACTGATCGTAAAACTGCATTGCTCTGCTATAGAAGTATTCAATTTAGATTACTCTACTATGAAATTGCCTTCTATGTAAACTAATCCCCAAATAGTTCTACTCATAACTAGGTTGAAACCACTTCTGAAAGAAACTGTTTGAACTTTAACCCATACTCTGACTCACTGTGAATGACTGAAATCAGCTAATAAGTAATTAACTCATTCAATATGAAACCTACAAACATAGTCATTGGGAGGAAAGGTTTAGGCATTATTTCTTCTTAAAAAGGTAATGAATGAATTAGGTGAGATCACAAGAAATCAGTACATGTATTCACAGAATCATAGTGTTGAGTTGGAAGGGACTCTTGAAGGCCATCTTGCTTGACCTCTCCGCAGTCAGCAGGGACATCCCCAACTAGATCAGGTTGCTCAGGGCCCCATCAAGTTTCACCTTCAATGTCTCCAGGCATGGGGCCTCCACCACATCTCTCAGCAATCTGTTCCAGTATTTCACTACTACCCTCATTGTAAAGAACTCCAGCATAAGAAGGGCATCAAACTGCTGGAGCAGGTCCAGGGGACGGGAAGATGATCACAGGGCTGGAATACCTCCCCTACGAGGATTGGTTGCAAGAGATGCGGTTGCTCATCCTGGAGAAGACAAGGCTCTGGGCGACCTCACAACAGCTTTCCAGTACCTCAAGGAGGGTACAAGAAAGCTAGGAAGAGACTTTTTATATGGGCTTAAAGTGATAGGAGGAGAGAGAATGGACAGAAGCTTGGTGAGAGATTTTGACTGGACATTAGAATTAAATTCTTTACAGTGAGGGTGTTGAGACACTGCAGCAGGTTGCCCAGGGAGGTCATGAATGCCTCTTCCACGGAGGTGTTCAAGTCCAGGTTGGGTGAGGCCTTGAACAACGTGGTCTAGTGGAAGCTGTCCCTGCCAATGCCAGACAGTTAGAACTAGATGATCTTCAAGGTCCCTTCCAACCCAAACCATTCTATGAATCTATCAACTTCCTCCTAAAGTCAAATCTAAATCTAACCTGCCCTAGTTTAAAGCCACTGCCCCTCATCCTATAACCACAGGTCCTTGTAAAAAGTCCCTTATCAGCTTTCTTATGGTCCCTGTCAGATTTTGAAATGATGCTACAAGCAGCTCCAGGTCTCCCTGGAGCCTTCTCTCTCCAGGCTGAGCAACCGCAACTCTCTCAGGTTATCCTTGTAGCAGAGGTGTAGCAGCTCCATGTCCTACATGTATTGAGGGCTCCAGAGCTGGACACAGCACTCCAGATAATGTCTCACCAGAGCACAGCAGAGTGGCAGAATCTCTTGACCTGCTGGCCATGCTTCTTTTGATGCAGCCCAGGATGCCATTTGCCTTCTGGGCTGCAAGTACACACTGTCTGCTCATGTCCAGCTTGTCACCCACCAGTACCCCCAGGTCCTTTTCTGCTGGGCTTCCCCAGCCTATATTACAGTATTACAGTATTACAGTATTACCAAGGTTGGAAGAGACCTCGAAGATCATCGAGTCCAACCTGTAACCACAAACCTCACAACTAGACCATGGCACCAAGTGCCACATCCAGTCCCCTCTTCAACAGCTCCAGGGATGGTGACTCAACCAGCTCCCCAGGCAGCCCATTCCAATGGCGAATGACTCTCTCGGTGAAGAACTTTCTCTTCACCTCCAGCCTAAACATCCCCTGTTGCAGCTTGAGACTGTGTCCCCTTGTTCCGGTGCTGGTTGCTAGGGAGAAGAGGCCAACCCCTTCCTGGCTACAACCACCCTTCAGGTAGTTGCAGAGAGCAATGAGGTCGCCCCTGAGCCTCCTCTTCTCCAGGCTAAACGATATTGGGGATTGTCCTGACCCAGGTGCAGGACCTTGCACTTGGCCTTGTTGAACCTTGAGAGGTTCACCCCAGCCCACTTCTCCAGCTTATCTAGGTCCTTGTGGATAACACACCATCCTCACCCCTCAGCTTGGTACCATCAGCAAACTTGATGAGCATGCACTCAGTCTCACTGTTTATATCATTGATAAAGATATTGAATAGCACTAGTACTAACATGGACCCCTGAGGGACACCACTTGTCACCCATCTCCATCTGGATATCAAGCCATTGAGCACTACCCTATGGATGTGTATTGTACTGTAACATGTTATCAGCAGGACTAGGGAATACATATGATAAGTGCCATGCAAGGAACTGGTGAGAGCAGCTTACTCACATATATTCTTCTTGACAGATCTTTCCCTTCTTGCGTCTCTAACAAGTTACAGCTAGCTATGCTGTACAGAATTCTAATTTTAATAGAAGTGCAGCAGTTTAAACTGATTTTAAACTATTACTCCTCTACTATAAAATGAAAATTGATTGTAAAATGCAGACAAAATTGCTGGAAAACATAATTGGCAGTCCTTGTATTTAATCAACTAAGTAAACCATATAGTGTGAACTGAAGTCTAATGCCGACTCCTGAGTGTGTTCCCCAGTAATGTAAGCTGGCCTTCCAAGAATATTTACTTATTTATTCCTGTGAGATCACACGATGACAAGAAGGCTTTCATCTTTTATTAGGAAATTTGACATCAAAAAGCTTAGCAGGAACATCTGGCCATTCCATGGGAACGTCATTTATCCCAGGATGAGTGGAATATTCCACAACTGTTTTAACAGCATTCATGCAGGGTCAGAGAGATTGCACAAAGTCCTTAAGAAATGTAGCCCTTATGATACCCCACCCAGGAGTTAATGGCTGAGTACTCATTTTGAAAAAGATTCTGATGACTTTAATGACATCAGATAAAACAAAATACAAAGAATCTCCAGTTTTATTGAATAAGATGCAGTAATCCTCTAGGAAAAGCAGAAATCTTTTCCACTTTCCATTGTAACACTCTCCTTCTTTAAATGATAACTTTATCCCAAAGAGAGGAAACACTGACATGATGGGTGGAAGAAGTTCAGCTACTAATCATTATTATTCTTACTGAAACTTTTCACACTGAAGAGTAACAGGATAAAACACATTAGCATGGAGCTGAATTCCCAGAGTGGGCACCAATTCTGGATCATTTGGTCCAGTTCTCTTTTGTTTCCTCAGTGCCCTCTGAAAACATACAGGTTGCTCAACTTCATGAAGGCCAATGGCACCATGTTCAGCATAACTTATTGCTGTCAGTTCCCAGCAAGGAAATCAGAGCAAGGAAATCTCAGGCCTAGTTGTCCTCAAAGATAAATAGATTTTATAAAACAAATTCCTTCAGTCTGGGCAACTGGACTCTAACTGTACAGTGATGCATAAAAATACTTGCTGTTCCCTATTCCACAAGAGATCAATATTTCATATGGGCATAGAGCTCAGTGAGGCTCTGCACCAAGCTTCTTCAGAAACACCACTCCCCATCAATTGACCTAAATTCTGTAGGAATAGAATAGAATAGAATAGAATAGAATAGAATAGAACAGAACAGAATAGAATAGAAATAACCAGGTTGGAAGAGACCTTCAAGATCATCGAGTCCAACCTACCGCCCAACACCATCTAATCAACTAAACCATGGCACCAAGAGCCCCATCCAGTTTCTTCCTAAATACCTCCACCACCTCCCCAGGCAGCCCATTCCAATGGCCAATCACTCTCTCTGTGAAGAACTTCTTCCCAACAACCAGCCTAAACCTCCCCCGTCACAGCTTGAGATTGTGTCCTCTTGCTCTGGTGCTGGTTGCATGGAAGAAGAGACCAACCCCCACCTGGCTACAACCACCCTTCAGGTAGTTGCAGACAGCAATAAGGTCTCCCTGAGCCTCCTGTTCTCCAGGTTAAGCAGCCATCGCTCCCTCAGACTCTCCTCATAGGGCTTGTGCTCCAAACCCCTCACCAGCTTTGTTGCCCTGAGATGAAGACTTCTCTCTCCTTCCAGGAGAGAGGCAGGCACTCAAGCTGCCCCTGTGGTGGATGGCACAAAGGATCCCTTTACCCACCACATTCAGGAATATGCTTTACAAATTCTTCTTATCTGGGTATATATGACATTCTCTTCAGGGTTTTGATTATGTGTGGGGGAAAGAAATAATTTCATTAGATTGGAAGAGAAAGACTAAGATTAACAACAATACAGCAGAATCAACAGTCCAGTTAAAGCAGAAATTTTGCTTTTACATATTGGCAGAAACTGCAGGCTCTATGACCATTTATTCATATCTTGCTCCTTCGTCACCTCTTGGAGATTTCATCATATATTTAAAACCTATCTTAAATTTGATAGAGTTGTGTTTTCTACCTTTCACCAAATCTGAGGAAGTCCAGCTTATAAATCAAGACTTCTACAAAGGCAACAATTCATAATTTTCAGATGAAAGCTAAACAGTTTTTTTAAAGCTAGGATTGTTTGCACAATTTAAAGTCATAACTGACTGTATGTTTACATTTCTGATCAGATTCAACAACACACAGCTTTCAAACAGTTAAACATAGCAAGTAAAGTTCTTCATCATGCATTTCTATCAAAGCCAATGCCGGGATGAATGTGGCTCGCCAACTTGGTAATTATTACATATATTACAGTGATGAACGATGATGCTAAGTGGTAATGTAGCTTCAGGATTGGATAAATTAGAAAATATACAGCTATTGTTTCTCAAAAATAGAATGACACAGTTCCCTACATCCTTTTTTTCATTTTTTTCCCTTTTTTTCCCCCTCTATTTGACCATTAGACTCTAATTTTGCAATACTGGCCAGAAGAACAGGAGGTCACTTGTACACAACTTTTGCTGTAAACAGGTTGTGAATGTTCAAATGTTCCAGAGAAATAGCTACTACATATATACAGAGCAGCTCAGCAGGGCACACATGAAAAAAATCTAAACAGAGAAAACAGCCCATGCTCATGTCATTTCCAATACTCTGCTGTAGAAGTGCTCTGTGCATCCACACTGAAATGTTAATTTGGGCAAGGTGCATCAGGGTGAGTGTACATGCATGAGCCACAAGCAGAGTGCTTATTCATGTATTTCTGCCTGGGAATTCCCAGACAGATCATGGGATGCATATGCTTCCCATTAAGATAGTAATCTCAGTTTATTTTTTCTTTTTAAGAAGGAGAAATTTATTGATTAGCACGACTACACTAAGACACCATAAAGTGCATTCTCATTATATTGTAATTTTTCAAATAGACAAATCTTCACTTAAATTTACTCCAAAACTGATAACCAGAGCCCAGTATTTTTTCTCCCTTGGGCATTTAAAGTATTTTTACATGAACTTAAAACTTGCTGGTTAAACAAACAAAATACTATGACTAACTAATGAGTCAAGAAATACTATTTGCTGGAGACACCGTGACTCTGAATAAATACCAGAATGGAAAAGGAACAAAAAGAAAGTTTTCGAAATATAGAATAATTGGTTTGGGTTGGAAGGGACCTTCAAAGGTCATCTAGTCCAGTCCCCCTGCAGTCAGCAGGGACATCCTCCTCTAGATCATGCTGCCCAGAGCTTTGCTGAGCCTGACCTTGATTATCTTCAGGGATGGAGCCTCAACCACCTCCCTGGGCAATCTGTTGCAGTGTTCTACCACTCTCATGGTAAAGAACTTGTTCCTACCATCCAATCTAAACCTCCTCTTCTTTAGTTTGAAACCACTGCCCCTTATCCTATCACTGCAGGCCTCTGTAAACAGTCCCTTTGCAGCCTTCTTGTAGTCCCGCTTCAGGTACTGGAAGTTTGCTATTAGGTCTCCCTGGAGCCAAATAGCAAAAGCTAAAGCCTAAAGTAAGCTTTCTCAAACAGCTGGTGCAACATCCACTCCTCAATGCTTTACAGATGTCCCATTAACTGCGGACACACTGAGAATGAAATGAAGGTCAAATATAGTGATTCATTCCCCATCACTGACAGTAACAAATTCCTGCGATCCACTACTGCCAGACAGCCACAGCCTGGGCAGAGCAGATTTCTGAGCAATGAGCTGAAAAGGTTTGACTGCCATCTACAGACAACAGTAATTAGTACACTGGTAGCAATTAAAAAGAAGTGCTATCAACCCAATCATCATCCAGGACAGACATCTGAGGAAAACTAAGTATTCAGGTATGTATAAAAAACAGGAGCTAACCAGAAAAGCCTCTCAAGGGTTGTTCTTCTTTGGTGAGAGTACAACTGCACGCAGAAACATCAGCTTCCTTCGTTCTCCAGAGTAATTCAAGATCACAGAACCACAGAATGTTAGCAGTTGGAAGGGAATCCCAGAGATAATATTGAGTCCAACCCCCACTGCCAAAGCAGGATCACCTAGGTCAGGTTACACAGGAATACAACCAAGGCTGCCTTTCAAAGTCTCCAGAGACTCCACAACCTCTCTGGGCAGCCTGTTCCAGTGCCCCGTCACTCTCACAGTAAAGAAGTTTCTCCTCATGTTGAGGTGGAACTTCCTTTGTTCCAACTTATATCCATTATTCCTTGTCCTATTATTAGGTGCCACTGAAAAGAGCATGTCTCCTTCCTCTTAACACCCACTCCTCAGATATTTATAGACATTAGTAAGATCCCCTCTCAGCCTTCCCTTCTCCAGACTAAACAGTCCCAATTTTTTCAGTCTTTCTTCATGGAAGAGATGTTCAAGTCCTTTAATAATCCTCATAACTCTTCATTGGATCCTCTTCAGTAGATTCCTGTCCTTCTTGAACTGGGGAGCCCAAAACTGGATACAGTATTCCAGGGGTGGTCTCACTAGGGCAGAGTAGAGGGGAAGGAGAACCTCCCTTGACCTGCTGGACAAACTTTTACTAATGCATCCCAGGACACCAGTGGCACTCTAGGCCACATGGGCACATTGCTGTCCCATGGAGAACTTAATGTCCACTAGGACTCCAAGGTCTTTCTCTTTGGAGCTGCTTTCCAGCAGGACAATCCCTAGTCTGTACTGGTGCTGGGTGTTATTTCTCCGCAGGTGCAGGGCACTGATGTAACAGATAAATATCCAATGTCTACTACTGCCTAAAGGTAAAAATGCAAAGTACTAACATTTTCCCCTGTATTTAATCTATGAATTATTAAGTGCTAAGTTCTCAATCAATGCTGTCTTGAATAACTCCTCTCATAACAGAGGAAATGGTTAGCAAAACCACAAAACTTTTACTTGTATTGTAAATATCTAAAAATACACATACTGTCTAAATACTTGTAGGTGGGTACAGCTGCACAAACATCTTCTATTTAGAGTTTTTGTGTTAAACTTAGGATTCCTAGTCAGGCTGGTTCTCTTTAGGCAGAACATATGCTAACATATCACAACATAAGCAGATGTATAAAGATTTTCCTTCAACTGTTCTGAACTGCTAGCATGGGAGTTTGGTTTGCTCTTGCCAAACACTCCTTTTCTTTTCACTCTTTCTTAAAACCACTTTCTCCTCTTCAACAGCTGATGTCAAACTTTACTTTCTCTCCATCCTAGCTAAGTGTCTAAGCAGCTACCCTGATAAAACCCTCTTTCAAAAGTTGTGCTCTAAACTTGCAGAATAAATGCATGGCAAGAGGAAAAGAGATCAGGAGAGCCATGAAATACGGGAGTTATGGTTGAATAACAAAAGGACTTAGAACTGTTTAAACAGTATTTTTTAATTAAAGTGAATTACCATATTTACACACCATGGAACTATCCTCAAAAATCATTCTGCACAGATCAGTACTTCATATTGAAGTTGAAATGCAAAGTATTAAAAAAAAACAAACCAACAAACAGTTAGCTTGTGAGACCAAGCTAAAGCTAATTTTCTCACCTTCCAAGTCCTTCAGCTGCTAGAAGCAAGCACAGTATGCCAGTAGCCAGAGATATCTGACTTCTCAGTATTACTTTTGTACACGAAGAAAAGAAGTAATGGCATTTTTATACTATTATACCTTAGTAGAAAATCCTTTCTAAACTAATTTGCTATCTTCTGTAATCTTCTCCTGCATCCACAGTTTCCACTTTTCTCCACCCATTATGTATATGCCTTTCAGATTATATAGAGATATATAGATAGAGATGATATAGATATAAAAAAGAGGTATTTTTTAATATATATATATTTCCACTAATTCTCAAAATTTACTCCATTTATGAGAAAACTGAAACATCCCCCCACTTAAAATACTTAAAAGAAAGTAGCATAAAAATGAGAGAAGCTGCCTTTATGTCAGGGCACTGAGTCCACTTATGTTACTTAAGGGTCCTTTGCTCAAAAACCAGCAGCTCTAGTTAAACTTAGCCCTGGGCCATTAATCTCTGTCTCAGTTTGGTCTCCTGCCACACCAATGCCCATGTTCCTGCTTAACCTTGAGAAGAAGCCTACCAGATCAGAATAGTTACTATCTGAAGCCTGGAAGCATCAGCAGATGAGAACCGCACTTGCGCATCAGCCTGTGGAAATCTAAGTGGCATGTTTATAGCATCTAAATAAAGCCTCATTTAACATAAAGTTCAGCAAATTTTTATTTTTCTTTCAGGCCAAGGTTTAAAAATGCCTTCATTAAGGTTATTCTGTACATATTTTGGAGGTAAGCTGACTTTCATGAAATGTGAATTTCAGTTGAATCTGATGTTCAAGTGAGATGCTTCCTGTGGCTGTACCTGCTTTACTTATATATCCTTTAACAAGTGTGACATTCATTTTACAGTAAAGAAGCAGAAGCACTGGCCTGACAATGGGGTACCATGATTTTAGCAGCTTGTTAGGACCTGGAATTCAAGTTATGGTGGCCAGTCACTAATGGCGTGCCCCAAGGATCAGTGCTGGGCCCCATGCTTTTCAACGTCTTTACTGATGATCTGGATGAGGGCATTGAGTCCGTCATCAGTAAATTTGCAGACGACACCAAGCTGGGGGCAGGAGTTGATCTCCTGGATCTGCAAGTCCTCACCTGTGTTATGAGCCTGTCCCAAATTAAGTCTGCACATATATATGCTAGAGACTATGCATATTTCAGTCCTTGGAACAAACCAACTGCCCATGCAACTACACAGAACTATTAAAATCTATTAAGTATGCATTTCAGAAATTGAGAACAGAGACGTCAAAGCACTTTTACATCCAAAGATGCAAGAAACCTGCTGGCATCCAGTGATGTTTAGAAGTGCTGTGATTACCTTTCCTGCTTCCATTGAGATTCCAGTTGTGTGATGAACTTTATCAACGCACTCCATTGCACAACAAAGAACTATATCATGAGGTAACATGAATAAAATGATATAGGACACAAAACCTTGCCTGAGTGATATGCCAGATCACACAGAGCTAGCCCAATTACCTACAGAGTGGTTCCATGATGCGACACATACCTGTAAGTACCTGGCTGTTAATAGGCTCGAACTCTCTCAGCACCCCTGCCCTCAGCATCTATTTAAATAATCATCTACAGCATCTTCATGGCATTAAAAATATACCTAAAAATTACTTCTTAAGGAATCTTTCCATAAGTAATCTTAAGATACTTGAGGATATTCATAGCTTTCCATTTTAGCAGAAGTATCAAAGCTGAGGTTATAGTCTATAGAAAGGAGAGGCGTATTCTCCTATGTGCTGCTTGAGTTTGCTGACATTCTCATAGCTGCTGTTTGAACCAACATGAGAGAATCAGGAAGACTTTCCACAATTTATTATTTTTTAATTATTCTATTTTTCATAACTATACCTTCCTACAAACACTAACATGCAAAAGGAGATTTAATCACCTACTACTCAAAATAAACCTTTCCCAGAGAATTTATGATTACTGACATTAACCTAGTTAATACATTAATAAAACAACAAATTAATAAATAATTATCTTACAGATGGAATTCATTTGTTTTGATTATATACTCCATCTTCAAAACATTTATCGTTCCACACGTAGGACTATCTTATTGTGTGGCTGTAACACCCATAAGTTTTCTCTAAGTATTTTCAGTAAACATGTAATTGCAATTGAATTCCCAAAACAGAGAATGGGATTAATTATAAATACTGTTTCTTTTAATATCTGCATTTTCCAGAATTGTTTGTGCTGTGGAAAAGGAGGTCTGTTCAAACATAGGCATAGAAGAGGGGAAAACAAAAGATGCAGTTAAATTACACTTAGAGACGTCAGCCTTTCTTCTTACCTGAGTTCCCAGACAAGCAACCATCATGTGAGTGAGAAGTTTAGCTGCAAACATTGCACACCTGGTGCAGAAAAGGTGGGAGATAATAGCCAAAGTGAACCCTACACAGAAAGAAACAAACAAAAAAATAAGTTTGACGCTTAAGATAGCAAACCATGCTAGAGAAGAACTATGCTGGATCTCAAAAAGGCACAGATCAGTATAAAAATCAACTCCAAACCTTTGAGAGATAATATGTTCACTTTGGCTTACACAAATCACTAATGAATTTAGCGCTCAAGTGCTAACATCTATTAAACTTCTTTCATAGGGTTGGGAGCTAAAATAATGGCATGACTGAAGCAAATTTACAATACAATACAATACAATACAATACACCAGGTTGGAAGAAACCTCCAAGATCATCGCGTCCAACCCATCAAACAGTCCAACCCACCCAACAACTAGACCATACAGCCAAGCACCCCATCAAGTCTTCTCCTGAACACCTCCAGTGAAGGTGACTCCACCACCTCCATGGGCAGCCGATTCCAATGGCCAATCACTCTCTCCGTGTAGAACTTCTTCCTAACATCCAGCCTAAACCTGCCCTGGCGCAGCCTGAGACTGTGTCCTCTTGTTCTGGTGCTGGATGCCTGGGAGAAGAGGCCAACCTCTGCCTGGCTACAACCTCCCTTCAGGCAGTTGTAGAGAGCAATAAGGTCACCCCTCAGTCTCCTTTTCTCCAGGCTAAGCAACCCCAGCTCCCTCAGCCTTTCCTCATAGGGCTTGTGTTCCAAACCCCTCACCAGCTTTGTTGCCCTTCTCTGGACATGTTCCAGCAAGTCAACATCCTTCCTAAACTGAGGGGCCCAGAACTGGACACAGGACTCAAGGTGTGGCCTAACCAGTGCAGTGTACAGGGGCAGAATGACCTCCCTGCTCCTGCTGGCCACACTCTTCCTGATGCAAGCCAGGATGCCATTGGCCTTCTTGGCTGCCTGGGCACACTGCAGGCTCATGTTCAGCCTACAATCAACAAGTACCCCCAGGTCCCTCTCTGCCTGGCCACTCTCCAGCCACTCTGACCCCAGCCTGTAGCACTGCCTGGGGTTGTTGTGGCCAATGTGCAGAACCCGGCACTTGGATGTGTTCAATCTCATGCCATTGGACTCTGCCCATCTGTCCAGCCTGCCGAGGTCCCTCTGCAAAGCCTCTCTGCCCTCCAGCAAATCAACTGCTGCCCCCAGCTTGGTGTCATCTGCAAATTTACTGATGATGGACTCAATGCCCTCATCCAGATCATCAATAAAGATGTTGAAGAGCATGGGGCCCAGTACTGATCCCTGGGGCACACCACTAGTGACAGGCCGCCAGCTGGATGTGGCGCCATTCACCATCACTCTCTGGGCTCGGCCCTCCAGCCAGTTCCTAACCCAACGCAGTGTGCTCCTGTCCAAGCCACGGGCTGCCAGCTTGGCCAGGAGTTTGCTGTGGGGAACGGTGTCAAAGGCCTTGCTGAGGTCCAGGTAGACCACATCCACAGGCCTCCCCACATCCACCAGGTGGGTCACCTGATCATAGAAGGAGATCAGGTTGGTCAGGCAGGACCTGCCCCTCCTAAATCCATGCTGGCTAGGCCTGAGCCCTGGCCATCCTGGAAGTGCTGTGTGATCGCACTCGAGATGAGCCGTTCCATAATCTTGCCTGGCACTGAGGTCAGGCTGACAGGCCTATCATTCCCTGGCTCATCCAACCGGCCCTTCTTGTGGATGGGCACCACGTTAGCCAGCTTCCAGTCTTCTGGGACCTCTCCAGTGAGCCAGGACTGCTGAAAAATGATGGAAAGTGGCCTGGACAGCTCATCCACCAGCTCCCTCAGCACCCTAGGATGGATCCCATCCGGTCCCATGGCCTTGTGGGGGTCCAAGCGGCTCAGTAGATCTCTAACTTCCTCTTGGAGCAGCGGGAAACTATGCAGCTCTCTGTCTCTTTCTGCCAGCTCTGCAGGCCAGCTGTCTGGAAGACATTCTGCCCTGCTAGTGAAAACTGAGGCAAAGAAGGTGTTAAGTACCTCTGCCTTTTCCTCATCCTTTGTTACAACGTTCCCCTCCGTGTCAACCAAGGAGTGGAGGTTGTCCTTGCCCTTCTTCTTGCTATTGATGTATTTATAGAAGGACTTTTTGTTGTCCTTCACAGCAGAGGCCAGTCTAAGTTCTAAATGGGCTTTTGCCTCCCTAATTTTCTTCCTGCACAACCTAGCAACATCCCTAAACATTCCATAGGTTGCCTCCCCTTTCTTCCAAAGATAATACACCCTCTTTTTTTCCCTTGGTTCTATTAAAAGTTCATTGCCCATCCAGGCTGGCCGTCTGCCCCGGCGGCTCATCTTCCGGCACACCGGCACAGCCTGTTCTTGCACCTTCAATAGTTCTTCCTTGAAGTAGGTCCAGCTCTCCTGGACTCAATTATCTCGTGGTCACTGGTGCCTAAACACCCTCCGACCACCACATCACTCACCAGCCCTTCCCTGTTGGTGAAGAGGAGGTCAAGCATAGCCTCACCCCTGGTAGGCTTGCGCAGCACCTGGGATAAGAAGCTGTCCTCCATGCACTCTAAGAACCTCCTAGACTGCCTCCTCTCTGCTGTGTTGAGATCCCAGCAGATATCAGGCAGGTTGAAGTCACCCATGAGAACGAGGTCAGGTGATCTTGAGACAGCCTTAAGCTGCCTATAGAATGCCTCATCAACATCCTCCTCCTGGTTGGGTGGTCTATAACAGACGCCAACCAGGATGTCTGCCCTGTTGGTCTCCCTCTAATTTTCACCCACAAGCACTCAACCCTATTATCCCTGATCTCCATCTCAACAGCATCCAGTGCCTCCCTGATGTACAGGGCCACCCCTCCACCCCTTCTTCCTTGCCTGTCTCTCCTGAAGAGCCTGTAGCCGTCAATTGCAGCGCTCCAGTCATGCGAGTCGTCCCACCACGTCTCTGTGATGGCAACTACATCATAACTTTCTTGCTGCAACAAGGCTTCCAGCTCCTTTTGTTTGTTACCCATGCTTCATGCATCAGTGTACATGCACTGCAGCTGGGCTGCTGGTTTCACCTCTAGGTCTAGCTTATCACCTCCAGACTCCTGCCTGAGGGCACTGGTTTCCGACCCTCCCCCTTAAATTTCTGCAGTGAAAAAAAAAATATATTACTGCATTGTAGGAATGATTGTCATCATAATTAAATATGAAGCAAAGTTAACTCTTCAGTTTTCTTATTGCTGCACACAAAAATGATTTTAAAAACAAACAATTAAAAAGTGGCCTCAGGTGAGCAGCGTGGCTTTGAGAGATGGCTCTGACCTTCGAATGCCAGTCTCCCACTTCATCTGTGCTCAGCTAGAAATCAATTACAGAAGTATTCAGAAAGAGTAACACCACTTTTCACATCATTAATTCATGTGAACATCACCAGAACAGAAACGGGAAGGGCACTTCACCTGGTAATAGATAGGTCTTGGACGAAGGATCATAGGAAGACTGAGCCATTAAGGAAAATGCTGCTAAAAAGCTCACCTAGAGGCACTTTAACATCTCTTAACACTTTACCATGCTCTTCAACATCTTTATTGATGATCTGGATGAGGGCATTGAGTCCATCATCAGTAAATTTGCAGACGACACCAAGCTGGGGGCAGGAGTTGATCTGCTGGAGGGTAGAGAGGCTTTGCAGAGAGACCTCGACAGGCTGGACAGATGGGCAGAATCCAATGACATGAGATTGAACACATCCAAGAGTCGGGTTCTGCACATTGGCCACAGCAACCCCATGCAGTGCTACAAGCTGGGGTCAGAGTGGCTGGAGAGAGGCCAGGCAGAGAGGGACCTGGGGGTACTTGTTGATTGTAGGCTGAACATGAGCCTGCAGTGTGCCCAGGTGGCCAATAAGGCCAATGGCATCCTGGCCTGCATCAGGAACAGTACAATACAATAAAATACAATACACCAGGTTGGAAGAGACCTTCAAGATCATCGCGTCCAACCCATCAACCAATCCAACTCACCCAACAACTAAACCACGCAGCCAAGCACCCCATCAAGTCTTCTCCTGAACACCTCCAATGAAGGTGACTCCACCACCTCCACGGATAGCCGATTCCAATGGGCAATCACTCTCTCCATGTAGAACTTCTTCCTAACATCCAGCCTAAACCTGCCCTGGCGCAGCCTGAGACTGTGTCCTCTTGTTCTGGTGCTGGCTGCCTGGGAGAAGAGACCAACCTCTGCCTAGCTACAACCACCCTTCAGGTAGTTGTAGAGAGCAAGAAGGTCACCCCTCAGTCTCCTTTTCTCCAGGCTAAGCAACCCCAGCTCCCTCAGCCTTTCCTCATAGGGCTTGTGTTCCAAACCCCTCACCAGCTTTGTTGCCCTCCTCTGGACACTCCAGCAAGTCAACATCCTTCCTAAACTGAGGGGCCCAGAAGTGGACACAGGACTCAAGGTGTGGCCTAACCAGCGCAGTGTACATGGGGCAGAATGACCTCCCCCTGCTCCTGCTGGCCACACTGTTCCTGATGCAGGCCAGGATGCCATTGGCCTTCTTGGCTGCCTGGGCACACTGCAGGCTCATGTTCAGCCTACAATCATCCAGCACCCCCAGGTCCTTCTCTGCCTGGCCACTCTCCAGCCACTCTGACCCCAGCCTGTAGCACTGCCTGGGGTTGTTGTGGCCAATGTGCAGAACCCGGCACTTGCATGTGTCAAATCTCATGCCATTGGACTCTGCCCATGGCAGAGGTGTGGCCAGCAGGAGCAGGGGGAGGTCATTCTGCCCCTGTACACTGCACTGGTTAGGCCACACCTTGAGTCTTGTGGAACTGGTTCTGGGCCCCTCAGTTTAGGAAGGATGTTGACTTGCTGGAGTGTGTCCAGAGAAGGGAACAAAGCTGGTAAGGGGTTTGGAACACAAGCCCTATGAGAAGAGACTGATGGAGCTGGGGTTGCTTAGCCTGGAGAAGAGGAGACTGAGGGGTGACCTTATTGCTCTCTACAACTTCCTGAAGGGAGGTTGTAGACAGGCAGAGGTTGGTCTCTTCTCCCAGGCAACCAGTGCCACAACAAGAGGACACAGTCTCAGGCTGCACCAGGGCAGGTTTAGGCTGGAGGTTAGGAGGAAGTTCTATACAGAGAGAGTGATTGCACATTGGAATGGGCTGCCCAGGGAGGTGGTGGAGTCACCATCATTGAAGGTGTTCAGGAGGAGACTTGATGGGGTGCTTGGTGCCATGGTTCAGTTGATTAGGTGGTATTGGATGATAGGTTGGACACGATGATCTTGAAGGTCCTTTCCAACCTGGTCTATTCTATTCTATTCTGTTCTGTTCTATTCTATTCTATTCTATTCTATTCTATTCTATTCTATTCTATTCTATTCTATTCTATACTATTCTATTCTACTTCCACAGTCCAGAAAGGGCAGGAATTTGGATACTTGAGGCAGGTATTTTACTCTGTCTTGAGACAGACTTGTTGCTCAATTGGAAGTATTTGTAAGATATGAATTAAATAAATCATTGCAGAAAAAAATATTCCTAACTCTTACGGAAATTAGCTGCTGTTATTTAAACTAGTGACATAAGAAACCCTCAGAAATAATATTCTATTTCAGTTTGCTAATTTTTCTTCATTTTTCCTTCCCCCCTTTTTTTAAAAATTTTTATACCTAGGTAGAGGTGTTAGAGAAATACATAATATTCTTCTAGCTCTTAAAACATTTGTTAGTCACGAGATTGATATGCAGATAATCATGAACCCAGAAGAGAAGAAAGCCTCATTGTATGAAACACCTTCAACCAGAAAAAGAATCTGGAAAGTACTTAACCTTATTCCCTTTTTTGTGATTTTAAAAATACACACTTAAAATTACAGTAAAAAGACTAAGAGCAAGGATCTGCTGGTCTTCATTGCTGCCAGCTCAGCAAAGTATTTCCCTGTGCTTAAGTTTCTACAGCATATTGCTTTATTTTGTATTGGTTTTTCCCTTAATTTTCTACAGCATTTTGCATTCCATGACATATCTGCCACATCAATTTACTTTTTCTTCCTTTAAACCAGTAATTAGACTTGCTTACTACACTGTGAGTTGTTGTCTTTTCGGTTTGTTTGTTTGGTTGGTTGGTTCGTTCGTTTTAGTTAAAAGCCTAACTGCATTTTTAAATCTGTTCATTTTCATCTGCTAAAAGTGATTATTTGTATGAAATAGGTTAAATCTGTGGTGCTTTATTTTCTTTCTTTATATTCCTTATTTTATGGATGAGGTTTTTCAGTTGATTAGATAGTGTTGGATGATAGGTTGGACTCAATGATCTCAAAGGTCTTTTCCAACCTGGTTAATTCTAGTCTAGTCTAGTCTAGTCTAGTCTAGTCTAGTCTAGTCTATTCCATTCCAGTAGTTGGCTGGGAGGGGACAAATACGGTATTTGGCTGTTCGCACTGGTTTTGTTACTCAAACAGTGCTGATCTAGCAAAGAAGTAATGAACTTCATAAGAAGGAGACCCAGGACCCCATCTCAGTGCATTAAGGTTACAGTAAGAATCCCTTTAGCCTGCTTCTTTAGTGGCACCATTACTCTTAGGCTCCTGCTTGTACAATGCCTATCAACACAAGAAGAAAAATGTACGTCCATCTAGGACTGCCTGCAACATAACAGTGAACTGACTGAAATCTGAAAGATGTCATTTCCACCTCCTTCAGAAACCAAGTGGATTTCCTGCTTTGGTCTGACATTTTTTGATTCACTTAATGTTATCATAGCAATGAGTGAAATGAGTCATGATTCACAGGTGAACTCTTGGGCTTTTCCCAAGATGTTAGGCAACAGTTAGGCAGCAGACAGTAATGGAGCTCTACACATATGACATGGAATTTATCTTCCTCAAATTATCATTCTGAGTGTCAACTAAAAGCATCAAAGAGCTTTCAAACTGAATATTGGACTCAATGACCTTCAAGATCTTTTCCAGTCATAACAATTCTATGACTGGTACTTTTTTTCAGTGGCAAAAATTAGTCAGTGCGCAAACACATAAGCAGGTGGAAACTGTAATACCAATGAAGTTCCCGGGCTGCATCAGGAGAAGTGTGACCAGCAGGTCAAGGGAGGTGCTTCTCCCCTCTACTCAGCTCTGCTGAGACCCCACCTGGAGTACTGCCTCCAGTTCTGGAGCCCCTATTACAAGAAGGATCTGGAGGTGCTGGAAGGTGTCCAGAGAAGGGCCATGAGGATTATCAGAGGGCTGGAGCACCTCTCCTATGAGGACAGACTGAAGGAGTTGGGGCTGTTCAGTCTGCAGAAGAGAAGGTTCCGAGGTGACCTCATTGTGGCTTTCCAGTATCTGAAGGGGGCCTACAAGAAGGCTGGGGAGGGACTTCTCAGGATCTCAGCTAGTGATAGGACTAGGGGGAACGGAATGAAGCTGGAAATGGGGAGATTCAGGCTAGATGTGAGGAAGAAGTTCTTCACCATGAGAGTGGTGAAGGCCTGGAATGGGTTATCCAGGGAGGTGGTTGAGGCCCCGTCCCTGGAGGTGTTTAAGACCAGGCTGGACGAGGCTCTGGCCAGCGTGATCTAGTGTAGGGTGTCCCTGCCCATGGCAGGGGGTTGGAACTAGATGATCCTTGTGGTCCCTTCCAACCCTGACTGATTCTATGATTCTATGATTGTAAGTTAGTCCAAACACCCCTCCAAACAAAATGCTTGTCGCTACTGAAGTAGATTAAAAATCAATCAGTCTTATTGTTCATCATTTTCATTAATGAGAAAACTGTCTTAAATTAACTGACCTGAAATGCAGATGAACCCAGAAGAGAAGAAAGCCTCATTGTATGAAGACAAGTTGTCTGTCTGGGCATAAACTGCATAAATGGACATATGAGAACAAGAGCATTCCACGTAGTCTGACGAGTCATCCACCACTTTGCAGAACCCACCATCAGACAGCCAGCTGCAAAACAGAAGATTCACAAAGCTGGGAATCAACTTGTGGAATTTATACAGTAAGCAGGACTGAAAAGTGTTGTTGTGTCACTGAAATACCAAGTTTTCCAAACTATTCCACTTGTGTTTGGTGCAATCTTCCAGGGCTGGAGCACCTCTCCTACAGAGACAGAGAGAGTTAGAGCTATTCAGACTGGAGAGGAAAAGGCTCTGAGGAGACCTTATTGTGGCCTTCAAGTATCCAAAAGGGGCTACAAGAAAGCTGGTGAGGGACTTTTTACAATGTCAGGTAGTGATAGGATGGAGGGAATGGAGCAAAATTAGAAGTGAGTAGATTCAGATTGGATGTTAGGAAGAAGTTCTTCACCATGAGGGTGGTGAGACACCAGCAAAGGTTGCCCAGAGAGGCAGTCAAAGCCCCATCCCTGGAATTTTTTAAGGCCAGGCTGGATGTGGCTCTGAGCAATGTGATCCAGTGTGAGGTGTCCTTACCCATGGCAGGAGGGTTGGAACTAGATGATCCTTCCAAACCTGACAATTCTGCAATTCTATGATTCTAGGTGCAGTTCTCAGAATAGTATGTTTGAACAAAATTAAAGCATTTTTACTTTTATGCCAAGAAAGTTGCACATATATATGGTAATGAACATTTTTTCCCATAAAAGAATTTTTGTGATCATACTTTTAAAAATTCTGCAAGATTTACAGGTCTGTCTAAATCATTTGTAACTTAGCTTGTACAATATCTTACTCTGAGATGGCTGAAAATTTTATTCTGCTCTCTGTTATTTTAAAACCAACCCTTGGTTTTAGTTTTCTTTCAGTATTGCAGAACTGACACTGAAAAAGGATTCTACAGGAGATATCCGGAGCCATTTCCTAGTGGGAATCACATCTACTCTCTGCTACAGTGTCTACATGAAAGGAGAGCATACAGGTGAGTGCTGCTGTATCTACCTTCTGTAGAAAAATAGCCTGCTCCAGTGACAAACTGCTATAATCCAGTCAGTCTAATGAAATCATACCTTTAGGCCGCACCTTGAGTACTGTGTCCAGTTCTGGGCCCCTCAGTTTAAGAAGGACATTGAGACACTTGAACGTGTCCAGAGAAGGGCAACAAGGCTGGGGAGAGGCCTTGAGCACAAGCCCTATGAGGAGAGGCTGAGGGAGCTGGGGCTGTTTAGCCTGGAGAAGAGGAGGCTCAGGGGCGACCTCATTGCTCTCTACAACTACCTGAAGGGTGGTTGTAGCCAGGAAGGGGTTGGCCTCTTCTCCCTAGCAACCAGCACCAGAACAAGGGGACACAGTCTCAAGCTGCACCAGGGGAAGTTTAGGCTGGAGGTGAGGAGAAAGTTCTTCACCGAGAGAGTGATTCGTCATTGGAATGGGCTGCCCGGGGAGGTGGTGGAGTCTCCGTCCCTGGAGGCGTTCAGGAGGGGACTGGATGTGGCACTTGGTGCCATGGTCTAGTTGTGAGGTTATGGTTACAGGTTGGACTCGATGATCTTCAAGGTCTCTTCCAACCTTGGTAATTATATTCTATTCTTTAAACCAAATAGGTACCAGCAAGATAGAAAGCACAATTCCCTCCAAAATTGTTTGTTCTGTGTGAACAGGAAAACCACAGGTTAATCAAGTAATGGGCTACATAAGATCTACACAGAAAACATTAACCTGTGGCTTGCAAGGAAGGGAAAATGATCAAAATTTCATGATTTCTTCCAAAAATCGGGAGAACAGAATAGAATTAACCAGGTTGAAAAAGACCTCAGAGATCCTCAAGTCCAACCTATCACCCAACACCATCTCATCAGCTAAACCATGGCACCAAGTGCCCCATCCAGTCTCTTCTTAAACACTTCCAGTGGTGGGGACTCCACCACCTTCCTGGGCAGTCCATTCCAACGCCAAATCACTCCTTCTGTATAGAACTTCTTCCTAACATCCAGCCTAAACCTCCCCTATCACAGCTTGAGATTGTGTCCTCTTGTTCTGGTGCGGGCTGTCTGGGAGAAGAGACCAAGCCCCACCTGGCTACAACCTGATTTCATGTAGTTGTAGAGAGCAATAAGGTCTCCCCTGAGCCTTCTCTTCTCCAGGCTAAGCAACCCCAGCTCCCTCAGCCTCCCCTCATAGGGCTTGTGTTCCAAACTCCTCACCAGCTTTGTTGCCCTTCTCTGGACAGATTTGAGCAAGTCAACATTTTTCCTAAACTGAGGGGCCCAGAACTGGGACTCAAGGTGTGGCCTGACCAGTGCTGAGCACAGGGGCAGAATGACCTCCCTGCTCCTGCTGGCCACACTCTTCCTGATGAAGGCCAGGATGCCATTGGCCTTCTTGGCCGCCTGGCCACACTGCAGGCTCATGTTCAGCCTACCATCAACCAGTACCCCCAGGTCCCTCTCTGCCTGGCCACTCTCCAGCCACTCTGACCCCAGCCTGTAGCACTGCATGGGGTTGCTGTGGCCAATGTGCAGAACCCGGCACTTGGATGTGTTAAATCTCATGCCCTTGGACTCTGCCCATCTGTCCAGCCTGTCGAGGTCCCTCTGCAGAGCTCTTCCAGCCCTCTAACAGATCAACACTTGCCCCCAGCTTGGCGTCATCTGCAAATTTACTGATGATAGACTCAATGTCCTCATCCAGATCATCAATAAAGATATTGAACAGGATGGGGCCCAGCACTGATCCTTGGGGCACACCACTAGTGACTGGCCACCAGCCGGATGTGGCACCATTCACCACCACTCTCTGGGCTCGGCCCTCCAGCCAGCTCCTAAGCCAGCACAGAGTGCTGCTGTCCAAGCTACGAGCTGACAGCCTGGCCAGGAGTTTGCTGTGGGGGACAGTATCAAAGGTCTCGCTGAAGTCCAAGAAGACTACGTCCACAGCCTACCCCACATCCACCAGGTGGTCCCCTGATCATAGAAGGAGATCAGGTTGGTCAGGCAGGACCTGCCCTTCCTAAATCCATGCTGGCTGGGCCTCATCCCTTGGCCATCCTGGAGATACTAACTTAAGATAGTAAATAAATAAAATTATACTGAAATAAATATAGTGAAATTCATACTTAAATAACTAAAACACATGCACACCAAAAACACCCCAGTTAGAGCAACAAAAAACAAATCAAAAAACATCAAATATGACACATGAAGGAAGCCAAACTAAAACCCCACCAAGCAAACAAAAACCCCCCACACACAGATAACATGAACAAATAAATGACTAATGCAAGGAAAAAAAGAAAAGCAAAAACAACAACAACAAAACCCCCAAATAAAACCAAAGGGAAAAAAATCAAACAAAACCAAGTTAACCAAAAAACAACACCACCACCAACAAATCAAACCCAAACATGCAAAATAATCCACAACAAAATCAATGGTGCAGGACTTCTCTGTCAAAATACAATAGCTCTATAAAGACCATTAGCAAAATGTGTGCTGAAATTCTGTATGGTGCAAGTCAACCAAAGACAATTTTTTGGTCACATTCAGCTCAGAAAGTCACTGGACAGCTATGGGGAACTACTGTTTATGCTTGCCCTGATCCTACTCTTCTCTTGGCATTTACTTTTAGTCACTACTGGAGACAGGACACTGAATAAATCCATAGTCTGCCCCTTAACAGGTTTTTCTGCCTTACTTACACAGTGCCTTTCACAAACCCAAAGAATTAGGAACATGAGCCAGTGACTTGAAGCAATTCCAGAAATTCAGGTTTAATTCTTTGTTTTTATAAGAATGGACTTGAGTATTGTCTCATAACAACAGTAAGGAGCCCAAAGTCATTAATATTAATGAAATGATGCAATAGGGGGATTTATGGCCTGTCAGTGTTGCCTAACACTTCATTACAGAATTTAAATGGCATTTTGTTGAAAAAAGTCAAGAAAAGTTGAAAGAAGTCTGAGAAATGCCTGAGATAGAATAAGCATGCACATAAAGGCCAGGAAAATTAAGGGAAAAAAGACAGGAAGCTGATCAATTTTATACTTGAGAAAGATCTGAGTTGCCACATCTTGGGCAAACACACAGGCTTTGGAAAACTAAACAGAACTAAACTGAACTTTTCAGGAACTGGAAAATTAAACAGATTAATAAAATAACCTCTCAGCAGCTTGATTCCAGAGGAGACACAGAGACTTTTGTGGAACAACCCGACTTCCTGTGGCATAGATCCGATAAATGACTTCATTGTTATCTTTCAAAGGCAGTGAACTCCAACCCTTCAAACTCATGGAAAAAACCTGAAACAACACATACAACGTAAGCACAGATTTAATATTATGACTCAACAGAACATAAACAGAGATATATGATTAAAATTAAACAGCACTTAATTCAATCAGACACATAAACAGAGATATATGATTAAGATTAAACAGCACTTAATTCAATCAGACACACACAAAAATGATCAAGTTGTTTTAAGGACATTGAGGACATTTTGAGCAATCTCTAAATAAAAATAGTATCACAAAAGACAAAATAAGTTGCAATTATTCAAACCTTGTTCTTCAGGGCAAGTTCTTTATCTCCAGTAAGGAACCACTGCTGACTGCTGTATTCTGTGAACTGCACAGATTCACAGTTCTCTTCTTGAGGAGGAGACAATACAACAGAGACCTCTAGTAAACGTTCAGGTACTTGAATAAAATCCCCATCTTTGCCATCAAATCTGTGTCCATTGATTTGCTGAGGAAACCAGTTGTGAGCCATGATTGCAATGTATGGGCAGCTGTCAAGGATATTTTTACCTCTGTTAAAATGGAAAAGCAACAGAGCTGGTAAAAGGAACTGAACTTTATTATTCTTTGAATCACAGAATGTTAGGGGCTGGACAGGGCCTCGATATATCATCAAGCTCAACCCCCCTGCCAGAGTTGGATAACCTAGAGTAGGTTATATGGGAACACATCTAGGAGGATTTTGAACGTCTTCAGAGTGGCTCCAGAGAAGGAGACTACACAAACTCTCTGCACAGCCTGTTCCAGGGCTCTGACACCTCACAGTGAAAAAGTTTTTCCTCTGCTTCAGCTTGCACCCAGTATCACAGTATCACCAAGGTTGGAAGAGACGTCAAAGATCATCAAATCCAGCCTGTCACCACAGACCTCGTGACTAGACAATGGCGCCAAGTGCCACATCCAATCCCCTCTTGAACAGCTCCAGGGATGGTTACACCACCACCTCCCTGGGCAGCCCATTCCAATGATGAATGACTCTCTCCATGAAGAACTTTCTCCTCACCTCGAGCCTAAACTTCCCCTGGCGCAGCTTCAGACTGTGTCCCCTTGTTCTGGTGCTGGTTGCTAGAGAGAAGAGGCCAACCCCTTCCTGGCTACAACCACCCTCAGGTAGTTGTGGACAGCAATGAGGTCTCTCCTGAGCCTCCTCTTCTCCAGGCTGAACAATCCCAGCTCCCTCAGCCTCTCCTCATAGGGCTGTGCTCAAGGCCTCTCCCCAGCCTTATTGCCCTTCTCTGGACATATTCAGGTGTCTCAATGTCCTTCCTAAACTGAGGGGCCCAGAACTGGACACAGGACTCAAGGTGTGGCCTAACCAATGCATAGTACAGGGGCACAATGACTTCCCTGTTCCTGCTGGCCACGCTATTCCTAATGCAGGCCAGGATGCCATTGGCCTTCTTGGCCACCTGGGAACACTGCTGGCTCATGTTTAGGAGGCTGTCAACCAGCACCCCCAGGTCCCTCTCTGTTTGGCAGCTCTCCAGCCACTCCGACCCCAGCCTATAGCTCTGCATGGGGTTGTTGTGGCCAAAGTGCAGCATCCGGCACTTGGATTTGTTGAATGCCATCCCATCGGACTCTGCCCATCAGTCCAGTCCGTCAAGGTCCCTCTGCAGAACCCTTCTGTCCTCTAACTGACCAACTGTAGGCAGAATCCAACAGCATGAGATTTAACCCATCCAAGTGCCGGGTTCTGCACATTGGCCACAGCAACCCCATGCAGTGCTACAGGCTGGGGTCAGAGTGGCTGGAGAGCGGCCAGGCAGAGAGGGACCTGGGGGAACTGGTTGATGGGAGGCCGAACATGAGCCTGCAGTGTGCCCAGGCAGCCAAGAAGGCCAATAGCATCCTGGCCTGCATCAGGAAGAGTGTGTCCAGCAGGAGCAGGGAGGTCATTCTGCCCCTGTACACTGCACTGGTTAGGCCACACCTTGAGTCCTGTGTCCAGTTCTGGGCCCCTCAGTTTAGGAAAAATGTTGACTTGCTCAAATCTGTCCAGAGAAGGGCAACAAAGCTGGTGAGGAGTTTGGAACACAAGCCCTATGAGGGGAGGCTGAGGGAGCTGGGGTTGCTTAGCCTGGAGAAGAGGAGGCTCAGGGGAGACCTTATTGCTCTCTACAACTACATGAAATCAGGTTGTAGCCAGGTGGGGCTTGGTCTCTTCTCCCAGACAGCCCGCACCAGAACAAGAGGACACAATCTCAAGCTGTGCCAGGGCAGGTTTAGGCTGGATGTTAGGAAGAAGTTCTATACAGAGGGAGTGATTACCCCTTGGAATGGGCTACCCGTGGAGGTGGTGGAGTCACCTTCATTGGAGGTGTTCAGGAGGAGACTTGATGGGGTGCTTGGTTGCATGGTTTAGTTGTTTAGGTGGGTTGGATTGGGTTGGACGCGATGATCTTGAAGGTCTCTTTCAACCTGGTATATTGTATTGTATTGTATTGTATTAGTATATTAAAGTGGATGTGGCCCAGCACCCATTGTCCCTTGTCCTATCATTGGACATCACTGAACAAGAGCCTGGCTCCGTCCTCCTAAAATTGCCCTTCATGCCTTCATGAACGTGAATGAGGTCACCCCTCAGGTTCCTCTTCTCCAAGATAAAGTGCCCCAGCTCCCTCAGTCTTTCCTCAGCTGAAAGATATTCCACTCCCTTCAGAGTCTTTGTGGCTCTAACCTGGACTCTTTCAAGCCTGTGGTCCTTTTTCAACTGAGGGGCCCAAAACTGGACACAATATTCCAGATGAGGCCTCACCAGGGCAGCGCAGAGGGAGAGGAGAACCTCTATTGACCTACTCACCACACCCCTTCTAATACACCTCAGGATGCCATTGGCCTTTTTGGCCACAAAGGCATATTGATGGCTCACAGTCATCCTTCTATGGAATAGGACCCCCACATGCCTTTCCCCTACCCTGATCTCCAACAGGTCAGTTCCCATGGACTTGTTCTTTCCCAGATGCAAGATGCTACACTTGTCCTTCTTGGATTTTATTCAATTTCTTCCCATCCAACTCTACAGCCTGTTCAGGTCTGGATGAAAGGCAGCACAGACTTCAGGTGTGTCAGCCACTCCTCCTAGTGTTGTGTCATCAGCAAACTTGCTGACAGAGCCCTCTGGGCCCTCATCCAGATCGTTCATGAATAGACTGAATAATACTGCTCCCAGAACTGAACCCTGAGGGACTCCACTAGATACAACCTTCCAGCTAGACACTGCCCCATTGACCACAACTCTCTGATGTTCTGCCTTCAACCAGTTCACATCCACCTCACTACCTGATAGTCCCCACCACACATTCATGCATCATTTTTCACACTTCATGACACCTAACTAACAAGACAGTTTCTGCTTCTTTGAACAAAAAGAGAATTATTATGCAATTCAGCTTCTCCACTTCTCCTTGGGGCTTTGCTGAGATGCAACCAATTATGGTCTGCAATCAGAACTTCTCCATGGTGAACAAGGTTATCATAATACTCTTCTTTATAACTTGATGCAGAGACTAATCTAGGAGAGTTACTGAAATGGACGATCTGCTTTGCATCTTTTTTTTCCGAATAGAATAGAATAGAATAGAATAGAATAGAATAGAATAGAATAGAATAGAATAGAATAGAATAGAATAGAATAGAAGATGCAAAACTCCCTTGGAATTAAAGATATAAACTTTCAAGTTCTGGATAGTGCTCTGGATAATTCTGATACTTGTGTCATTTAATGCCTTTTGGTTGGCATGGGCCTCATTCTCCCTCTACCTTAGGAAATGGAAATAACATGTAAATCTCCAAAGGAGTTGAGATAGAAATCTAAACTATGCTGATATTCTGAGGAAACTTTTGGGAGGTCTGTGTTCAATTACCAATTCTTTAATAGATTCACAGTGGGCAAAACTCACTGTTTAAAAACATCTGCCTCATTAAAGAGTGACAGCTGTACCTTCAGTCACCTATTTCCTCTGACCATGGGCCTGACCACAGGGCATTACGCACTTACAGACAAAGCTAGCAATTTAGAAGTACATTTGAAAACTACAAATAGATTTTAAAAATGCTAAATGGTGTTCAAATGATCAAAGTGAATCACACAGAAGCTACAAAAAGCCAACAGAAATGTTCCGTTACTTACTCTCATCTAAGTAAATTTGCAGATGACACCAAGCTGGGGGCAGTTGTTGATCTCTTAGAGGATAGGAGAGCTCTGCAGAGGGACCTTGACAGGCAGGAGGAGGCTCAGAGGAGACCTTATTGCTGTCTACAACTACCTGAAGGGACGTTGTAGCCAGGTGGGGGTTGGTCTCTTCCCCCAGGCAACCATCAGCAGAACAAGAGGACACAATCTCTAGCTGCACCAGGGGAGGTTTAGGCAGGATGTTAGGAAGAAGTTCTTCACAGAAAGAGTGATTGCCCATTGGAATGGGCTGCCCAGGGAGTTGGTGGAGTCACCATCACTGGCAGTGTTTAGGAAGAGACTGGATGAGGCACTTGGTGCCATGGTCTAGTTGATGAGATGGTGTTGGGTGATGGGTTGGACTTGATGATTTCAATGGTCTTTTCCAACCTGGTTAATTACATATTTTACAAGCTGAAGAAGTGGGCTCAGATGAACCTCGTGAGGTTCAACAAGACCAAGTGCAAGGTCCTGCATCTGTGTTGGGACAATCCCCATTATCAGCACAAGTTGATAGAAGGTGTGGTAGAGAGCAGCCTTGTGGAAAAGGGCTTGGAGGTAGTAAGGAACAAAAAGCTGGACATGAGCCAACAATGCACACTGGCAGCCAGTGGCATCCTGGGATGCATCAAAAGAAGCATGGCCAGCAGATCAAGAGAGGTGATTCTGACACTCTGCTCTGGTGAGACCTCACCTGGAGTACTGTGTCCACCTCTGGTGCCCTCAACATAACAAGGACGTGGACCTGATGAAGCAGGTCCAGAGGAGGGGCAAAGAGATGATCAGAGGTCTGAATCACCTCTTCTACAAAGACAGCCTGAGATAGTCAGGGTTGTTCAGCCTGGAGAAGAGAAGGCTCCAGGGAGACCTGAGAGGGGCCTACAGGAAAGCCAGGGAGGGACTATTCACAATAGCACTAAGCTCTAGAAGAAGGGACAGTGGTTCAAAACTAGAGAAGGACAGGTTTAGATTCGACATTAAGAAGTTTTGTCCTATGAAAATGGTGGAACACAGGAACAAGTTGCACAGCAAGATTGTGGAGGCCCCTGGGAGACATTCAAAGTCAAACTTGACAGAACTCTTAAGCAACCTGATCTAGCTGGGGATGTCCCTGATTACTGCACGGGGCTTGGACTAGATGACCTGCGCAGGTCCCTTCCAATGCAGTGCATTCTATGATTCTATGACTTTCTCAGTGAGATAACTGAATATTTGTGCAGACAGTATTTAAGCTAAAGGTCATAGAATCATAGAACCAGTCAGGGTTGGAAGAGACCACAAGGATCATCTAGTTCCAACTCCCCTGCCATGGCCAGGGGCACCCTACACTAGATCACGCTGGCCAGAGCCTCGTCCAACCTGGTCTTAAACACCTCCAGGGACGGGGCCTCAACCACCTCCCTGGATAACCCATTCCATGGCTTCACCGCTCTCATGGTGAAGAACTTCTTCCTCACATCTAGCCTGAATCTCCCTATTTCCAGCTTCATTCCATTCCCCCTAGTCCTATCACAGTCCCTCCCCAGCCTTCTTGTAGGCCCCCTTCAGATACTGGAAGGCCACAATGAGGTCACCTCAGAGCCTTCTCTTCTCCAGACTGAAATTGATAGGTGAATTGATCTCAGATCTCCTGACTCCTACTGTCACAGGTACCTTGTATCAGTTACATCACACCAGTTATTTGTGACACCCACTCACAGAGCCAATATACTGCTTTGCAGTGAAACACATGCTCATGCAGGTAATACATTACATGATAGAAAAGTCCCCTTTCTATAAATGTCATAGAAATGTTCCCTATGTTGATAAGTATCACATATTTCCAAAAACATATCATGAATTCAAATTTACTAACCTTTCTCCTGGTGATCCACACACGAGCCCAGTCAACAGAGAAAAGGCAAACTTCTCAGTCACCCCAGCAAGCAGGCTATATCCTCGTGTGTCTTCACGTTTTGGGCTAGCCAAAGCACACAGTATCTCATAGAAAAGATTTCTGCTTCTGTCAGTGAGTAACTGTTTTTCACCTACATCTGTAACCTAATGAGAGGAGGGAAAAAAAATAATTTTATGCACAGAAGTCTGCTTACGACATTTCCTCTTGCTGAATGTTTAGGATGAGCTTCATTTTAATCCCAGTGCTCATGCTCAAAGTTCAAATTGTTTTTTCCATCTTCTAATAATTTTCTGCCAAGGAGTGAGACACAGTCTATGTCAAAACTACATATAGATATGCTTTCCAAACTAATAGGGATTTGACTATTAAAGAAGCCATCTGGTAATTTTTATGCTTTCACAAACCAAGGATTGATAAGTCAAGAGATGTTTTTACAGTATATTCTGTGTCAAAATGGTAACAGTCATAAATGAATTGTTGTTCATGAGTATTGTTGTACTGATTTGTATCCAAGTATTTAAAACTTTTTCAGCTCCTGTGAATTATTCTACAAGTCCACAAGAGCTAGAAAGCCACAAAACTAGACTCAGCACAGAACTTAGTGTAACGATGAAGTGCTCAGCTACTCAGACAAGATTATTCCCAAAGCTACTCCAGAGAAAGATAAGCTGCACAGAATGATCTGGGTTTAAAGGGACATTTAAAGGTTATCTATTCCAGCCTCCCTGCAGTGAGTGGGGACAACTAGATCACTTTGCTCAGAGTTCTATAACGACCTCACCTAGAATGGATCCAGGGCACCTCTTTGGGCAACCTTGGCCAGTGCCTCATCAACCTCATTATGAAAAGTTTCTTCCTTTCCTCTAGTCTGACTCTCCCTCTCTTGGTTTAAAACCATTGCCCTTTATCCTATCCCAACACGCCCCACTGAAAACACTGCCCCCCTCTTTCTTATGGACCTCACATAACTAGTTAAGAGCACAGCAGACTCCATCTGGCCCTGGTATGATTTGTTTGCATGCTACCTGTGGTCAGCTGTGAAGAGCAAACCTGGGCCTCACTCTCTTGTGGCAGGGCTAGACACAACAAAGATGTGGTATGAGAATCAAGAAGCCATAATAAATTCTATAAAAGCATAGCAATAAAGGGAAACTTTTACACAGCAGAAATCTTGAGCTACAGGTACACATGCAGAATTAATACTAGTTGCCTTTTCCAGCCTGTTTGATATTTCATTTCCTGCCACCTTCCTAACTAGCAGCAGACTAACTTCTTCCTTGATCATGGGGCTTCCTATTGTCTATTTGTATCTCTGCAGTCTGTATCCCTGAGTCACTGCAGTGGATGCTAACCTTGATCTTATCACAGACCAATGTGTTATGATATTAATTAAATCCATTGCTCAGTCCATAAAGAGCATGAAGGGGTTACCTTATTTATTATATGCAGCACAGCAGTAAGCTGCTCTTCTGTAGTTTCTGCAGCCACTTTGACATTCAAATTCTGGAGGATTCTGTGTAAAATGGTGTCATCAAGAGGCTGATGCAGTTGATCGATCAGCCCCCAAACTGGCAAGGAGTCCAACTCTGAGACGATGGTGACGTTAGCGAGACCATACACATCATCTACTCTGGCACCGCCTATGGGGTTGGAAAGTACAACCTGGAAACGTTTAGGAAATGGGTTTAAAGATCCTGTCTTTGGCGTCAAGGTCACATCCAGAAACTTATTTCTCTGTCCAGGTTCAAAAGTCAATAAACCTTCAGATCTGGCAAAATCTTGTCCTGCCACAGCTGGAGATATGAAAGTCCGGCCAATTGGTTCAGGCTTTTGTAGCTCCTTAAAACAAACCAGAAGAGTTTAGGTAATACCATGACAGACTGAGTTGTTCAGAACCAGATGATGCAGAACACATATTTTATATGAGTATAATTTCAACATGCAAAAAATTGTCCTTCAAAACACAGCTAGGAATGATATCACATTTGTATTCAATGAAGTAACTCCCTGAAGTAGCAATCTGTCACTTGAAGAGTAAACAACAGCCTAGGGGAAGAATTATATATAGTAAAGAGGAAGCAGGATTCCAATCCTTCTTTTCCAGAAACAAAAAACATGAAGCTTATCTGGGTGAAACCATATCAGACAAATGTTAGTACAACCATAAGGTGAATTCTGGAGCGTCAGGTGTAACTGAGGGGCCGAGAACTGGACACAATATTCCAAATGAGGCCTCATCAGAGCAGAGCATGAGCCTGCAGTGTGCCCAGGCAGCAAGGAGGGCTAATGGCATCCTGGCCTGCATCAGGAACAGTGTGGCCAGCAGGAGCAGGGAGATCATTTTGCCCCTGTACACTGCACTGGTTAGGCCACACCTTGAGTCCTGTGTCCAGTTCTGGGCCCCTCAGGTTAGGAAGGATGTTGACTTGCTGTAACGTGTCCAGAGAAGGGCAACAAGGTTGGTGAGGGGTTTGGAACACAAGCCCTGTGAGGAGAGACTGATGGAGCTGGGGTTGCTTAGCCTGGAGAAGAGGAGGCTCAGGGGTGACCTTATTGCTCTCTACAACTACGTGAAGGGAGACTGTAGACAGGCAGATGTTGTTCTCTTCTCCCAGGCAACCAGCACCAGAACAAGAGGACACAGTCTCAAGCTGCACCAGGGGAGGTTTAGGCTGGATGTTAGGAAGAAGTTCTACACAGAGAGAGTTATTGCCCATTGGAATGTGCTGCCCAGGGAAGTTGTGGAGTCACCATCACTGGAGGTGTTCTGCAGGAGACTCGATAGGGTGGTTGGTTGCATGGTTTAGTTGATTAGGTGGTGTTGGATGATAGGTTGGACGTGATGATCTTGAAGGTCTCTTCTAACCTGGTCTATTCTATTCTATTCTATTCTATTCTATTCTATTCTATTCTATTCTATTCTATTCTAATCTTGTGTCTGCAGCATGAAGTTCACAGAATCACAGAAATGTTCAGGTTGGAAATGACCCTCAGGATGATCAAGTCCAACCGATAACCCTATTCTGCAAGGTTCACTCCTAAACCATAGCCCCAAGCACTACATCTAAACAACCACTATACGCATCCAGAGTTGGTGAGTCAACCACCTCCCGAGGCAGCACATGTCCATTCCTGACCACTCCTTGTGTGAAAAAAAATTCCTAATGTCCAGTCTAAACCTACCCAGTCACAGCTTGAGGCCATTCTCTCTTGTTCTATCACTAATTACCTGTGAGAAGAGACCAGCACCAGCCTCTCCACAATGTCTTTTCAGGAAGTTCTAGAAAGCAATGAGGTCTCCCCTCAGCCTCTTCTTTTTCAAACTAAACAGTCCCAGCTCCTTCAATCACTCTTCATTAGATATATTCTCCAGGTCCCTCACAGCTTTGCTGCCCTCCTCTGCACTCACTCCAGCACCTCCACATGTCTCTTGTATTGAGGTACCCAAAACTGAACACAATACTCAGTTCAGGCTGCAGACAATCACTACAGACATAAAAAATTAACAAAAGTAAAGCAAAGGTTTTGGAAAGTATTTGGCACTTGGCCAGGCACCCTCAAAACCACAGATGTTCAAACAAAGAGATGTTAGATAAAAAATACAAAACAGATAAGGAATTGTAGCTTTTATTTTAGCCTAAATATACACTGAAAAGTAGCAATTTCTTCTGAATTATAACAGATTCTTGGCTGGAAAGAATGTGAAAATTATGTTACCAGACAATTTAACTGAAACACTGGGCAGCTACTGCATAATAAATGCATGGAAAAGTCCATGACATAAATCTATCAATTAGAATAAACAGGCATGCAATGTAACAACAGAAATCAAAACCTTTTGTTATAAAGGGTGAGGACACTGGACACATAATGCTTTGCTATAATAATCCTGTCCAAAAATAGTGCTTTTAGGCACAAAATCCCACAAATTCAAACCAGATCAGGCTGAGCACTATTCCAACGTGACGTCAAACTCGGAGGAATCCCTCTTGCAGCCTCTGTTTTGATTTGGGGTTCACAGCTACAAGTATTGGAAGAAATCACGTGTTTTGGACCTGTGTTTCTTGTGCTAAAGGAGAATCTCCATTATCTGTCAATAATAATAAGGTACTAATTTGGAATGGAATGGAATGGAATGGAATGGAATGGAATGGAATGGAATGGAATGGAATGGAATGGAATTAACCAGGTTGGAAAAGACCTTTGAGATCATCAAGTCCAACCTATCATCCAATACTATCTAATTAACTAAACCATGGCACAAAGCACCCCATCTAGTCTCTTCCTAAACACTTCCAGTGATGGTGACTCCACTACCTCCCTGGGCAGCCCATTCCAATGGCCAATCACTCTTTCTATGAAGAACTTCCTAACATCCAGCCTAAACCTCCCCTGGTGCAGCTTGAGACTTTGTCCTCTATTTAGAGACAAAACAGGTCAACAGTTAGAAGAGTCTGGTGTTGCAGCTGTGAAGATAACAAAAATGAAGGGGGATGATAAAACTGACTTCAACACATGACATTTTCAATTGAAAGAACAATTTTCAAGTTTAATACTTCAAGAACACGGCATAAAAATTGATCAAAGTTTCCTCTCTTTTTCTATGTAAGCCTCAAAAAGCCTTTTCTATAAATCCTCAAAACTTGAAGTCTCATAAGAATCTTAGCTCAAACAAAGAATCACAGAATGTTAGAGGTTGGAAGGGAACTCAAAAGGTCATTTAGTCCAATCTCGCCTCCAGAGCAGGATCATCAAGACTAGGTCTCAAGAATGCATACTCCAGGGAAGGAGACTCCACAATCTCTTTGGGCAGTCTGTTCCAGAGCTCCAGCACCCTCACAGTGAAAAAGTTTTTCCTTCTGTTAACATGGAGCCTCCTCTGCTCCAGCTTGCACCCACTGCCCCTTGTCCTATCATTGGATATCAATGAGCAGTGCCTGGTTCTGTCCTCCTGACACAGTCCTTCACATCTTTATAAAGACGAATAAGGTCACCTCTCAGGCTCCTTTTCTCCAAGATAAAGTGCCCCAGATCCCTCAGCCTTTCCTCAGCAGAAAGATATTCCAATCCCTTCAGTATCTTTATGGCTCTGTGCTGGACTCTTTCAAGCAGTTCCCTGAGGTCCTTCTTGAACTGAGGAGCCTAGAACTGGACACAATAATCCAGATGAGGCCTCACCAGGGCAGAGCAGATGGGGAGGAGAATCTCTGTCAAACTACTCACCACAGTCCTTTTAACACACTCCAGGATACCACTGGCCTTCTTGCCCAAAAGGGCATATTGATGGTCATCCTCTGTCCAACAGGACGCCCACATGCCTTTCCCCTACCCTGATCTCCAGCAGGTCAGATCCCAATTTACACTGGTCCACGGGGTTGTTCTTTCCCAAATGCAAGACTCTACACTTCTCCACTTGGCATTTAACAAGTCCATGTGCCAGGTTCTGCACTTTGGCCACAACAACCCCAGGCAGAGCTACAGGCTGGGGTCAGAGCAACTGGAGAGTGGCCAGGCAGAGAGGGACCTGGGGGTACTGGTTGACAGCTGGCTGAACATGAGCCAGCAGTGTGCCCAGGTGGCCAAGAAGGCCAATGAAATCCTGGCCTGCATCAGGAATAAGGTGGCCAGCCAGAGCAGGGGAAGTCATTCAGCCCTGTACTCAGCACTGGTTAGGCCACACCTTGAGTCCTGTGTCCAGTTCTGGGCTCTTCAATTCAAGAAGGGCATTGAGACTCTTGAACGTTTCCAGAGAAGGGCAACAAAACTGGTGAGGGGTTTGGAGCACAAGCCCTATGAGGAGAGGCTGAAGGAACTGGGCTTGTTTAGCCTGGAGAAGAGGAGGCTCAGGGGAGACCGTATTGCTGTCTACAACTACCTGAAAAGAGTTGTTAGCCAGGTGGGGGCTGGTCTCTTCTCCAAGGCAACCAGTGGCAGAACAAGAGGACACAGTCTCAAGCTGTGCCAAGGGAAGTTTAGGCTCGAGGTGAGGACAAAGTTCTTCACAGAAAGAGTAACTGGCCAGGGGAATGTGCTGCCCAGGGAGGTGGTGGAGTCACCATGTCCCAAAGGGACAAAAAGCCTCACAAATGCTCTGTACTAGACAATGAGGCAGGAGCCAGTAGGTCTGGTTTTTCAGGCTTTTCAGGTCTGGGTTTTCATTGCCCAGGATTGTCTGAACATGTCCTGGAGCCCGAGTGGGCCAGGTGCGTGTGCCTTTGGCCACGTTTGGAGAAAAACCCTTTCTACAGGTTACAGTGTCAGGGTTTTCTCTCTCAATCTGTGCTGTCACTGGCCATTATTGTCGCAGGAAATCTGTAAGTACCAGCCCAAAGAGCCTGAGCCTTGCCTTGCAATTGTCCACGCTCTGGAAGGAATCAAAAGCATCGCGTGGAAGCTGAACTGTGTTTCAGTTCACCCAAACAGGACTGCAAAGACCCCTCGCTGTCTTAGCATTGTAAAGCCCAGGAGCAGACAGACACATCTTGCCAGGCCAAGAGGTGAACCCCTGGAGGAGCTGAAGCCCCGGGACAGCTTCATTTTATTGGGAGAGGCGACGAGTGCCACTGCAAAGAATTGCAGCAGAAGAACCTCTTTCCTGCAAAGCTTTCAGCTACAAAGCCTCCAGGAGTAAATCCTGTCTCAGCAACAAGCTGCAGACACCAACAGAATGTGAAACTGTGCTCCTGCAGCTTCCATGTGGTTGAGGCCATTTTGGTTTTGTTTAAATCCCACATGTGCCACAGGGTGCCAGGACCAGTGAGTAATTACAAAATCTGATTTTTATGAGCATCTGTTGAAGGTCTGTTGCCCTAGGGAATTCTGGAGTTCCCCCTCCCCCTGTGGGCCATTGCCGTCTCCGTTGCCGATGTTCCTCGTTCTTTACAGTTTGAAGTGCTGTTTGTTGATTCTGGATTTTTGTACATATTGTAGCAATTGTTACTTGTTCCTGCTGGTGAGGTATCTGTTCGACAACTGAATATTTCGAACCAGTAAACAGGTTTTATTTAAGATGTTTTGTGGGAATTTTATGATTAATAAAATTATTAACATTTTTATTAGTCGCTCCGCTTATTGAATATTAAATAGCCTTTTACCGATCATAACACACCACCCCTGGAGTTGTTTAAAAAAGGACTGGATGTGGCATTTGGAGCCATGGTTTAGTTGTCAGGTGCTGTTAGACATTAGGTAATAGGCTGGACTTGATGGTCTCTGAGGTTCTTTCCAACCTGGACGACGCGGTGATTCTTGGATTTCACTGAATTTCTTCCTAGCCAGCTCTCCAGCCTGTTCAGGTCTGGATGAACTGCAGCACAGACTTCAGGTGTGTCAGCCACTCCTCCTAGTGTTGTGTCATCAGCAAACTTGCTGACAGAGCCCTCTGGGCCCTCATCCAGATCGTTCATGAATAGAATAATACTGCTCCCAGAACTGAACCCTGAGGGACTCCACTAGATACAACCTTCCAGCTAGACTCTGCCTCATTGACCACAACTCTCTGATGTCCTGCCTTCAACCAGTTCAAATCCACCTCACTACCTGATAGTCCCCGCCACACATTCCTGCATCATTTTTTACACATCATGACACCTAACTAACAAGACAGTTTCTGCTTCTTTGAACAAGAAGAGAATCATTATGCAATTCAGCTTCTCCACTTCTCCTTGGGGCTTTGCTGAGATGCAACCAATTATGATCTGCAACCAGAACTTCTCCATGGTGATACTCTTCTTTATAACTTTACCAGTGCTGACCCCTGTGGGACTCGAATAGAATAGAATAGAATAGAATAGAATAGAATAGAATAGAATAGAATAGAATAGACCAGGTTGGAAGAGAGACCTTCGAGATCATCATGTCCAGCCTATCATCCAACACCACCTAATCAACCAAACCATGCAACCAAGCACCCTATCAAGTCTCCTCCTGAACACCTCCAATGATGGTGACTCCACCACCTCCTCGGGTAGCCCATTCCAATGGGCAATCACTCCCTCTGTGTAGAACTTCTTCCTAACATCCAGCCTATACGTCCCCTGACGCAGCTTGAGATTGTGTCCTCTTGTTCTGGTGCTGGTTGCCTGGGAGAAGAGACCAACCTCTGCCTGTCTACAACCTCCCTTCAGGTAGTTGTAGAGAGCAATAAGGTCACCCCTCAGTGTCTTCTTCTCCAGGCTAAGCAACCACAGCTCCCTCAGTCTCTCCTCATAGGACACTAGATACAGGCCTCCAACTAGACTCTGCTCCATTGACCACAACTCTGACACACTGACCACAACTCTTACAGAAGTGTATTTAATGCCTGACTGACTATAGTTTTTGATGCTACTGGAAGGTTCTAAGAACAAAATCACTCAACAGTCCAATAGGAACAAGGTCTTTTCATTAATAGAAAACTAAAGAAACTCGATCATATGCCCCAGAAAATGCTTCACTGCTTCCTTAAAAAAATACTTAGTCACATTTACTTTAGAGAACAAACAACCATTAAATGAAAAAAAGTTAACTAATGACAATAAAAATGCCTTACCTGCATGCTGTAGCTGACCACAGTGGTTACTGATGTACTAGAATCTCGAAGCACTTGCAAACTGATTAAAGTTGTCTTCTTATGAGCCACAGCAAAACGAGATCCCACAGCAAAATACACTAAGCCGTGAGGAGCATCACTTTCAAGAACTGTTATTAAAGCAAACCTGGCACTGCTGTTTAATGCTGCTCCTGTGCTTACATCATAAAGCTCCACAAAAAAATATGTTTCAAATTCAGGTACCTATAAATGAGGGATGATTTTCATATCATTACAAGACCTACTAATTACTTGCAGCTTAACAAATGGTTATGTATTATTTTGAATGCACAGTGGATGAGTTATACTAACACCACAAGCATGCTTCCTGAAATGTGCAGCAAATACAACAAAATATATCCTAAAACTATTGCAGCAGGCACCACTCTCATGTACAGTAATGAAATCTCAGGTTTTCACATGGAACATATTGCAATAAAGTTGCTTTTTATATACTACACATATTGTGGCTGTTAATTTGCCATAATACATGACAGCAAATGCTCCAAGAGCTCCTTATTCCAGGAATTATTCTTTATTCCTTGCCCAGGGAGGTAGTTGAGGCCCCATGCCAGGTTCAAGGTGAGACTCGATGAGGCCCTGGGTAACCTGATCTAGAGGAGGTTGTCCATGCTGACTGCAGAAGGCTTGGACTAGATTACCTTTGCAGGTCCCTTCCAAACCAAAACACTCTATATATTCTATAATTGATGACAGGCACAAATTTACTGGAATGCCATAAGGAACTTCAGTGTTCCATTAGGACTTCAAGTGGCACATGCTTGCACTTTGTGTGTGCATGCCTCTGCAGCTGTTGCACTGCTGCCATTAAATAATGATACCACTTCTTTGCACTAAACAGGTTCAAAATCCCAGTTTATTCAGCAAGGCAATCTATGTATACTCACATATGTATTTTAACCCTGTAATATAAACATAATATCTGAAGATTAGAAAAATTACCCTCTTTGTGAAGTTAGAGAAGAGAGCCTGTTCCTTATACATCGTATATTTTACATTCTTTTCCAGAATGTAGTCAGAAAAGGTGTAGAAAACCTTCCCATCTTGCCCTTCTCCATTCCCCAGACCTCAACCATCCACTAGCATGGATGTTGGGATAACTTACTAAAAGTTTCAAACTCTCCCCTCTGAAAACAAGGCCAATATTAAATCCTTCCTTGTCTTCAGGGACTGCTTCAACCATTAAGTGTTCCCCCAAAAATGCTGTTTCCCTTCTCTTTTCAATAAAAATGACTGAATGATGTGTTTTGCGTTAATTCAATGACATCTGCATGTTTGAGCACCAGATGGGCCTTGCAAGGCTTACCCATACACCACCTGCCAAATGCCAAATGGCTTTAGTGGAGAGTGGCTGCTAAATTGAACTTCAGTATTTACAAGCTGGATGTTCACAGCAACAGTTTTTTATACACTCAGGGATTCTATGCAGCTTTATTACTGAGTAGAGTTTTCACAGGTCTTTGTGCTGTATTTAGGCATGTAAAATTATGTATGAGCTACAATTAATTTTGTTGTTGTTGTTGTTGAATGAGATGTTATTACTCACAGGATATGCTTTCCATAAACCACCCTAAGAAGTGCTTTGAAAGACAAAAAACTTCCCATATGAATGGTAAGATTCCAGCATATGAATATGCTTCTCACTGAAATAACTCCATTCTTCTCCTCTTAGTGCTCTGTGAAAATCTGTGATGTGAAATTTACTCTTCAAACTAAATACTCATCTCCTTCCTGAACTTTTACCAGTCATAATGGAGGTTGTTTTAGCCTGCAAATAAGCCATGTGTTTGCAGAGGAAGTGAGCAGATATCAAGTTACCATCTATCAGTTCCTCTGTGGATCACAGGGTTGGTTTTTTTCATCTTGATAAACTGCAATTCAAAGCCACAGTGCTGCATGTAAGTGAGAAACAATTACTTACATTATCAGGTTTTATTTCAATGGAGATGTTGCATTTTGTTTGACCTGCCATGCAGGTAGTGACTCCCACCACAGATACAAGTTCATTCTCCAAGTTCATGCCATCCTTCAGAAGGACAACAGCTGTTTTATTGAAGGTCACACGCCAAAAGACCTTCACATCTTCAAAAGCCCTATAAGCAAATCAAAATAGTATACATGTATGAAAAAAGTATAGGCAACAAAAACCACTGGGGTAACATATGCTTCACATTACAATTCAATGCTTAACACAAGGCAATAAATAGCTTCAAGACAAAAAAATCTCCTGTTATTTAAATTACTTACTAAAATCCGTTTATGTTACCAGACAGTAATACAGAAAGAAAATAAAGCAATTATGGGCACCCAGGCTCTTCCCCATGTTTGTTTCAGGAAACATGAGATTAGTTAAGTAAGTGGCATGGGTGATTGAAAGATAAGGATGTGCTCAAGTATTACCCTTAGTATTATGTTAACCATATGCCTGGAAAGCCAGGCAGAATTTTTCCTATAAGGAAAAAGAACTTCTATACTATAGGATCAACTTTACTTTAGGTGTAAGGAACTGCTGTAGGTTAAGGGTTAACTGCTAAACCCTGAGGTGGAACTCCACCCAGAGGGAGGCACTGGATAAGGTAATGTATTACTCCCTTCCTTTTCCTGCATTATTTAAGAGGCAGCCCTTCTGGTTAGCTTTCTCTTGACTCCTGCTTTCAGTTTTGCTGGTCAGAAGGAAGGCTTCTTGATGGATGGGAGCTGTGGGCCACAGGGTGGGGCCTAATCCATTGTTGATTCTGGTTTTGTATATATTCCTTTTCCATTAATATCTTTTGTACTTTGTTTACTTTTGTTAATATTACCTTTATTAACTTCCAGTTCTGTGCAAGTCTGTTTTGTTTACTCATTTCACCTTCCCTTACCTAACTTTTCCCTACAGGAGGAGAGGGAGTGGGAAGTGAGGTAAACCTAGATTGTATCAAACCAGGACAGGAACTTAGAGTTCTTAAGTATATTTGTTTAAAATACACAGAGATGTACAGATATACAGGCATATATGTGTTAATTAGCAAAAAAAACTGTGTTAGTGAAGACATAAGCACAGTACTGATACTTAGGTAGCTTTGTAATTACTCATTTTAGTATTCATACCCACTCATGAGAATTTGAGTTACATCTTCAGCAGTGCAAATACTTTACCTTAAGCAAAACTTTCACACTTGCTGCCTTATGGTACAAGTTGGAAAATACCTGGTAGGAGCTTTTGTTCATTTGGGGCTTTTCTTGGGTTTAATTTCTGGTTTACAGTGTCAGGCCTAATAATATTTGCAATTTCAAAGCACATTTGCCAAATACTGGGAAGTTATGAGAGGACCTGAAAGGTAATCCTGCGATTCTGTAAATATTTATGATAAAACTCTGTGATAACCTCTTCCACTAACAGCAACTTTTGTGATCTGGCACAGTGTGTTACATCCTGTGGGAAGAGAACTTGATAAAGCAGTTGCCTGCACCTGTTTGGTTGCCTTGTGACAATCAGCAGCACCTCTCTGTCTTCTGAGTCCTCATCAAGTACAAGACCACTCTGTACTTCTGGAATGAATCCCAAAATGCCATTGTGGAGATCACTTCCTGCATAGCAAACAGTCCATTAAATTAATTAGCAAGAAAGTTAAGATATGACTAAATCATAATTTTAATATGGGTAACTGCTAAGGTGTTAAAAATCATTATCAGAAGCATGCTGCAAAGCATGACTTGGGGACACTGCAGGAAAATGTCATTTTAATATTTAAGGTAAGGGAATGGTTTGAAGCTGAGGGAGAGTAGGTTTACACTGGATCTTAGCAAGAAGTTCTTCAGTACAAGGATGGTGGAACTATGGAATATGCTGCCCAGGGAGGTTGTGGATGCCTCCTCCCTGAAGATGTTGAAGACCAGGTTGGATGAGACCTTGAGCAGCTGAGTCTAATGGAGAGGCATCCCTGCCCATAGCAGGGAGGTTGGAGTAGATGATCTCTAAGGTTCCTTCCAACATAAGCCATTCTATGACTATTTTAAGCAGTAGAATAAGATGTTAAAAAGTAAATTCCTTATGAAAGTCTTGGCACTATTGTTTCACATAAACTTGCATTTTCAGCAGCCTTCAGCAAACTGACTGAATTCTGTGTCCCCTGACCACAAAAGACTCCCACAGATGTCCAGAACAGTGTCAAAAGCCTTGCCCTTATGACACCACTTCATCTATGTTATTTCATGTTTACCATAACCTTTCAAACACATGCTTCCTAAGCAGAAATGCACCTCAGCATGCTCCTGCATGCACAGCATGACCATAGTAGGACATCAGTAAAGATGGGTTTCCATGGACAACTTGAACTTTCCTATTCATCCCATGGGTTGTTGAACCCATTTATTTTCCTAAATTGCCTCAATCAGCTTTTCTCCTGCATCTTTAATTCAGTGTGTGGAACTAGAGAGCTGCAGCATTCTCATGGGAATGTAAATGACTGCAACAAAACAGCAGTGGAGGGAAATAAAAAAACAAGACAAAAAAGACAGGGTTAATGAGGGGACAGTAATATCTTCACAGTGTCCCTTAAATCTTGCTTCTACAAGATTTTTCCTTATGGGTAGTGACGACTTTACTCAGCAATTGAAAGGCAGTCTGCTTCCAAGCCAGTGCTTGTTAGATGTGAATGTACATATATATCTACATATATATAAAACAGATATAGATAGATAGATATAGATACAGAGAGATACTGAAGATTAACAAAAATGGCATGCTTGCTTACCCACCATGCACAAAACTTTAACCTGCAGTATCCTTCTATTTACACATCTAAATGCAGCTACATGCTTTGACCTTTCTCTTTAACTTGTCTCCTGACCTTAATTTATGTACTCATTGTACTCAGTGTGCAACTCTAGAGCATGTTAATACACTTCTGTGGTTTTCAATTCAAATCCCAACTTATGCCTATGCAGGTACTTCTTCGGTAACTTGCACATAATGCAGCTGGTGACACAGTGAATTCCAGAGAAGGTGCCCATGAAGGGAACGTGTGTTTTATACAGTTTGTTCTTGTATACACCATTTTAGTTGCTGCATGCACTCATCCAACAACACAGTTTAATGCTGGTCCTCAATATTTACCTTGGCTTTTTTAGAGACTATCTGTATACACAAAACTTCAAGTGTATAGAATCATACAATTATTTTGGTTGGAAGAGATCTTTAAGAGCACCACATCCAACCATTAATCCAGCACTGCCAGGTCACCACTAAACCATGTCCCTCAGCACCACATCTACACAGCTCTGAAACCCCTCCAGGGATGAGGACTCCACCAGTGCACTGGGCAGCCTGTTGCAGGGTTTCCCAACCCTTTCAGGGACATTTTTTCCTAATATCCAACTTAATCTGCTCTGGCACAACTTGAGGCCATTTTCTCTTGACTGTTCACTTGTCACTTCAGAGAAGAGATCAACCCCCACCTCACCACTACCTCCTTTCAGGTAGTTATAGAGAACAAGCAGGTCTCCCCTCAGCCTACGGGAAAGAGAGTCAAAGGTTTCACTAAAGTCCAGGTAGACATCATCACAGCCACCCCACAGCCCACAGTCCCCCACTAAGCAGGTCACCTTGTCATAGATGGAGATCAGGTTCATCAAGCAGGACCTGCCCTTCATGAACTCATGCTGACTGGGCCTGAACACCTGGTTGGCCTGCACATGTTGCATAATGGCACTCAAGATGAGCTGCTTCATGATCTCCCTGGCAATGATGTCAGACTTACAGGTCTGTAGTTCCCTGGGTCCTCCTTATAGCCTTTTTTGTAGGTGGGCATCACATGAATTTTCCTGATTCACCTGAACTGTTCCCACTCCCAACTTGTTTCTAAAACCTAATGTGAGTAGTTAAACTCGGTTTACACTCTAATAAGTCTGATAGATACCTAAATTCCAAAGGAAACTGGAGCTCTAATATCACTCTTTTGCAGAAGAGTGCAGTGACTGAAAGAACAATTCTTCCTGTGGATCTGAACTGTGTATACCAAGAATAAAAAGAAACTGTTTCTCATATTCTGTACAAACCCCATACCACAGCAAAGTAACAAAATGATAAAAAAGAAAAGGAAAAAAAAAAAAAGCCTGGGGGGGGGAACCAAAAACAAAAAAAAAACAACCCAACAAACCAAACCAAAACACCACAGGTTCAGACCTTTCCCTTCATAAAGTAAAATAAGGCACAAACAGAAATAAGCAGCACTTACTTATAATTTTACCTCTGTACCTGGGAAGATCATGAAACAAATCCTACTGGAAGATATACTGGAACACAAGGAGGACAAGAAGAAGATTCAAGACATCCAGCATAGCCTCATCAAGGGCAAGTCCTGCCTGATCAACCAAGTGGCCTTCTACAATGGTGTAACTACATCAGTGGACAAGGGAAGACCAACATATGCCATCTATCTGGGCTTTTGTAAAGCATTTGACACAGTCCCCCACAACACATCTCTAAACTGGAGAGTTACAGATTTGATGGGTGCACTGTTCAGTGGATAAGGAATTAGTTGGATGATCACATCCAAAGGGTAGTGGTCAATGGCTTGATGTCCAGATGGAGATGAGTGACAAGTGTTGTCCCTTAGGGGTCTCAATTGGGAGCACTGCTGTGCAGTATCTTCATTAATGATACAGACAGTGAGAATAGAGGCACCCTCATGAATTCTGCATGATACCAAGCTGAGTGGTGTGGTTGATTATACTGAAGGATGGAAGGTCCAGAGGGACCTGCACAGGAAGGAGAGGTGGGCTGAGGAGAATCTCATGAGGTTCAAGCAGGTAAAGTACAAGGTCCTGCATGTCAGGGTAATCCTAGATATCAATCCAGGTTCAGGGATGATGAGATTGGGAGCATCTCAGCAGAAAAGAACTTGGGGGTGCTGGTGGATGAGAAGCTGGACAGGAGTGAGTAACATGCACTTGCAGTCCAGAAAACAAACGGCATCCTGGGCTGCATCAAAAGAAGTGTGGCCAGCAGGTCAAGAGAGGTAATTCTGCTACTCTGCTCTGCAGACCTCACCTGGAGTACTGTATCCAGCTATGGGGCCCCCAAGACAAAAGAGACATGGATGGGCTGGAGAGGGGCCAGAGGAAGTCCACCAACAGGATCAGAGGGCTGAAGCACCTCTCCTACAAAGACAGGCTGAAAGAACACTCCAGGAAGACCTTAGAGCTACATTTCAGTATCTGAAGAGAACCTGTAAGGCTAAGAAAGGACTGTTTAGAAGGGCTTGTAGCAGTAAGATGAGGGGCAATAGTTTGAAAATGGAGCAAGGTAGATGTAGGTTGGACATTAGGAAGAATTTCTTTACAAGAGTGGTAAAATACTGCAACAGGCTGGCCAGGCATGTGGTTGAGGCCCTGTCCCTGGAGACATTCAAGATCAAAATCTGTGGCCCTGGGCAGCCTGATCCAGTTGAAGGTGTCACTGCTGACTGGAGGGGATTGGACAAGATGAGCTTTGAGGGTCCCTTCCAACCCAATGAAATCTGTGAAAATACATTTTGAGCCAAGTTGCTAAGAGATTCATGGTGAGCTTGGTGCATTAGAGCTTCCTCTGATCCAGAAAACTCAAGGTTTGGGAACAGAATACCCTGCTTAGTATCAAATAGAATCCCCATCTTTACATAAAAAAAAATGCTATGATTACATACAGATATTTACTGTTACTTAATTCAGATGTATTTACTCATTTCCCAGGAGAAAAGAAATTACCTGCAATAATCACTGTTGCAAAAGCAGCAAATCCATATTCATCCTTTCCTTCCACAATCTGAGCTCCACATTCAGGGTTTGAGAGGAAAACATAAAACAATTCCTGTCCTTCAGGCTCATCATCATCAACAATTGTTATGGACACCTTGCTTTCTCTTTCTCCATCCAGCAAAGTCAGCGAGATCGACTGTTCATCAAAATCTTCTCCTTCCATTGCCCATGTGAAGTTTGGTCTTCCATCAATGCTTCCAAAGGGATATGAATCTACCCCACTCTGTGCACTCACGCCCCCAAAAGTTTTAACAGTTACTTCAACATCACCAGCAAACCCCTTGGTCCTTCTTATATGAAGTACCACTGTGTTGGGGGTACCATTGCTTGCATCTTCTTCCACATAAACAAACTCTGGGCCCAAGCTCAGTATTCCATGAAGAACATCATTAGCCAGGATATTAACTGTTGCAACACTGAAAGCTGGATTCAAACGTGGACTCCAGGCAGGAGTCACAGGTTGAACATCCAAACTTGCCACAGCAGTCAAATTGACAAAAAAAAATTCCTCTATTTCAGACACAGTATCATCAATTATTGATATTTCTATTGTAGCATGTGTCTGGAAACGTGAAAACTGAAGCTCTCCGTTGTAGATGGGTACAAAGTCCTCGAGTGGTTTGGCACTTCCTGGAATGGTCTGATACATCAATTTAGTCAGATTACCTTGAAAACCAAACAATCTTTGGACATACAATGTGACTGACTGAACATCTTCTTCAACTGCAACATATCTTGAGTTAAGATCAAACTGGAAGATCCCCATTGGCTCAATTTCAGCTATTGTAAATCCCAGCCTGAAACAGAAAATACAGTGAAGCTGAGAGAGGAAATATGAAGTGTGAGAAGCAAAACATCCAAGCAGAATAATTTTCAGTAAACCATCAACAATGGCTCTAAGAAAGTTGATTTAAAGATGTGTGTAACAGTAGAGAGAAGGAACAGACACCATTCTAAGCAAGGTGTAAAGAGTTCCAGAGTGGATTCAGAGGAGGGCCATGAAGATGATCGAAGCACCTCTCCTAAAAAGACAGGCTGAGAGATTTTGGGTTGTTTAGTCTGGAGAAGAGAAGGCTCTCTGGAGACCTCATAGCAGCCTTGTAGTTCTTGAAGGAGAGCTGGAGAGGGACTTTTTACAGAGGCATGGAGTGACGGCATTTAGATTAGACTTAGATTAGATTAGATTTAGGTACAAATTCTTCCCCACCAAGGTGGTGAGGCACTGAAAGAGGTTGCCCAGAGAATCTGCCTAGGCTGCAGGCCTGGAAGTGATAAAAGCCAGGCTGGCTGAGGCCTTGCACAAGTTGGTCTAGTAGGAAGTGTCTCTGCTCATGGCAGGGGGGTTGGAGCTAGATGATGTTCAAGGTCCCTTCCAACCCAAACCAGTTTATGATTCTCTAATTCCCTTAAAAATGTTTTTACACTGACTGGATTGAACAGACGTCCACAGGATGTCTTTTATTGGGGACACAATGCAGAGAGAGATACTACAATACATCTTCTCTGAGTAATACCAGTTTTAACCACTGAACAAAGTTCCTGCACCAAGGGAAAACTGTCGACAGTTGCTATTTTTTTGCCAGTTTTAGACTGGAAGCTAGGAAAGGAAGGGAAGTTATGTTAAAACTTAAGAGCGGGGCTTTGAAGTACTAACTGCCTACTCCAGATCTGAGCCTTGCTATCAATATCAATTCAAGTTCTATGTTATTAATATTAAATATATCCCCTTTCTCACTAGAAAATGAGCACAAGGACTCTTTGATAAGCCTTGGATCTTGCACTTATCTATGTATTTGATTTGTTATTCAGTGCCAGATGCCACCAAATGGCATTACTATTACAATGAGTCATTCTAGTATCACACAGTATCACACAGTATTGCTAAGGTTGGAAGAGACTTCGAAGATCATCAAGTCCAACCTGTCACCACAGACCCCATGACTAGACCATGGCACCAAGTGCCACATCCAATCCCCTCTTGAACAGCTCCAGGGACGGCGACTCCACCACCTCCCCGGGCAGCCCATTCCAATGGCGAATCACTCTCTCGGTAAAGAACTTTCTCCTCACCTCAAGCCTAAACTTCCCCTGGTGCAGCTTGAGACTGTGTCCCCTTGTTCTGGTGCTGGTTGCTAGGGAGAAGAGGCCAACCCCTTCCTGGCTACAACCACCCCTCAGGTAGTTGTAGAGAGCAATGAGGTCGCCCCTGAGCCTCCTCTTCTCCAGGCTAAACAGCCCCAGCTCCCTCAGCCTCTCCTCATAGGGCTTGTGCTCAAGGCCTCTCCCCAGCCTTGTTGACCTTCTCTGGACACGTTCAAGTGTCTCAATGTCCTTCTTAAACTGAGGGGCCCACAACTGGACACAGTACTCACGGCACGGTCTAACCAAAGCTGAGTTCAGGGCCACAATGACTTCCCTACTCATGCTGGCCACACTATTCCTAACGCAGGCCAGGAAACTATTGGCCTTCTTGGCCACCTGGGCACACTGCTGGCTCATGTTTAGGCGGCTGTCGATCAGCACGCCCACTCTATATCCATTATTTTTATACCACTTTTAGCTAACAATGAAGAACAAACAATGAAAATAGAATAGTCTGAAGAACAGATAACGACTCAACTGGGAAGAGAAACTGCATTGAATGTAATGTCTGGGGGGTTAAGATAAAAAGGAAATTTATATAAATTAGGAGTTTTCACATCACTTGTTTCATTTTATCTATTTTATACAGTATGTGTAATCTAAAATCTTCTAAGTATAGATTTTTAGGGAAACTAATGAAAACTGCTAAGAGCTGCTTTCAATTCTTCAGCTTTCTGGCTAAAACTGCTGATCCTGGTTCTTTATTTTCCTAGCTGTCTCCCTCATTCTGGACACATTCTAGGCACTAGTGAAACAAAACAGACTGGAACTGGAGAAAAGCCTGACCTCAGATCAGGTTAGATCTGTATTACTGACACTTGCTTCCTTCTGAGACAAGACACACAAATTTATCAGAGAAGGCACCAAAATGCGCCAGCTACCCATAATTCAACAAGGATTTGTGTAAATAAGGTGCATGCCTCTACACAGGTCATCATTCGCACACCATCTGTGTGACTCAGAGGCATTAAGCAATAAACACTCTTACCTCAGGCGAGCCCCACCAGACACGTTGCTGTGTACTGCTGTTAAAGTGATGGCAAATGACTCAGGTTTATTTAGGCTTGGTGTAGCCTGAAATGAAATTACTTTACTTTGCTCACTGGAGGTAAAAACAAATGTACCTGAAGGAAAAAAGTAAAAAAAAGGATTGAAAGAGAGCACAAGTCCGAACTGCTAAACAGGAATCCTCTCTGTACCTGGGAATGTGCTGAGACAGGGACTCTAATCACAATTCCACTCCATTTAGGAAGCAGAAATCTGCATGGTAAGGGTCTTCCCTACATAAAGCTGCACTTCAGGGGCATAGCTTTTTGCTTACCTCCCAGACATGTATCTATGAAATTGAGTTATTTTTGTTTGCTCATAAAATAAACAGATTAAAAATTAAACCATATGATTTTATTCTAACGGGCTCTTCATTAACAGAGGCAGCATGTCGAGGTACAAATTAACTAACTGGTGGTATGAGCACCTACACAACCTTCACTGCTGTTTCCTCAGACAAGTACTCACCAAATGGAGGAGTAATATTGCCCAGCTGAGAAAAGTCAGTGATTAGGTCTGGTGGGTATCCTGAAATCCAGTTAACAGTTACAGAGCCATACAGCCCTTTTCTGGTTACGACAGCGTGGCCTGTCCCTGCCACAATGTCTGAAAGTTGTAAAATCACAGATTCAAAGCCAACCTGTGGAAACATAGTAGATTATGTTAGGGAAAATGGAATACAAATGTGAAACAGCATATGTGAAAGTGTAGTCTACCTTGTAAAACAGGCATTTTACAATAATTGCACATCCATATGGATGCATGTATGTACATATATGTGTTTGTAGAATCATAGAATCACACAGCAGTTTGGGTTGGAAGGGACCTCTGAAGGTCATCTAGATCAACCCCTCCTCAGAAGTAGAAACATCCTCCACTAGATCATGCTGCTCACAGCCTTGTCAAGCCTCACCTTGAATATCTCTAGAAATGGAGCCTCAACCACCTCTGTGAGCAACCCACTCCAGTGTTCCACTACCCTCACGGTAAAGAACTTGTTGCTAACATCCAATCTAAATCTGCCCTTCTGTAATTTCAGAACATTGCCCCTCATCCTATCACCACAGGCCTTTGTAAACAGTCTCTCTCCATCCTTCTTGCAGGCCCCCTTCAGGCACCGGAATGCTGCGATTAGGTGTTCCCAAAGCCTTCTCCAGGCTGAACACCACCACCTCCCTCAGCCTGTCCTCACAGCAGAGGTGTTCCAGTCTCCTGATCACCTTCATGGCCCTCCTCTGGACCCACCCATGGCAAGGAGGTTGGAACTAGACAATCTTCAAGGTCCCTTCCAATCTACATCATCCCATGAATGAATGAAAGAATGAATGAATGAAGTTCAATTATTAATTAAGAGACAGAACGGTACTTCAGACAATGATAGCCAATAAATAAAAACTTCAGTAAAACCTCAGCATGCTGTTGTCTTCACCTGATACACAAAAAGGGAACTGTGGCACATATGTGATAACAAAACAGCCAAATTCTCTTTTCTCACTGTCATGAAAAGTAGACAAAGGGAAACTTTCTCACTCAGTGAGTAGCCAAATATATTGTCAGCTGCACTAAAGCTCAGCTTGACTTCCATCTCTGCAAATAATACTGCACACATGCTGCTATCTAATTCAGGACTGCTTAACCTTAAAGGAATAACATTGCCCAGAATTAGCTATTTCAAGTCTCAGAACTTCCATCTCATGTAAACAAAAGTATGAATTAACCACAATATTTAGAATATTTATATTTTATAGATGAGTCATTTTCAAACTACATTAACACACTTCTGAGAGAATCAGTGTCAGATAAAAGATAATGTCCAGTACAAGTAACATCTGGAAAAGTCAGTCATTAAAGCAGTTACAATGATGAAGACTTTAAGGAGCCAACTGAATTCTGAATTCTTTTGTGATGGTGTACCTTCCTTCTGCAGTAGAAATGTGACACTGCAGCCAGTCTACCAACCTGTGAATTGGCAGCTTCCTCAGGAATAAGCAGAACAGCTGACTTTGCTTTTCCTAGAATTTTAGGCACATCCTTGGCACTTCCCCCAACCAGGGTTACATTAAGCAGTTCCAGAGTAAAATTCAAGCCCAGAAAAATAAATGCCTTTGAGAAGAGAGAATTTAACAAAAAAGGTAAGAAAGTAATTCCACTAAAAACAAGATATCCACCAGTTCAAAGCATTTAAGTAGCAAAACAATCTGCAGGGACTTGCACATGAATTCCATTTGTATACACAAAGCAGTGTTTCCAAGGCAGGTGTTTTGTTTCTCAAAAGAAATACAGTGAAAACCTCAATACTGTGATTGTGATTCACCAGCAGTTTGCTGAAATGTGAGCTTGTAGATCAGCTACTGCCATTGGAATAAATTGCATTTAACACACTGGGCCTCAGCTTGATTTCAGTCCTTGGATTAAAAATATTCAGATGGATGTAAAAAGATTTAAGTGTAGATGTAATACTGTCATAATAATAATACAAACAACCAGGGAACACAGAGTACTGCAGGTAATTTTATCTGCTGCTCCATGAGCCAGCACTGACAGATCTCTACTACAATCCAAAGGGCAAAGTTGAGAAAAACTCTGCATACCTATAATACTAAAATACTGAACTGATAGCAACATAAAGCAGAGATGGATGGAAATGATGAATATTTTAACACGTTTGGCAGTGGTTTTGCAATTATTATCTGAAAATGTGGTATTTGAACCCAGTTCTATTCCATAAATAGAAACTCATAGTACTAAATCCCTCTTTTCTTATCCTTCACAGTGGATACCATTGAGACTTTAGTATTTTATATCGTGATGAGCACAAACAAGTATCACAGGAGCTGAAAGGATAACACAGACCTGGTTGCTTATTGGCACTTGTTTCACTCCAAAGCTGGCACCATCTTTTACTGTGAGGTATCCCACTTCATTCTCAGGTTCAATTAGCACTTCTTCATGATGAGACATGATATGGTACTCAACAATGACTTCTCCAAATGCCCCAGCATGCCGAGTTACATTAACCTGGACATACCGATCCAGGTTCCTCTCTACCAGCACTGACTGCAGGTCAGAGTAGAGGGCAAACACTCCATAAGGATCATCATTTGCAAACACACTGATCTTTGAAATGCTCTTCTCTGGGTCTAAATCTGCTCCACCTTCTACTGCAATCAGCTGCACCACATAGTTTTCATCCAGCTCTGGGACATCATCAGGTAACAGGTAGATAATGATCTCGGCTGCACTTTGCTGGTCAGCAATGACAACAGATCCCTCTGTCCTAAGGAAGTCACCTGAGATATCAGATTCACTATGTATTTCCCAGTAAACCTGAAATGAGTTTAGAAAATGCACAAAACGTAAGAAAGGAAAATTACCCACATGGTCAGAAACTTCCATATTCAGGATTCAGCACTGATAGGATATGGAGGAGAGTGGTTTTAAGTGGGTGAAACACAAACTGGTTTAGGCAGGCACAGAGAGAAGCACACAGACCATCTTTCAAAAGGGCATTTTGTTCCTCAGTACTACAAACTTTAAGATTTCCTTTATACAGCAACAGAAGATTCATGCAAAATTACACGGAATCTTTGAAGGAGAAGGAGATGTGACAGCATCTCTGGGCAGCCTGCTCCAGTGCTGTGTCACCCTCACCATAAAGTGTCTCCTCATGCTGAGGTGGAACCTCCTGTGTTCTAGCTTGTACCTACTTGTCCTTGTCCTACCACTGGGCACTACTGCAAAGAGACTGGCACCTTCTTCTTAACATCCACCCCTGAGACATTTATGGACATTGAGAGACCCTCCTCTCAGTCTTTTCTTCTCAAGACTAAACAGCCCCAGGTCTCTCAGTCTTCATAACTCTCTGTTGGAAGGCTTGATATCTTCTACTATCTCATCAAAAGCACAGGGTGAGAAAGAAAGAGAGAAAGTGAGAGAAGGACTACAGGGCTGGGGTTTGGGGTATTTTTTCTGACAAAGGGAGACTGAATATGATTCTCCAAAACAAAAATACTAGCGCTGAGGCCAGCCAAATGCCTCTGAGGAAAAGACTGAAAATACCGTTATGTTCCCCATAGTGCCCTGAATTCTTCTGACAAACAGCTTAATACTTTGTGGCCCTTCCTCTGCTGAGGGTTCTGTATAGTTATTCTCAGTCAATGACTCAGGAGCAAACTGTACAATTCCATTGGGATCACCAAACTTCTGGATCTGTAAACAAGAAAACAAAAAAGCAGGACTGTAGAGCGAGTTGTACTCTTGTTCAAACCATTCAGATTCTCGTTGCTAGATGCTACAGGGAATGTAACCATTAGCTCTTCTTACTGAGTTTTCTCCTCTCATGAAGATTCAAGACTACATTAGTAACTAGAAGAGAGACTGAAAGACTTAAAATAAAAATCAGCAGACAGGATCATCAAATGATGACAGAGGAGTGCACACACACAAGCACATAGAGGCACAAAAGCAAGAGTCTAAATCTATGGGTAACTGGCTCTTGTATGAGAAAATCCTACAGTGAAACAAAGTTTAAAGAAGATTTAAACTGAATGGGACTCAAAATGATCATTCTGTTTTCAGTTTTCAGTCCTCCTAACCAAGGAAGGAAAGGACAGAGTTTTATTTCAAATTCTCTAGATATCTCCCCAGGTATTTTGATATTAGAGTAGGAAATGCTTAAGCACCATGGGCTAGTGTACAGAAAATCTTCTGACATTATCTGCTTTCAAATTCAGCCCCCTGGGTTAGAGCTGATCCACATCCCTTTGTGTGAATCACTAGCTGCAGAAAGAATTCATGGTGAATGGACTCAGAACAGAATTGGAGCACCAGTGTCTACTGAGAAGGCAATTCATTGGCATGCAGGGTTGAACATTCCAGGTTAAGGGTTAAACCTGGGTCCCTCAAGGAGAAACTGAGGAGACTGCAGAAATAGAAGCTTATTCCACCAACACTCTACAGATCAGAAAAATAAAATAAAATAAAATCCTATTTCTAGGAAAGATTTGTTTTTCTGTGGGCTTTTTATATCAGCCTTATAAATATTTCCTCAGTTGTAGTATTCCTAGAGCAGCAATTTGTCTTTGACAATTTCCCCTGCCTTCTCCCACAAATTTACTTATCTATTTTGCTCTCGAATAGTCAGATTCTCTTAATTCTTTTATATATGATAGCTGGAGCAGAGGGAGGTCAAGAAGGGATGAACAACCAGATGACACTTAGAAATCAGGACTCAATCCAAGTTCCCTCCAAAGAACCACAGAGGGCCAGACCAGGGTTTATACAACAATTTGTTCTGTCAGATTCTTTTTCTTCTTTACCAAGCACAGAAGCAGTAACAATGCACCCAAATAGTACAAGGAACAAAAGAAGCCTAAATGGCACACTCTGCAATAATTAAGCATTAAAAGCTTTGCAGGATAAATACCAAAAAGCAACACAGATCTCAGCAGAAAGAAAAACAATAATCACTTACGATTAGCACTATGGTTTTTGCCTTAGGATCTATTTCTGTTTCACCTTTCATAAGGCTCAATCTAATAATGAAGGTCTCCTGAACTTCAACTTCTTCATGAGGATAGATGAGTAGATTAATAGCTCTCAGACCTCCTTCCCCTTCTCCAAAATAGAATGATCCATTCACAGGGTCACCAATGTCACTATTCAGAGGAGATAAAACCTCTTCTGAATTGGGTCCCAGGATGTCCCAATTAATCTGTGGAAGACAAGAGCTTCAGATGTAGAGTGGTGATATATTATATTATGACAGAGTTACACAGGTGACATAAGAATTCTTGTGTCTGGTACCTAGTGATGTTTAAATCTTTGCTGTTAAGGAATAATACAAAATATGCATAACTAATCACGTGTGTGAAAATATATACACCTTTGGAGAAATACATATGGCACAAATGAAAACTCTGAAGCGTTAGCCACAGTGCCTGCTTATGAAATTCTAGATAGAGAAAAGTAATAGAAATTCTAGCAACAGAAAAGCAAGTGAGATTTCTTTAACACACAACAGGAATAAAAAAAAAAAAACAGCTTCTATTGCTCTGCCTCTCATGATTGGCTTTGTGAAGCTACCCAGGTGACCCAAACCCATCATCAAACCCACTCTCTGTGAAGTGCGATATTGACAGAAAATGGCAACTATTTCCTGAAATCTGCAACAAAATCCCTCAATGATGATCCACACTTCTCCAGCCTGATTAAAAGCATCAGTAAATTTGCAGATGACACCAAGCTGGGGGCAGCAGTTGATTTGCTGGAGGGCAGAGAGGCTTTGCAGAGGGACCTCGACAGGCTGGACAGATGGGCAGAGTCCAATGGCATGAGATTTAACACATCCAAGTGCCGGATTCTGCACATTGGCCACAACAACCCCAGGCAGTGCTACAGGCTGGGGTCAGAGTGGCTGGAGAGTGGCCAGGCAGAGAGGGACCTGGGGGTACTGGTTGATTGTAGGCTGAACATGAGCCTGCAGTGTGCCCAGGCAGCCAAGAAGGCCAATGGCATCCTGGCTTGCATCAGGAACAATGTGGCCAGCAGGAGCAGGGAGGTTATTCTCCCCCTGTACACTGCCCTGGTTAAGCCACACCTTGAGTCCTGTGTCCAGTTCTGGGCCCCTCAGTTTAGGAAGGATGTTGACTTGCTGGAACGTGTCTAGAGAAGGGCAACAAAGCTGGTGAGGGGTTTGGAACACAAGCCCTATGAGGAAAGGCTGAGGGAGCTGGGGTTGCTTAGCCTGGAGAAGAGGAGACTGAGGGGTGACCTTCTTGCTCTCTACAACTACCTGAAGGGAGGTTGTAGCCAGGCAGAGGTTGGCCTCTTCTCCCAGGCAGCCAGCACCAGAACAAGAGGACACAGTCTCAGGCTGCGCCAGGGCAGGTTTAGGCTGGATGTTAGGAAGAAGTTCTACACGGAGAGAGTGATTGGCCATTGGAATCGGCTACCCGTGGAGGTGGTGGAGTCACCTTCACTGGAGGTGTTCAGGAGAAGACTTATACAATACAATACAATACAATACACCAGGTTGGAAGAGACCTTCAAGATCATCGCGTCCATCCCATCAAACAATCCAACCCACCCAACAACTAGACCATACAGCCAAGCACCCCATCAAGTCTTCTCCTGAACACCTCCTGTGAAGGTGACTCCACCACCTCCACGGGTAGCCGATTCCAATGGGCAATCACTCTCTCCGTGTAGAACTTCTTCCTAACATCCAGCCTAAACCTGCCCTGGCGCAGCCTGAGACTGTGTCCTCTTGTTCTGGTGCTGGATGCCTGGGAGAAGAGGCCAACCTCTGCCTGGCTACAACCTCCCTTCAGGTAGTTGTAGAGAGCTTGATTGGGGTGCTTGGCTGTATGGTCTAGTTGTTGGGTGGGTTGGATTGTTTGATGGGTTGGACGCGATGATCTTGAAGGTCTCTTCCAACCTGGTGTATTGTATTGTATTGTAATATTTTCAGAACTTCCCATAAATTGGATTGCTTTGGAGGAGGTCATATTGACCCCCAGTTGGCAGCCAGTCACTAGTGGTGTTCCCCAGGGCTCAGAACTGGAGCCAGTTCTGTTTAATATCGTTATCAATGATCTGGACAAGGGGCTGAGCCACTCTTAACAATTCTGCACATAAAACTAAGCTGGGATCTGGGATGGTGCATTGATCTGCGTGAGGGTAGGAAGACTCTGCAGAAGGACCTGCATAGGCTGAATTGATGGGCTGAGGTCAGATGGAGGGAAGTTCTCCTCACCCTCTACTCTGCCCTGATGAGACCTTGTCTTGAGTAGTACATTCAGTTTTGTGCTCCTCAGTTCAAGAGGGAAAGGGATCTGCTGGAGAGGGTCCAGTGGAGGGCTAAGAGGATGATTAGGGGACTGAAGCACTGCCTTATGAGGAGAGCCTGAGGGACCTGGGGCTTTTTAGTCTGGAAAAGATAGACTTAAAGGGGATTTAATAAATGTTTATAAATATCTGAGGGCTGGATGTCAGGAGGGTGGGGACAGGCTCTGCTCACTTGCTCCCTGTGATAGGACAAGGAACAATGGATGTAAGCTGCAGCACTGGAGGTTCCAACTCAACTCAATGGGGAGCTTCTTTAGTGTAAGGGTCAGAGACCACTGGAAAAGGCTCCTCAGGGAGGTTGTGGAGTATCCTTCTCTGGAGACTTTCAATGCTCATCTGAATGTGTTCCTCTGTGACCTGAGCTCAACTGTATGGTCCTGCTCTGGCAGGGAGGTTGGACTCGATGATCTCTTTGGGTCCCTTCCAACCCCTGACATCCTGTGATCCTGTGAACTGTATATGAGTTCTAACAAGGCCAAGTGCCAAGTGCTGAGTCCTGCACTTGGGTCATAATAACCCATGAAATAGTCAAGACATGGGGCAGAATGTCTGGACCTCAGGGTATTAGTCGACAGCCATCTGAATGTGAGCCAGCAGTGTGCCCAGGTGGTCAAGAAGACCAACAGCATCCTGGCCTGTATCAGGAATGGTGTGGCCAGCAGCAGCAGTGAAGTGACAGTGCCCCTGTACTGGGCACTGGTGAGGCCACACCTCAAATATTTGGTTTAGTTTTGGGCCCCTCACTACAGGAAGAACACTGAGCTGCTGGAAAGTGCCCAGAGAAGGGCAGCAAAGCTGGTGAAGGGTCTGGAGAACAGATTCTCTAAGGAGCAGATGAGAGAACTGAGGCTCTTTATCCTGAAGAAAAAGAGTCTAAGGAGAGACCTCATTGCCCCCTCTGGCTCCATGAGAGGAGGCTGTAGTGACATGGGGGTTGGTCTCTCCTCCCTAGTATCAAATGACAGAATTAGGGGAAATGTCCTGAAATTGAGACAGGGGAAGTTTAGGTTGGAAATTAGGAAAACTGTATTGCTGAAAAAGTGCTCAAGCATTAGAATTTGTTTTCCAGGGAAGTGGTGGAGTCACTGTCTCTAGAGGTGTTCAAAAAACACATAGACATGGCATTTCAGGACCTCATTTAATGGCCAGGGTGCTGTCAGTTAGACAATTTGACTCAATGACCTCAGTGGCCTTTTACAGGCAAAACAAATCTGTGATTCTGGAATTCTGTAATCATAAAAGAAAGAAAGCAGGAGGAGTGAGAGACGATTAAAAGGGTAGAAACTTCTATGCTATACTGCAACCACATGCAATTCATGCTTAATGAATAGCTGCAACTGTGCCACTAGAAATCAATCAAAAGTTCTTGAAGGAAAATGTAGGATTGTTTTGATCTAGTCACCAGAAAGCATTCACTCTTTGTGAGGCAGGGCCCACCTGTGTCTCCCCTATTAATCTTCCTGTCCTTTCCAGCACCAGGGACACTGTTGTGGGGGTGTCAGGGTTGGGAAGAACAATTCGGCTCTGGTTGAGGAATCGGACAATGCCCTGCGGAGAGTCACTTCTAGCAATAGTGACCTGGCTCACGAGGTGGAGCCCAAGGACTGCTCCACCAGTGGCTCCTGTCAACTGGATTTCAAACTGCTCTTCAAATTCACTGCATGGAAGAAGAAAAAGAGATACTGAGGTATCTCGGGAGGGAAAACAACATAATTAAAACTATACTTATTAATAAAATCATGGATCCAACTGGATCTGTTTAAAGGTATCAGAATCAATCTTTGTAAGCACAGATTTCTCCCATTTGCACAGAACAGTGGTATCTGAAATAAAAATTATCTTTTGCTTGTGTTACTTGTAGAAGTACTATGGACACACAAAAATTATTATAGTGTACTTAAGAAAATAATTTGTTTGCCTAAAATTTAACAGGAATCATAAAACTCCAATTTTATCCCCTTTACATTTAGACAGATTTTTCAGCAATGTAGAGAATAGGTTTACAATTTCAATGCTACACACAGCCATACTGCATATGCTAAAACAGGTTTTCTCAGAAGTAGATTACCGACTATATATCTGAAAAATCGATTACCTTTCTTCATCATCTATAATAGAAATATAAATAAAAGTCTGGTTCTGGCCATGATGAAAAATAACAGAGTTATTATGGATGACATAGTCAACACCATCAGGAAGTGCAGAAATACTTCGAGAAAGAAAATCAGCTGTTACATAGCCGTAAGTGCCACGCTTTCTCACAACAGGAATCATGATTAATCCAGCATCCTCCTCCACTGCAAGAATCATTGAGAAAAAGTTATTTTATTTCAAAATTCATGCCATCCTCACAGGCTTATCTCCTAAACCACAGAGAAAAATGTAGGCAAACTTACCATCTAGAAAGACATAATGTGGATCAAATTCGATGACGCCTTCTGCGTTGTCACTTTTTGCTATCACGACTCGGATCGTGGAGATATTTCCTATTATTGGAGGTTGATCTATCTGCAGACCATTTTCTTTTATGGTAAAATCATATCCACTTGCAAGAATATGAAAAAGAAAAATACATACAAAATCCTTGTGAAAGTATTAAGATGTGGGTATAAGAATTTGTCAGTTACCACAAATACTTTTGCTTTCTGACAATTCTTACTCAAGCCTTTTTGGTGACACTTTTTTCAAACTACTGTAGATGCAAACAGACTGAGAGAGTTGGGGCTATTCAGTCTGGAGAGGAAAAGGCTCCAAGAGGATCTTATCATGGCCTTCCAGCATCTTAATGGGGCTACAAGAATGCTGGGGAGGAACTTTTCAGGATGCCAGGTAGTGATAGGACTGGGGGGATGGAGTAAAACTTGAATTGGGTAGATTCAGATTGGATGCTAGGAAGAAGTTCTTCACCATGAGGGTGATGAGACACTGGAACAGGTTGCCCAGGGAGGTGGTAGAAGCCCCATCCCTGGAAGTTTTTAAGGCCAGGCCAGGTGTGGCTCTGAGCAATGTGATCCAGTGTGAGGTGTCCCTACACATGGCAGGGGGGTTGCAACTAGATGACCCTTGAGGTCCCTTCCAACCCTGACAATTCTATGATTCTATAAAAGCAGTAGTTTATTGGCTGTAATGTTTCATTTTATCATTCTCATTTTATCATCTTTTTTGAATTGCATGCAACTTGACCACTTCTACGTAATGGATGGATTTTCAGCTCTAATAAATTGTAATCAACCAAATCTTTATACTAAACATTAAAACAATCGGGTTCCTCATACATCCAATTGCTGTTCTGATTAGTGTTACAGTTGAATAAAACTTTACAGTGCAACACCTGAAATTCAGCGGTGACTTCATGTAGGTAGATCAGTTTCCAGATATAGTTTGTTCTTAAGACTGTAATCAATCAACTGGGAATTTTATCTTTACCTTCCTTGGAGCTCTACTTTGTTAATCACCACTGAAAAGTCTTCTGGACCTTCAGGAAAGTCATCATCATGAATTTCAACCCAAATCATTTTACTCTTCTCATGTGGTTCAAACAACAACTGCCTGACCGTGGGAGTGAAATCAATTCCCTCCTCTGCAGTCCCATTTATTATCTGAAAGCAAAGACGCACTTGGCCATAGGATCCCCTGGAACGCACAACACTGATGTTAACCTGAGGGAAAAAGGACATTTTCTTTTAAAAATGGCTCTGTTTTTCTGCTACAGTTGCCTTTAGGAGTCTACTCTAATGGGTATCTTTTCAATGGTTCTGTCAGGTAACAACAATTTGCTTTAGGAAGTACAAAGAACATGTAACTTAGCACATAGCCCTCTTGCTCAGAGCACTAAAAAGCCCAAGAAGACCATTCTGGAGATGGTGCTATGACAAATGCAGAATAAATCTTCCACATAATTTTGTTGCAATGTTAAGCACAAATCTATCAACAATATTGACAAGTATCAATATTTTACATAAGCATGGATTTTAATCCAATACCCATTTTCCTCCTCTGTTGTTTGCAGCAGTTCCCGTGAAAACGCAAACTCTCCATATGGAAAATCACTGGCAGCCATAGTAATGTTTGCTGTGCTGCTGGATTCATTTATGAGTCCCCCATCACTGATTCCAGTTAGTTGAAACTGGTAGTAATACTTCTCCTCAGGAAGGTTGTCATCTACAGCCTAGGGAGAAGAACCAATGAAAGCTAAAAGCGTTTGAACCTTTTCCAGGGAGGGTGGTTTAACACTTTTCTAGCCAAGGATTAAAGAAAAGGAAATATTTGAAATAGCTCCTGGTGTAAAGCATCTCATATACCTGTATCAGAACAACTGCTGCAGACTGTCTGTCTCTCATTGTCAAGATCCCTGATGTCTCAATAAACTCTGTGTGATCAGGAGGTGTTATATTCCAGTGTATCTTGATCTCACCAAAAATCCCTGGGCCACGTATCAGGCTGCAGGCAAGAAAACAAACACAGATTTCATTCTCTACCTTTCATGTTTGATACCCAGTCCATAGACAGACAGGTTATTACACTCGTGCAGGAAACAGTCAGCACTGTGAAGCCTGAGTTTTAATGTACTAAATCACTGTTATGACAGTACAATTTGCTTTTGAAGGCAATAATATGTCTGCAGTTGTTTTATTTCCCTGTAGCTGGCATGCATCTTGAGCTGCTTTTTTTTAACCAAGAGGTCTTTACAGTTTCTTTGCACACGTAGCCCAAACACGAAGGCTGTAAATTAAGTTCTCTTGGTTCCATTCTGCTTTTCGTACATATAAAACAGAAGAAAAATCAGACTTAAGATAAATGCCCAGAGGCAATTTGGGGTTTAAGGCAGAAGGGCACTAGACCACTACTGTGAGATCACTTGAGGTCGGTCTGCTACATCTAACACCTTAGAACCTAATCCTATTTATTACATGAGTCTTGGTGAACCAAGTCATGGCAAAACTGTTTGTACCTAACATTATCCACATAATCTACAACTACTGCTGCACAAAGCATCACTTTGTCTTCTGGCCTTCTCAAGGCAGCATGAGAAGCTGTTCTGTTGCTTGCATTTGCTGGGTGACGAAGGAAAAGTGGCATAATTCTGCCCCCTCATACTCTTATATGACATGGTAACATTCATTCTGTTTTCAGTTGACGAAATGTAGTGAAATAATTGCATCTTCTTTCCACTGAAAATCCAGTTCCCACTTTGGTTATGCTAGCCATCATAGCAATATACTGAAATACAGGCATCCACCCTGAACTGAATCCTGCAAAGTACTGTCTTTTAATGTCTTTGATTCATTTCACCCCTTTTTTTTTTTTTTATTACAATCCTTTCTCCTCTAATTGATCAGTGCTGAAAAAAAGTTGAAGACTGAGAAAAGCATTTGGAACTCCCCATTAATAGCCCTTCTTTTAAAGCAAGCATCTAATTTTAAAAGTAGTTCTGGTTTTGGAAATGGTAATGAAATGCAGCACTCAAGAAAATCTTTCCAAACTCTCACAGCTTATGAAACTGAACTGTGGTCCTTGCTCTGAAACAATGAGTGATGCACCCACCTAATCAGAGCAGTTCCATTGTAATTCCCTGAAGGCTCTCCAATCAGAACATGCCTGGATGAAGGGGCTATCCCAACCACCCCAGAAGCTCCTTCATCGCCCACAATAATTATGGTTGCAACACCTATGAAGAGAACAAAGCTGCTTACAGTAAATGAAAAATTACTAAAGAGCTAATTTCTGTAAATTCTATGACATGAGCAGTTAAGAACCAGCTTCCCAGAGAGCCCATGCAATCCCCATCCTTGGAGATAATCAGAATTTGAGTGGACAAGGCAGTCAGCAACCCAATGTCATTATGACTTCCCATACCTTGAACAGTATTTCAATGGGTTGTCCCTTACAAGGAAATAATTACAAAATAATTATCTCTTTCTTACAGCTCTCAGTCTGTTTTCTGCTTCTTTTTGTTACAGAACTCTTCATGGACAATGTTAATAATCATCTGAACATAAAACTCTGATAATTAACTCAGAAGGAAAGATTATGATCTAAAATTCTGTTTGATTTCTTCAGATAGCAAAGCAACTTAAGGAAAAAGACTGAGAAGCCAAAACTGCTACCAAGCAGCTGCACATAAAATATACAATCAGTGTAGTCAGAAATAATATGAACAGAGTTGCTGGAATTCTAGCTAGTTGCTATAAATCTTTCAAGAGAGAATGTAATGAATTAATTCTTTACCATTTACAGGGGATATCTCTGCATCACCAGTAGAGACTAGCTGAATGGTAAATGTTTCATTCCCCTCCAGTAGATCATCTTGTATCACATGCAAAACAATCAGCTTCTGGGATTCAGTCTGCATCATGTAAAAACCAGAAGGTGTGTGTATACATATACAGACACACACACACACAAACAAAATTAAACAAGAGACAGTTTTATAGAAAAGGCTTCTTATTCTTTCACACATCAAATGCTAAGCACACATGTGCTTTATATAGTCTGTAATCTTTCAAATATGACATTCCTGATCAGGATGAAATGTTTTATGGCAGATTAATAAATAGTAAAAATTGTTAAAATAGTAAAAAAAGGTCTAAAAACCTTGTATGCCACCCCAAAAATACCCTGGCTATTTTCAACTGAATAATGGTTGAAATTATTTGAAATTGTATCCACATGGAAGTTCTCAACTCACAGACAACTTTACATCCAAAAGGTCCTCTATCAATAGGTGTTTATTGAATAGAGTACATACATTCAGAAGATTAACATCATTAAGGCTAGATAAATTAGGTCATAACAAATTCCTGTCTAATCCACATTTTTGTCTGTAAACATTAGCAAATGCTTAGAATAATAATATAGGAAAAAAAATAAGTACACATTGTACACCTTTCGAACACCATACACATGTACTTCTATTCTTACATGTATGCATATGTAGGAACTTCAGGAAGAAAGAACTAGGCCTATCAGTAGAGAAAAGATAGCAAAATGAGAGCAAAATTTGCCAAACACTGATGGCCTTACAAAAAAAAATTATGTTGCAGCTGATTAAAATTAAAAGAAACAACTGGTACTGCTATTTATTTAATGCAAAATAGCCTGTATAGACAGAATAGATGGTGATTTATGCCAAAATTGTTTTCTTCATTAAGTATTTTGAGTAGACTGTAAAACACCATCATGAAGATAACAAAAATAGCTTGATAATATCCAATATTTTGGCTCCTACTTCAGCATTTTCACCTAACATTAAACATGAATAAAGCAAAGCTGTGGTTCTATGAAAGTTGCCCAGTTTGAAGTTACTAGGCAGGTTTGTTATTTATTTTTTTTAATCTACAGATTTTGAGCATTCATTAATGCTTGTCACCCCTTAAATAGCAATGTTCTATTTCAGTTGCCTGGTGCCATAATGGAATAAATATTTCTATGATCCTTCTTCAATACAATACAATACAATACAATACAATACAATACAATACAATACAATACAATACACCAGGTTGAAAGAGACCTTCAAGATCATCGCGTCCAACCCATCAACCAATCCAACCCATCTAAGCAACTAAACCATGGCACCAAGCACCCCATCAAGCCTCTTCCTGAACCAATCCAATTTTGTACCTCTTTCTAAATTGCAAAAACAATTCAGATTTGAAGCACCTGTCTTCCTGATGATCACATTATGCTGCCTGAAAAAAAAGCAGGTCAGCTTTCCTTTTCTGTTAGAAAAAAACCCACAGATATAGCTCGAACTGGCATTTACCTGATGTTACAGCACTTAGTTACCCCTTATTTCTATAAACATGTAAAAGCCATGCAAAGAGACAAACAGAGAGGGTGTTTATATAAAACTAACAGTAAATAATGTATTGCTACATTAGAAATACCTCATTGAAGTGAAGGGTACCATTCAGAGGGGTCAGATCATATCTGGCTGCTTCCTCGAGAATCCATAGCACTTTAACTGCTCCTCGTCCTCCCTGACTTCGACTGACAGTGAGCAACACGACAGCAGCAGAGTCATCAGTTGTTTGAGGTTCCTTCACTGTTACCTGATGAAGGCAGAGAAGAAGGATATCAGAATGGCTGTAGCAAAAGGCATCAATACTGGATCAAGACAAGCAACAGAAAACATCAATGGCAATGCAAAATAAGCACAAGAGTGAAAATCAACAGGAAGATAACGGACGCAAGGAATGTGTCGAGTTCTGCTAGCAAAGATTAGTCACTTGTGTTATTTCTGTATGCCCTATGATTCAAAACAATTACAGACAATGAGTCACAGTCAGGCACTGCACCAGCAAAATCAAGAGCAGAAGAATCATTCACCGACAAGAACCAAGATGAGATGTTTCGGAATTTCTTTCCAAACTTTACATTCATTAAGACAAATTATTGCAAAAGCATTTTAATATTCAGCAGACTACCAAAAATCCTATGAGATGTCCTGTGTTGTTAGTATACTGAATTAAAATGGGTTCAGTCACCTATGCAGCAGCACTACCATTTTTAGTAACACCTAGATGAAGCCAACTGCTAATATGAAATCCTGACTTCCACTGAGGTGAAGGCTTATCACACTCAGCTGTGCATTACTGACACAAACCCACCATCCAGCTTTAGCAGAGAAGACTGAAATCCAATTCAAACTTACAGTCTTTTCTTCAAACCCAAATACTCCAACAGGGGAATCATTTGGTGGAATAGTGACAGTGACCAGGATGTCATCTCCAAGTCTTGCACCACCTGTTACCCTCACCAAGGCAATCTTGAATATCTCAAGGAATTCAACTTCGCTGTCATCTATGATTACAATTTCTATTTCTCCTGTAGCCTGCAAAAATGGATGAAGAAAAAAGAGCAACAAAGTTTTATTTATACTATTCTGTGAATTGTTTGAAAAACTCTGACATTTAGAACAGGTGAATTTAATCTAACAATAGACAAACACATATTGTTTGGTTGTGCTTATTCTTCTTGTCTCTGCCCTAATTAGTAGTGGTCAGCCAAAACTAACAGGTAGGAAGGACATTCACCAGAACAATTTAGAATCATAGATGAGAATCACAGAATCAGTTTGGAAGAGACCTTTCAGATCATCAAGTTCAACCACTAACCCAGCACTGCCAAGTCACCACTAAACCATGTCCCTCAGCACCACATCTACATGGCTTTTAAATCCTTCCAGGGCTGGGGACTCCATCACAGTATCACAGTATCACTAAGGTTGGAAGAGACCTCAAAGATCATCGAGCCCAACCTGTCACCACAGACCTCACGACTAGACCATGGCACCAAGTGCCACATCCAGTCCCCTCTTGAACACCTCCAGGGATGGTGACTCCACCACCTCCCTGGGCAGCACATTCCAAACAGTTTAGTGTCAGGGGCAATGTAAAATGGAAAACTGTATGTAGAACACAGCTCAGAAATCTACACGCAGGCTTATCCTGAGTACCCAGAGCTGCAAATTCTCAGTGTAACAGGCTTCATTATTATGTATTTATATGTATTTATCTATTATGTGTTTTTATTTGATCATTAATTGATTCATACATTAATTAATTAATTAAATCCATTCATTCATTCATTATACAGAATACAGAATTATCCAGGTTGGAAAAGACCACTGAGATCATCAAGTCCAACCTGTCAGCCAACACCATCTAATCAACTAAACCATGTCACCAAGTGCCTCATCCAGTCTCTTCCTAAACACCTCCAGTAACGGTGACTCCACTACCTCCCTGGGCAGCCCATTCCAACAGCCAATCACCTTTTCTGCGAAGAACTTCTTCCTAACATCCAGCCTAAACCTCCCCTGGTGCAGCTTGAGACTGTGTCCCCTTGTTCTGGTGCTGGTTGCCTGGGAGAAGAGACCAACACCCACCTGGCTACGAACTCCCTTGAGGCAGTTGTAGACAGCAATAAGGTCTCCTCTGAGCCTCATCTTCTCCAGGCTAAACAACTCCAGGTCCCTCAGCCTCTCCTCATAGGGCTTGTGCTCCAAACCCCTCACCAGCTTTGTTGCCCTTCTCAGGACATGTTCCAGCAACTCAACATCTTTCCTAAACTAAGGGGCCCATAACTGGACACAGGACTCAAGGTGTGGCCTAACCAGTGCTGGGCACAGGGCAGAATGACCTCCCTGCTCCTGCTGGCCACACTCTTCCTGATGAAGGCCAGGACGCATTTGGCCTTCTTGGCCAGCTGAACACACTGCTGGCTCATGTTCAGCTTACTATCAATCAGAACCCTCAGGTCTGGGGACTTTCTGCCTGGCCGCTCTCCAGCCACTCTGACCCCAGCCTGTAGCACTGCCTGGGGTTGCTGTGGCCAACGTGCAGAACCCGGCACTTGGATGTGTTCAATCGCATGCCCTTGGACTCTGCCCATCTGTCCAGCCTGTCGAGGTCCCTCTACAGAGCTCTCCTGCCCTCTAACAGATTAACACCTGCCCCCAGCTTGGTGTCATCTGCAACTTTACTGATGATGGACTCAATGCCCTCATCCAGAATATCAATAAAGATTTTGAACAGGATGGGACCCAGCACTGATCCTGGGGGGACACCACTAGTGACTGGCTGCCAGCTGGATGTGGCACCATTCACCACCACTCTCTGGGCTCAGCCCTCCAGCCAGTTCCTAACCCAGCACAGAGTGCTACTGTCCAAGCCACAAGGGGGTGAGGGGAGCCAGTGTTAAAAGCCTTGCTGAGGTCCAGGGCCTCCCCACATCCACCAGGCGGGTCACCTGATCATAGAAGGAGATCAGGTTGGTCAGGCAGGACCTGCCCCTCCTAAATCCATGCTGGCTGGGCCTGAGCCCTTGGCCATCCTGGAAGTGCTATGGGATTGCACTCAAGATGACCTGCTCCATAATCTTGCCTGGCACTGAGGTCAGGCTGACAGACCTATAATTCCCTGGTTTCAGCCCTTCTTGTGAATGGGCATCACATTGGCAGCTTCCAGTCATCTGAGACCTCTCCAGTGAGCCAGGACTGCTGAAAAATGATGGAGAGTGGCTTGGCCAGCTCATCTGCCAGCTCTCTCAGCACCCTAGGATGGATCCCATCTGGTCCCATAGACTTGTGGGGATCCAAGTGGCTAAGCAGGTCTCTAACTACTTCTTCCTGGACCACAGGGGAACTATACTGCTCCATGACTCCATCTGCCAACTCAGGAGGCCAGTTGTCTGGAAGACAACCTATGCTGCTATTAAAATTTGAGGCAAAGTATGTGTTAAGTACCTCTGTCTTTCACTCATCTTTAGTTGCAATATTCGCCTCCATTTCCACTCAAGAGTGGAGGTTGTCCTTGCTCCTCCTCTTGCCATTAATATATTTGTAGAAGGATTTTTTTGTTATCCTTCACAGCAGCCCCTTCCCCCTTCAAATCTAGTTCAAAGCCCTGTCAGTGGCTCCTGCCAACTCCCTTCCTAAAACCCTTTCCCCTCTGTGGGATAGGCTATTCTCACGTGGAAGGATCTTTCTCCCCATCTGGGACTGATGTACTTCTTCTGTTGCTAGCTGACCTGGTGCCATAGAAAGCTCCCCCAGACAAAAAAAAAACTAGCAAAAATTCTCTTGGTGGCACCAGCCTCTGAGCCATTGTTAATGACACCTGCTTTCCTGCTCCTTTCAGTATTTCTTCCTGCAACCAAGGCTATTGATGAAAAAATTACCTGTGCCCCTGACCCCTCAACCAGTTTTCCCAGAGCCCTGAAGTCCTTTTTGATGGCCTTTGGACCTCTGGTTTCAACCTCATTGCTCCCCTCCAACATAACTATCAAGGGATAGTAATCAGAGGACTGTACCAGACTAGGCAGCCTTCACTAACATCTCTGACCTGGGCCCCCAGGGAGGCAGTAGACTTCCCTGTGGGAAGGATCTGGCTGACATATGGGGCCTTCTGTTCCCCTCAGGAGGGAATCACCAATAACAATTACCCTCCTCTTTTTCTTTTTAGGAACAAGTCCTGATCTGGGGGCAAGCTGTTTTGCTTTAGGCAACACCTTGGATGGTGTGTCTTCTGGCTTCTCATTCACCTCACCCTCAACTTCCAGGGCCCCATACTTGTTTTGCAAGGGCAGCTGGGAAGATGAGGAGAGCCCTGAGGGTTTTACCTTATCTCTCCTAACAGGGACCTGTATCCGTTCCTTGTTCCTTCTTGGGTCACCTCCCTCTGCTAGGGGAGCCTGCAGATCCTGGATCCTCAGATCCAACTCCCTTTCACATTCCCTTACAGTCCCAAGTCTAGCAACTTCTTCATTCATTTCAGCCACTACATTAAGCAGGTAATCAAGTTGCTTACACCTAATGCAGGTGTTATCTCCACTGCCCTCCATTTCAAGTGCCAGGCTCAAGCACGTTACAACACAATACAATACAATACAATACAATACAATACAATACAATACACCAGGTTGAAAGAGACCTTCAAGATCATCGCGTCCAACCCATCAAACAGTCCAACCCACCTAAACAACTAAACCATGGCACCAAGCACCCCATCAAGCCTCTTCCTGAACACCTCCATTCCATTCCAGGTAGCCCATTCCAATGGGCAATCACTCTCTCCATGTAGAACTTCTTCCTAACATCCAGCCTAAACCTGCCCTGGCGCAGCTTGAGACTGTGTCCTCTTGTTCTGGTACTGGCTGCCTGGGAGAAGAGACCAAGCTCTGCCTGGCTACAACCTCCCTTCAAGTAGTTGTAGAGAGCAATAAGGTCACCCCTGAGTCTCCTCTTCTCCAGGCTAAGCAACCCCAGCTCCCTCAGCTGCTCCTCATAGGGCTTGTGCTCCAAATCCCTCACCAACTTTGCTGCCCTTCTCTGGACACGTTCCAGCAAGTCAACATCCTTCCTAAACTGAGGGGCCCAGAGCTGGACACAGGACTCAAGGTGTGGCCTAACCAGTGCAGTGTACAGGGGCAGAATGACCTCCCTGCTCCTGCTGGACACACTCTTCCTGATGCAGGCCAGGATGCCATTGGCCTTCTTGGCTGCCTGGGCACACTGCAGGCTCATATTCAGCCTACCATCAACCAGTACCCCCAGGTCCCTCTCTGCCTGGCCGCTCTCCAGCCACTCTGACCCCAGCCTGTATCACCGCATGGGGTTGCTGTGGCCAATGTGCAGAACCTGGCACTGGGATGTGTTCAATCTCATGCTGTTTGATTCTGCCCATCTGTCCAGCCTGTCGAGGTCCCTCTGCAAAGCCTCTCTGCCCTCCAGCAAATCAATTCCTGCCCCCAGCTTGGTGTCATCTGCAAATTTACTGATGATGGACTCAACACCCTCATCCAGATCATCAATAAAGATGTTGAAGAGCATGGGGCCCAGCACTGATCCTTGGGGCACACCACTAGTGACAGGCCGCCAGCTGGATGTGGTGCCATTCACCACCACTCTCTGGGCTCGGCCCTCCAGCCAGTTCCTAACCCAACACAGTGTGCTCCTGTCCAAGCCATGGGCTGCCAGCTTGGCCAGGAGTTTGCTGTGGGGGATGGTGTCAAAGGCCTTGCTGAGGTCCAGGTAGACCACATCCACAGGCCTCCCCACATCCACCAGGCGGGTCACCTGATCATAGAAGGGGATCAGGTTGGTCAGGCACGACCTGCCCTTCCTAAATCCATTCTGGATGGGCCTGATCCCTTGGCCATCCTGTAAGTGCTGTGTGATTGCACTCAAGATGACCTGTTCCATAATCTTGCCTGGCACTGAGGTCAGACTGACAGGCCTATAATTCCCTGGCTCATCCAACCAGCCCTTCTTGTGGATGGGCACCACGTTTGGCAGCTTCCAGTCTTCTGGGACCTCTCCAGTGAGCCAGGACTGCTGAAAAATGATGGAGAGTGGCTTGGCCAGCTCATCTGCCAGCTCAGCACCCTAGGATGGATCCCATCCAGTCCCATGGACTTGTGGGGGATCCAAGCAGCTGAAAAGATCTCTAAGTGCCTCCTGGAACAGCGGGAAACTGTGCAGCTCCCTGGCTCCTTCTGCCAGCTCTGCAGGCCAGCTGTCCGGAAGATGTTCTGCCCTGCTAGTAAAAATTGAGGCAAAGAAGGTGTTAAGTACCTCTGCCTTTTCCTCATCCAATGTTCCCCCCGTGTCAACCAAGGAGTGGAGGTTGTCCTTGCCCTTCCTCTTGCTATTAATGTATTTATAGAAGGACTTTTTGTTGTCCTTCACAGCAGAGGCCAGTCTAAGCTCTAAAAGGGCTTTTGCCTCCCTTTCTTCCTACATGTCCTAGCAACATCCCTAAACATTCCATGGGTTGCCTCCCCTTTCTTCCAAAGATCATACACCCTCTTTTTTCCCCTTAGTTCTATTAAAAGTTCATTACCCAACCAGGCTGGCCGTCTGCCCCGGCGGCTCATCTTCCGGCACACTGGCACAGCCTGTTCCTGCGCCTTCAAGAGTTCTTCCTTGAAGTAGGTCCAGCTCTCCTGGACGCCTTTATTTTTAAGGGCTGTATCCCAAGGAACCTTCTGAGTTAGTTCCTTGAATAACCTGAAGTCTGCAACTTTCTGCAGCCAGTTGCCTGGACACCTGCCTGCTTAAGTCTGACCTCAGTCTGGGTTGACACAGATCTTTTGAAAACAGCTTTGCGGCAAGTTACCACCATCCCTGTCCCTGGCCACAGGACCTAACTGGAGAACAATTCAGGAAGGAGCCCAGGTGACTCAGCACCTCCCTCCCTCTGGTGAAAGCACTGCCACTGCAGCAGTCTCCACCCATGGTGTGCCAGCCTCTCAGGAGAGAAAAAAGCAGCTTGGAGGATGGGGAGGGACATGCTGCTCCACACGGTGTGGTGACTGGGTCCTGCCTCAGGGCACTGCAGTTGCACATCATGTCTTCACTTCTGGAGGTACCAAAGGCATACAGCCCTATTTGGTCAGTGCTTTTAGACAAGTCTTCTCTTCCATGTTACAGAATTTAAATCACCAGCATTACTGACATGCATAAAATCATAAACAAAATGTTTTTAATGAAAAGGTACAAATTTTGCTGGAAGAAAATACAGGAAATTCTTAAGGTGGCAACCTAGAGATAATTGAGTGCATACCTGCCCATCAGCAAATGTAAGGTTTCCAAATGATGGTGTGAAGTCTTCAAAGCTAGCAGTTGCCTCAATGGCTTCCCAATACAGAGTTGCTGACCCAAACCTTCCAGCCTGTCGAACAACTGGAAGTTTCAGGACATTCTGTGGTGGTGGTACCTCATAACCAGTAACAGCTCCAGTTATATCCTGTTAATTCAACAAGAAAATGCTCAATGTCAAAGCAACTTTTTTCTTCTTTTATTATTTTGACATCTTGACTTGCAGATAATCATGAATTAAGAAAGACATGATCCCTCATAAACTGGCCTGAATTTTGCACTGACCTTGCTCTGACCAAAAGTCTGGACTGGATGACCCCTGAGGTCCATTTCAGAATATCCTACAACAGCAGTTTTTGCACTTCCATCTCCTTAATAACTGTAATATATTAGCTGTGAAGAACCTTTTAAGAAGGAACTACTTGTCTCATACGTGGTCTTTTGATCAGCAACAATTCAATGTCAGAAAGTCTACTAGAACACTATCAACACTGGCCTGAAAACACTGTCATGCTAGAATGCTACTTCAAATCTTTTTCATTCAGGCTTACTTACCTTGGTGACGTTGAAACTAAATACTCCTCTGGCATCATCATTTTCTTCAATTGTTACTTCAGCTATTTCTATCCCAAGCCTCTTCACACTTGGCTGACCCCCAGTGTGAGAACTGACCAGTTGCACATCGGTAATATTGATTATAAACCCTTCCTGTAGTTCTGGAATATTGTCCTGCAAAAATATTTGAAATGTCTTTTATTTATTTATTTATTTTAGTAAAGCACTGTTAAGTTATAATACAGGAGGCTGACTGCTTGTAGGTTGCATACTGTCCAATTATGTCAGCACTGGGGACCATATCACAGAATCACAGAATCACCAAGGTTGGAAGAGACCTCAAAGATCATCAAGTCCAACCTGTGACCTATCACCCATCACATGTTTCACATCATACATGAAGTGAGAAAGAACTTGAAAAGAAAACTTCTATTCCAGGTGTACTTTAAAAATATACATGTTTTTGTTGAAGAAATAAAATGAAACCTGAACTACAGAAATGAATTTGTTAAAAGGCATGCAAAATAAAATAAATCCTTTGGAAAAACCTTCCACAGACTGAAAAAGCTTCAAGCACCTAAGGTACTTGTAATTTATACTTTTGACATTAATTTGGGACTGCAACAAAACAAAGAATTGGTCTCATTCCCAGTGAGGGGTACCTGAATTATTTGAAAAGGGACAGATGCAGTTCTTACTGATATGCAACCATCTAACAAGGCAAGAATCCCACCTTAGCCATTTCTAGAATGCTAAATCCTACTTCTGGTGTAGGAACAGCACCCTTTTCCTTAACATGCATCATTAGCTGAAGTTGTCAGACTACTACTCACAGGCAGAATAGTGACTACAACAGAAGTTACTGTTGTATTCTCTGGCATAATGACTGTCTTCTGTTCCAGTAGATAGTCCTCATACTCTGTTGCTTGGTTGGAGACGGGGAGCTCAAGGTTAGGTGTAGTGCTCAGCTGAATCTCAATCTCTCCAACAAAGCCTTGCTCTCGAATGATTTGTAAAGTAAGAGCAGTTGAATTCTCTTGTCCTATAACAAGCAGGGGGAAAAAACCACCCAATGCACAGTGTGTAAGTCTGGAAAGCATGTTAGAAATGAGTCTATAGGAAGAATTAAATAGAGAGTATTTACAGTTTTAAAAGATTGCTGCACACTTACTCCAACTTAGCCAGTTCTATTCAGTTTTCCCTTCAAAACTCCCATCTCACTGTTCTGCGTGGCCTCCTAAGAACACTATTTTATTCTTGCCCTGGGCAACCTTATCTGGATGGAGGTGTCCCTTCTCACTGGCAAGGGAGTTAGACAAGATGACCATTGAGGGTCCCTTCCAACCTGAAAGCAGCACTGGAGGGAGTCACTCCAGCTGTAAAATTTAAATTCCATGAACTCCAGTGTTGAAGAAAGTGAGATACCCTTGTCTCCATCAGGCCCAGATCCCTTTTTCCTGGCTGAAACAGATTTGTAATTCTTTCCAGCAAACCACCAAAGACAGCATTTGACTACAAGGGCTGGGTTTATTACTGGAGAAAGAGGTACAGGAAACAGGCAAAAATCAACAAGCTTTGCACTTCAGACTAGTTTCTGTTGCTTGTATTAACTAGATACTACTTCACATTTTGCATCTGTATATAACTCAGTAAAAAAATCAATATTTAAAGATTGCAAGATAAACAAATGAAGACTAAGAAGTTGTCTTGAATCGTAACTTCAAAGTGCAAACTTTTACAGTGTATGTGTGCGTAAGTAAGGATCCAACATGACCCACTCACAGTAAATAAGAAAATAAAAAGAGGCAACAATCATGCAATTTAAAACAGATCAGGTGAGAAGGGTTTATCTGCAATGATGCTGTGATGGAAATATATTTTTTCATAAATCTTATTTGCCAATATGGGCAAAAAATTAAATTGTCATGAAATTTCAGCTGGGCTTTTAAAGCATGAAAAGCCCATCAGGCAGCTGCTGGAAAACCACCAGGCTGTAGAGAATGAGTCCTCTGGCCAACTGCCTGGCAGGTCCTTCACAATTTCACTTGGTGCCTGGAGAGAAACCTGACATAACCCAATCAAGCACACAGCTGGCAAGGAGAAAATTCAGTTTTCCTAAAGCAGAATTCACTCTTGCTCTGTTTCTTCCCTCCCTTTTTTCCTTCCCCATTAAAAAACAAAACAAACCAAACAAAAAAAACCCCAACAACAACAACAAACCACATTCCTTTTTGAATCAATTCATGAGGGAAGTCTTTCTGTGTAATTAATGAACATATTAATCCCATTAAATGGGAAAGTTCATCTTTGTATCCAAATAAATGTATCATGTGTATTAGTGATTTGCAACACAAGATGTCAAGATTTTAATCATTTACTCCTAAATAAAAGTTACTGAATGATGTTGAAATAGTCATTGTGAAAAGCAACATAAAATGTATGAAATTACATAGAATAGTTTCATATTTTAAATTATATTTATACTTTGATTTTTAATATAGAAATTCTGATTTTAAAAGTATATAATATAAATTATATATAAATATGACATAAATAATATAATGTATCTACTATGGAATGTATTTTATATCATATATTTATGTTCTATATGCTATGTAATTTATATTTTTCATATTTTTAATACTTTTTGCACCAATATTATGGCTTCAGCAATGCTGGCTTTGAAAAATCATGCTTTTTTTTTTTTTCAATCCCTAAGAATCAAAAACACAGGCTTACCTTCTGGCTCTGTGACTCTGACAAAGAGAGACTCCATATGCCACCCAATGACACCATGTGGAGAGTCACTGGGTAAAATGGTAAGTACAGCTCTTGCCCTTTTGGGATCAATGACAGCTCCTTTGCTGGTATCCTCAATACCAACAGTACTAACATGGGTGAGTGTGATTTCCACAGTCTCTGAAAGCTCTGCAACACTGTCTGCCAGAATTGTCAGGGTGATTGTGGACAGGACCTGGCCTTCTGAAAATGTAATCTACAATTTATGTGGGAGACAAAAAAGAGGGGAAAAAAATTGGTCCATGTTCTTCTCAATGCTGTTTCATTCTGCAAAATTATATCAATTAAACACATTTATATACACATACATGTACATGTCATAGAACCACAGAATCCCAAGTTGGAAGTGACCTCAAGGATCATTTGGTCCAACTTTTCTTGGCAAAAGCACAGTCTAGACAAGATGGACCGGTGTAAGATACTAAATCTTGTATCTCTTGATGTGAATCAGCAAAGATAAAATCACCTTTGCTCCTCACACAGACATCAGCTGCCCAGGGAAGGGATGGTGAAAAGACCCTCTGGAATGTCCAACAAAAGAGAAGATTGTTGTGAACGACCTGCCTGATGGGTCAGCTCTGCCCACTGATAGCACACCTGGCAGTCACATATGCATTAATGTGACTACGGTGTGGGCCAAGGGGATCTGCCATTAACTGAATAAAAGACACTGAGCCTTAGCAGTTCAGACAGCAAGAAAAAGACTGAGAGAAAAACCATCACCACGAACATCTAGCCGGAAAGCAGTCCAGGAACCCTCTCTCCACCACCACCAGCAAAGCTGTGCCCTAAGTTATGCCTGCTGTAAGACAGAAAGAAGAACTCCTGAAGAAGAGAAAAGACATCTTTACTTAAGACACCACATGCTGGAGGCTGCTCAGACAAAGACTTAGACCTTGGAATCTCTCCATCCCCTCCTCCATCAGAGGATAGCACAGCCAACAAGGATGACATTTCAGTCAAGCCAAAGCAGCAGCACCCTTCCACAGACCCAAATCATCTTGGGGCTAGAGGAGTGGTAATATAATTATTTTCCTGCTCTCTTTCTCCCTTTTCCTCTCTCTCCCTCTTATTCTATTCCATCCACTCTATTCTGTTAATAAATAGCCTCACTTTGAGATATTTGGTCTCGTTTGTGCCTTTAATTTCACAACACAAGAACATTCAAAACACAAACTGAGTCTCTCTCACCCTCCAGATCGTGACACCCAGCACCCTGTCCAGCTGCATATAAACAGTGTCCAATGTTGGGTACTCCTCCACTTCCCTTTGTAGATGATTCCAATGGCTGATTGCCCCTGTGAAAAATGTTCCTCTCCTTGTGAAAAGATCTTGAGCCCAATGGGAATTTCCCCAGGACTAACTTGTACCCATTACCCCTTGTCTTTTCTGTGGGACTCCTTGTAAAAAAAGGGATTCTCTTTAAATACTGGAACATGGTGAGAAGCTCTCCCTAAGCCTTTATTTCTCAAGGCTGAACACATTCAGTTCTCTCAGCTTTTCCTCACATGGCAGCTTCCCAGTCTTTGGATCATCCTTGTGGCCTTTATCTAAACACACTCCAGCCTGTGCACATACATTTGTATGATGGGGACCAAGACTGAACATACGGTGCCAGATGTGGCTTGTCAGGCACTGAGTAGAGCAGGATAATGACTTTGTCTCTGCTTGTGATGTACTTGATGCAACCCAGCATCCTGTTGGCTTTCTTTACCACTGTGGCACACTGTTCACTCACATTGAGCTTGTTGTCAACCAGGATCCTCACATTTCTTTCCACAGGACTACACCGCACCTGGGTAGTCCCAGCATGTCCTGCATTCCTGGATGCTGTTTTCCTGGAGCAAGAACTCACATTTGTTTGTTTATTGAACTTTATAAGGTTCTTTTTTAGCTCACTTTTCCAGATTATCCAGGTCTTCCTGCAGGGTGGTCAAAATACCCACTTAGTTTGGTATCACCACCAAAATTTGTCACACTTGCTCACATCATCCAGATCATTTAGGAAGATCTGAAACACTGCTGGACCCAATATTGATCCCTGGAGGACCCCACCTGTGGCAGGTTGGCAGCTTGAAAAGAAGCCAGTTCCCACCCACCACAGACCACTTATCTAGACTGAAACACGTCAGGAGTTTCTCTCATACAGAAAGCCTTAGAGACATGAGGTAGACAACATCCACCACTCAAGTTGCCAGGTGAATCAGATGAGTAGGTTATTCTGCTGTAGAAGGCAATGAGGTTTGTCAAACATGATTTACCCTCGGTTACTTCATGCTGGCTTTGCCCACTTATGTGTTTCATGTGATTTGTGATTGCCTCAGCAGGATTCATTCCATAATTTTCTCAGGAACTAAAATTCGGACAGGCCTGTAATTTACTGGGTCCTTCTATTACCCCTTCTTGTAGATGGAGGGGGCATTAACCTTCTTCCAGGATTCTGGTATATCTCTTAATCTCTGTGACTTCTCAAAGACTATGGAGACTGGCATCCCAACAGTCCCAGTAAACTCTGTTTAGACACTAGGGTGGATAATGTCCTGGACCATCAATTTGTAAAGATCAAGCTCCTGGTATAGTACCCATACCAACTACTTCTTCACTGTTGGTGGATCTATGTTTGCATCAACCTGGACTTTTGTTTCCAAAGCCTGAGGCTCAACAGAGATAGTAAAGACATAGGTGAGAACCTCTGCTACTCCAGGGTTACTGATGAGCCATTCACCTCTTCTGTTTAACAGTGGGCCGGTATCTTCCTTTGTTTCTGCTTGCTGTTACCATATCCGAAGAACCTTTATTTGTAGTTTCAGACATCTCTAGCCAATTTCAATTCCAGCTGAGCTTTTGCTTTTGTATTTGCATCTCTTCACACCCTAGCAATACTCTTGTAGTTCTTAACCAGTATCTACTTTTCCATTTTTAGTAGATTTCTCTTTGTGTTTTGAGCAGGCTCAGAAGCTCACAGTTAAGCCAAGAGGGTCTCTTGCTCCACACACTTCCCTTGCCTTTAAAGGGATGAACTGGTGCTTGCAGGAGACTGTTTTTGAAAATCTCACAGCACTCATTAGCTCCTTTATCCTCTATGAAAGCTACCCATGGAAGCCTTCCCAACTGAGTTCTAAGAAAGCTGAAGTTTGCTCTTCTAAAATCTAAACCCTTTGCCTTAGTACTAACCTTCAGCACGCTCAGCAGCATCCCAAATACTATAATACTGTGAGCACTGCAGACAGGGCTGTCACTAACCAATATATATATCACAAAGCAGGTTTTCTCAGTTTGTGAGTATCAAGTCTAGCAGTTCCTCACTCCTGATTGCACATCTAATGTTTGTATGAGGAAGCAATCCTCCACGTGCCAGGAACACAATGGATGACATCAGTTGCTGTATTGTTCTTTAAATGTCTAGGTAGTTGAAATTAACTAAGAAGGTACCCTAAGAACCAGGTTCTGTTGACCCGAAGCTTGCTTAAGTGATCCAAATAACGCTTTATCGTGTTATTGTCTTGGTTTGGAGGTCAGTACATACTGTAAGATCCCTGTCAGAGATAACATCTCTGATCTTGACCCAGAAGCAATTCAATAGGGCTTCCACAATTGCTATAGCTCACTTCTATAGAATCATAGAATCAATAAGGTTGGTAAAGACCTCATAGACCATCAAGTTCAACCTGTCATCCAAGACCTCATGTCTACTAAACCATGGCTTCAAGTGCCACATCCAATCCCCTCTTGAACACCTCCAGGGACGGTGACTCCACCACCAGGGCAGCCCATTCCAATGGCCAACAACTCTCTCTATGAAGAACTTTCTCCTCACCTCAAGCCTAAACTTCCCTTGGTGCAGTTTGAGACTGTCCTCTTGTTCTGGTGCTGGTTGCCTGGGAGAAGAGACAGACCAACCACCACCTGGCTACAACCTCCCTTCAGGTAGTTGTAGACAGCAATAACATCTCACTTGAGCCTCCTCTTCTCCAGGCTAAACAACCCCAGCTCCCTCAGCCTCTCCTCATAGGCCTGTGCTCAAGACTTCTCATCAGCCTCATTGCCCTTCTCTGGACATGTTCAAGTGTCTCAGTGTCCTTCTTAAATTGAGGGGCCCAGAACCGGACACAGGATTCAAGGTGTGGCCTAACCAGTGCTGAGTACAGGACAAAATGACCTCCTTGCTCCTGCTGGCCACACTATTCCTGATGCAGGCCAGGATGCCATTTGCCTTCTTGGCCACCTGGGCACACTGCTGGCTCATGTTCAGCCAGCTGTCAATCAGCACCCCCATGTCCCTTTCTGCCTGGCTGCTCTCCAGCCACTCTGACCCCAGCCTGTAGCTCCGCATGGGGTTGTTGTGACCAAAATGCAGCACCCTGGCACTTGGACTTGTTGAATTCCATCCTGTTGGACTCCGCCCATCTGTCCAGCCTGTCATGGTCCCTCTGCAGAGCCCTTCTGCCCCATAACAGATCAAGACCCACTCCCAACTTGGTGTCATCTGCAAATTTACTGGTGGACTCAATCCCCTCATCCAGATCATCAATAAAGACATTGAACAGGATGGGACCCAGCACTGATCCCTGGGGAACACCACTACAGACTGGCCTCTGGCTGTATGTGGCATCATTCACCACCACTCTCTGGGCATGGCCCTCCAGCCAATTCCTAACCCAACACTCAAGGTACTGAATAATTATTCAAGCACTGAATAATGTTTTTGCTTTTCTTCCATGCAAGGCTTTTGCTTTTCTTATTAAATGGCCCTTATCTCAAAATTTTCCACCTCACTTTCTCCCTGTCATGCTGAGGAAGGGCAGTTACAAAAGCAACTGTGTGGGATTTTGGCAGCCAGCCAAGGTCAACCCACAACATACACTTAGGTCAAAACAACGACAAACACATAACAGGTATCAAGATCACTGCTAATGGAAGAAATGTGCATCAACAGCTTTATTGTTTTGGGTTTGGGTTTGGTTTGGTTTGATTTTTTTCCAAGATAAATGATTGATAAATGCTTTGTCTATATTTTTATCGTTAAATTCAAGGGACTGGTCATTTTTTTCAGGACTCTCTCAAAAATGAACATGTGTCTAGATCACTTGGGGATAAATAGAATTTTCCAAGGAAAAATACTCTTTTACATTTCCTTTCTGCCTCCTCCTACCTGCAAACCTTTGCAGGGAAATCACTCCTTGAGAATTCCGCCTGGAATAATGCCTCTGCCTCTAATAATGATTGTATGGGCAACCTTGGGTTCCCTCTTTAGGTTTGTCACTGATTTTTTTATCTGACTTCAGACTCATTATTTGCAGGTGTAAAGTTTATTTCTACCAGATTTTGGCCCTTTCTTCTTTCAGCTGTGGTTTGTGCTACAGCTCTACATCCTCAAAGCTCATAGGGTAGAGTGTCATCTACAGACAGCCACCAGGTGGAAGCCCTTGACTTAAATAACTTGTCTGTCGATCCTACAGCATCCTTGGAAGTTTGGCTAGCAGGAAACTGGCTTTCAACATGGCTGGAAACCTAAACAATCTCAGAAAAGAAGAAAATTGGGACTTTTGATACTCCCCTGAGCCTCTAAAGCTTTCGGTTGTACTGAGAAGGTCAGGACTAAGAGCAAACACTCGCAGAATCCCACCTATGCAAATGATTTGACAGAGTAGCTAGATCTCACAGCAGGAAGAAAGTAAGATGGGAACAGGATACTGGAGATACACATTTCTAGTGTCTGGAGGGCATATCTGGCTCTAGAAGAGAGAGCCTGATGCTGCAGTATTATGTGCCAGCCATGGCTGCCAGCTGCCAGAATCAGAGGAAAGGAGCAGGAAGCAGGAATTAACAGAAGAGTGGGCCATACACCGCCCTCCCTCAGCACATCCTCATCTATTGTCTGACACAATACCCTCAGTGCTTCCCGCCCGTGAGTGATGTCATCACATACCATTCCTGAGGCTGGAAACACATCACTTATACTCCCATTAGCAATCCACTCTACTGTAACCCGTCCATATGTTCCTATTAAACGTTCAACATTCAAGGTGATTAAGCTGTCCTGTTCCATTTCTTCAACTTGCTTAAATAAAGAGCTCTGGAAAACAGAATGTAACAGAAGCATAATATTATTCTGTTATAAAGAAAAGTTTCTTTAGGAATCTGGGTATTCAGTGGGGGCCAGTGACATTGAATAGCCATAAATTAATATTAAGTAGCTAAATGCATATTCATGGATTAAATTTGCGTATTCTATATTTCAGAGGTACTCAGCACTCCCAGGTTTCATGGATCTAAGAACTAAAATTGTCAGGCCTTTTTAACCTAAGGCAAAAAACTCAGTGCTTTCAGTTTCAAGGGTTTTGTTTGTTTATTTCTTTTAATATTTTGTTGTCCTGTTTGTAAGAAGCAGATAACCAACAAGTAGACCTTCATGAGAGATGTATTTTCTCTGATGTTACTTCATTGTTATTCACCCATTTCTCAGGAGACCAGAAGTAATGTTCAATTTCAGTAACCACTCTTCTGTGGTTTCTATCTACAATATGCATTTACCTTATACCCGTCTAGGTGGCATGGCAGTATTTGATGACTTAAGGATTAGCCACACCAAATAAGACCTTCACTCTGATATTCTTCTGAAGAAACTATTTTATTCTGGAAGACTGGCTGATCTAGTGACATAACCCACAGGGGAGAAGGATATTCAGATCATTCAAAGATGATCAGTGGGCTGGAGCACCTCACCTACAAAGACAGGGCCAGAGCTGCTGCTGTTCAGCCTCAAGAAGGCTCCAGGAAGCCCTTACAGCAGCCTTCCAGTGCCTAAAGGGGCCCTACAAGGAAAGCTGGAGAGGGACTGTTCACATAGGCTTGCAGTGATAGGAAGAGGGGCAATGATTTAAATTTAGAGTTGGTTTAGATTGGAAGATGTTCTTTGCTATGAGGGTGGTGGAACACTGGAACGGGTTGCTAAAGGGAAGTGTTGGAGGCCCCATCCTTGAAGACATTCAAAGTCAAACTTAATGGGGCTTTGAGCAACCTGATCTAGTTGGAGGTGTCCCTGCTCACTGAAGGGGGCTTGTACAAGATGAACTTTGAGGGTCCCTTCCAACCCAGTGCATTTGCTAATTCTATTATTTGTTTAGTTAATTCCCTTGGTTAATTAACCAGAGTGGCTGTACGATGGCATCATATATGCCATCCGAAAACTGAACATTTAGGTTGTTGCAAAACCAAAATTATAAGTAATTGTGTAAATCCAAATGTGAGGGGATTATAAAAATCTCACAATAGGAACAGACTAAAGAACTGATCTTCTATCACTTCGTGTTCTATCACAATCATATGTCAATGCTGAATAGATGTTAAAACTATCTCAGGCTGCTACAAGACTAGAAAAACAATTCTCGGACATGCTTTGCAAAATTACTTGTTCTTATTTTAATGATTTACCTTAGAAGTTTTACCTGAGCAAATGCAATGACTCCGTAGGCATTGTCATTGGAAGGAATAATGATGTTAACAAAACCATGAACACCAATCTCTGCACCTCCTTTAGGGTTTTTCAACAGCACTTTGAAGCGTTCTTCTTCTTCTGGGATGATGTCATCCAGGATATTGACTGCTATCACAGCTTCCATGTCCCCAGGCTCAAATATCAATTCACCTGAACTAGCATAAAAACACACACATCAAATAATTATAAACTGAGGATAGCTGATTAATGAACTTTGACAGCATTGCTGTAAATTTAGTGAGCTTTTTTTTTTTCAGGTGAAATTATTATGTTCCTGAGGAAGTAACCGAGGTTTAGAAGTTATTGAGTTTGTGCTGTGTGCTTTAATAAAAGCTACAAGTTTTCAGAGCAACTGAAATTAATTATGAAAGTAATTTATGTATGCTAAACATAATCTTGAAAAAGCAATCAATTCTTAACTGCAAGTCCTTTCTCGCCATGCTTTAAAGCCGCTTATGAGGCTGTTTGACTTCAGGTTATCTTAAACCTACCTGTGGAATGTTCTCTGTAGTATTAATAAGCAGGAGCGCTACACAGGAGTAGATAAGGGCCTGAACTGCAATGAGCAGGGTATTACAGGAAAAAAATATATGCAAGAGCTGGGAGGAAGTCATATAAATCAAGAAAATCTACCTAGGTATAAAATCTGACTGGTTGGAGATGGTGGTCAGCTCATAAATCTGGGAGACAGACTCCGTGGACAGAGCAATCAGGCTCTTGCTGGAGTTCAGAGACTTTGCAGTAGCTGAAGTGATATGATCTGCATATGGGGCTTCCAGCACAGCAGAGAACTGGTTCTCTTCTGAGTTCCAAGAATACAACCCCGTTGTGTCCTCACCAGACAGAAGGATGTGAACTACATTGAGAAGAAAAAGAAGAAGGAAAAAAGAAACATTTATTAATACATTTGAATTTTCCCCCTGAGATACCATAAATGGCCACAGCAGCACAACGACGATGGTAACTTCAAAAGTCCGGAAAATCAGATTAACAGAAGCAGCACAATTAATTTTTTCCATTTCAGCTTTACAATTGAGGATTTGAACAAATACTGTCATTTATATCTTACCTAAACCTGAAGGAGGCATGAAAACGTGGATATTTCTTACAGCACAGACTGGAAGAGACTGAAAGTGTCTGAAAGTCGACTGCCCTGTCTCCCAGATGAGAATTTCAGAAGAATTTCCAGATTCTACAAAGAAGATAAATGAAAAAGCTTACATTATTTTGCTGCCTGTTATTTAAATTTCAAACTAGTGGCCACTCAAAAGGCAAGGTCTGGCAGCTTTAATTACAAAGTGAGGTCAATTATCATATTTTTATTTTCACTTGGTCCACAGCAAGATGGATCTCCATGAGATGAGTCATCCACTAACATCCTTGAACAGCTTTTCTGCACATATTAGAACACACTAATACGTGTTAGCAGAAAACTGCCAACTGGCAAGAAAGTTTAGGCTCGAGGTAAGGAGAAAGTTCTTCACAGAGAGAGAGTCGTTAGCCCTTGGGATGTGCTGCCCAGGGAGGTGGTGGAGTCACCATCCCTGGAGGTGTTCAAGAGGGGATTTGGACATGGCACTTGGTGCCACGATTTAGTAGTCATGAGGTCTTGGGTGACAGGTTGGACTTGATGATCTTTGAAATCGTTTCCAACCTTATTGATTCTATGATTCTGTGAAATTATGGACTGTAACAGAAATTTTTCAATAGGCATAGCACTACCATCATGAAACAATGGTAACATAACATTATTGCAATATATTTCAAATAATAATAATAATTTACTAACCAACAAACTTTTCATACCACAATGCTCAGAAGAATGCAATTAATAGCTGGATCAAGAGAGTTATTATTTCCCATTGTTGTTGGGAAAATATGTAATTAGTTTCAAAAACCACCTGAGAACAAACCCAGTGTCATTATTTTCTGATGGATAAAAACAGAGACTAACTTGATAAAATGCTTATCAGTAAATTGTCACTTTCCAACAATACTTTAATCCCTGAATAAACTCTACCCCAAATTCCTTTGCTACCAAACAAGTCAGCTCACACCTAGCAAAATTAGTGTTTTTCTTCCTCTACATACCTTTTGCAGTGATTAGGTAGATATCAGATCCAGAAGCCCAGGCCTCCATGTGTTTTATTTCTTTTGCTGGTAATTGATGAAGATTCCTAAACTCATTATTCAGCCACTGGTACAAGAGCATGTTCTGGCTGGTATTTGACAAAGAAACTAACATGTACATGAGGCCTCCTCTAGGAAACAAGGCGATCTTCAGGGCTCTGTGAAGTGGAATTTGATGATGCAGCACAAATATATCATTATCCCAATGGAAAACCTATGGGAATATGAAAATAAATTTTAAAAAAGGTAAAAAAGTTTCATTATATATTCATAATTAGCATCAGGAAAAGAGAAACTGTCATGATGAAAAACTGGGATGGCTTAAGAATAAACTGAATTCCTCATTTCTAAGGTAGACTCTGATTTAAGGTAGAGGAGCATTAGTAGAATCATAGAATCAATAAGGTTGGAAGAGACCTCAAAGATTATCAAGTCCAACCTGTCACCCAAGACCTCATGACTACTAAACCATGACACCAAGTGCCACATCCAATCCCCTCTTGAACACCTCCAGGGATGGTGACTCCACCACCTCCCTGGGCAGCACATTCCAATGGCTAACGATTCTCTCTGTGAAGAACTTTCTCCTCACCTCGGGCCTAAACCTACCTGGCACAGCTTGAGACTGTTTTCTATGTCCTGTATGCAGCTGTGCCTGTTCAGCAGATTAACATGGTCATAGTCATAATTTATCCCTATGCTTATAGGTGTCTAATATTATAGACTTCATAACATAATTAGCAATAAAATTAAACCAAATATGAGTTATATGTTGATGTAGAGAGAGTATTGCTGCATGTAAACAGGTCTAGAATGTTAAGTCTTATAAATTCACCTTAGAAATATCAGTAATTTTTCCAGAAAGATATATTTGTAACTGTTTTACTAATGCTTACAGGTATGTGAAGGGAGGGTGTCAAGAAGGGAGCAGTCTCTTTTCAGTGGTGTCCTGTGATAGGACATGGGCCACAGCACACCTCAACGTGAGGAAAAACTTTACTGTGAGAGTGACAAAGCCCTGGATCAGGCTGCCCAAAGAAGTTGTGAAGCCACTCTCTTTGGAGACATTCAAAACCCATCTGGATGTACTCCCATGATCTGCTCTAGGCAAACCTGTTTTGGCAGGGGAGTCGGACTCAATGATCTCCAGAAGTCCCTCCCAACCCCCACCATTCTGTGTTTGTATGATTATTTTTTCATATTTCAAAGTCAAAACTAACCAAACTACCAACATGAAAGCCAGAGAAGAAAAGTGCATCCTAACCTGGATGGAACTTGAACTGGCTGTGGGACTCACAAAAACCAAATAGTCTTCTTCATCCACAGAAAAATGTTCCACATGTCTGGTATCCAGAATTGAAAGAGTCTGTATCTGTGAGGGAAATATGGCAAAAATGGTGTTTGGAGGTCAAATCAAGTGACAAGCTTATACATATATACAGGAATTCTCTAAAATGGCAACATTACATCCAAAACATACAATATTAAAAGTACTACTGTCATCTAACATTTTTGAGATGTAATTTTACAATTTATAACAAAGATGTCTATTAAAAAAAATAATGCAATGTGTGTTTTTCATAGATCTTCATAAAATGTTCTATGACTTGATTGCTCCACCATTTCTCTCCCCCTTCGCAGGTCATTTTCTCCCACTCTCAAAATACAAATATAAAACCAGAGCAGACAACCATTGTGTTAGGGCTCCAGCAGAGACTTTCTTCCTCAAACATGGCTGGAGGTCTCCTGAGGTCCTTCCCAAACCTATTATTTTATGATTTTGTGAGTAGAACTAATTTACCTTCAACAGTCTGCGTCCAGGCACGAATGCATACACACTATTGTCAGAAGCTCCCTGTCTGTCTCCTCCATGAGTAATCACAAGGTAGGGAGAAGCATGGATTTGGAAAAACACACAGCTCTTAGGATTCCACATACTGAAATTCTGTAAATGGAATGGAAATGTAAAACTGAGACTTAAATTCTTTATTAAATAGCATGCCTAGTGCTTGCTAGGAAATATCTACCTCAACAGGAACAAAAACTCCTTTCCACTGGTAGAGAGTGGAAGATGTAGCTGGAGGTGCACGCATCAGAAGACCATATAGGATTTCTCCTGATGTGAAGAAACACCAGCCAGATGCTGACTCTTCCACAAAACTTTGGAAGACAGACAGGACACTGATACTACCCCCTGCAACACAGAAAAAGAAAGTATTTTTTACTCTTGAGGTCTTTTTCAACACCTTTTCCATTATTTACCTGCCAAAATCCAGACCTAGCATCAGAAATCAGAGCTCGGTGTTCAAGCTGTTTCTAAATAGCTGGTGTATGTAAACGCACAGAGGTGTTGTAGTACTGATGATGTCATGAGAGCATAGCAATAAATGTATTACAAATGCATGTGGAAGATGTGTAGTAACTAAAGTCTGATTCAGACTGATTCAGTTTGGAATTTAGCTAGTGAGAAAATTAGCAAGTAGTGGAAGGAAGTGACAAAGAAACTACCAAATCATTGAATCAGAGTCAAGAGGATGATTTGGGTTGGAAGGGACCTTTGAATGTCATCTAGTCTAACCCCACTGCAGCCAGCAGGGACATCTGCAACTAAAGCAGATTGTTCAGAGCCCCAAAAAACTGACCTGGAATGGTTCCATGGATGGGTGGGGGGATCTACCACCTCTTTGGTCAACCTGGGCCAGTGTTTCACCACCCTCAGTGTAAAAAATTTGTCTGAATCTCCTCTCTTTTAGTTGAAAACCATTACCAAATATATTTGTTTGTCCTTACTCTCCTGCACATACACAAGCAGTTCTGGCATTAAGATTTTCAAACTGCCTGAGGTGTTCAACTGACTTACAGAAAAAAACACTTTTGTGTCAGAACTCCAAGAGGTTGACACAGGTTTGACCAGGATCAGGCATTTCCATTTGTGCTTTGTTAGTGTTACAGTTTGAAGCGGGAACTTTAGCCTTGTCCCTGACTGCAAAGACTGAAAGTAAAATAAATTACCATTGGATGTCAAAGGAAAATAATTAGAAAGTCTATATAATTCATTGGATTGCTAATGGGGATATAGAGAAATAAACAGTTCTCTCTTTCCTTCTTCTGTCACTTCTTGCAACTTCTCTCTCTCTTCCATGGCCTTGCCAGGGTATCTTTGTTTTGATTACTGTGTGAGGTAACTGGAAGGAGGGAGGAGGTATACATATATTGTATATTTTGTACATCTTTATTGCATTTCATAGTTCTAGATTTTAGTTTGCTTGTAAATATAACCTCATTTGGAAGATCTATTTAGGATTAGGAACTAGATTAGGAACTGGTTACAAAGTAGAGTTCAAAGAGTAGTGGTCAACGGTGCCAAGTTCAGCAGGAGAGCTGTAACCAGTGAAGTCTCACAGGGATCAGTGCTGGTTCCAGTCCAGTTCAACATCTTCATCAATGACATTAATAAGGGGACAGACAGAGTCTGATCAGCAAGTCTGATGACGATACCAAATTGGGAGGAGGCTAGGCTGAGACACCTGAAGGCTGTGTGGCCATTCAGCAAGACTTGGACAGACTGAGAGCTGGGCATAGAGGAACCTAATGAGGTTCAACAAGGATATATATAGAGTCCTTAATCTGGAAGGAATAATAAACTGCACCAGTACAGGCTGGGAGGTGACCTGCTGGAGAGCAGCCCTGTGGAGAAGGACCTTGGAGTCCTAATGGACAAGTTATCCAGCATGGGTTAGCAACATACCCTTGTGGCCAAGAAGGCCAATGAGGTCCTGGGGTGCATTAAGAAAAGTGTATCCAGCACATCCAGAGAGGTTCTCCTCCCCTTCCACTCTGCCCTGGTAAGACCTCACCTGGAATACTGTATCCAGTTTTGAGCTCCCCAGTTCAAGAGGGATAACGATCTGCTGGAGAGAGTCCAATGGAGAGCTACCAGGATGATAAAGGGACTGGAGCATGTGCCCTAAGAGGAGAGGCTGAGAGACCTGGGGATCTTTAGACTGGAGAAGACTGAAAGGGGATTTAATAAATGTTTATAAACACCTGAGGGCTGGGTGTCAAGAGGGAGAGGGAGGGGACAGGCTCTGCTCAGATGCACCCTGTGATAGGATGAGGGGTAATGGATATAAACTACAGCACAGGAAGTTCCACCTCAACATGAGGAGGAACTTCTTCACTGTAAGGGTCACAGAGCCCTGGAACAGGCTGCCCAGAGAGGTTGTGGAGTCTCCTTCTCTGGAGACTTTCAAGAACCATCTGGATGTGTTCCTGTGTGACCTGTGCTAGATTCTATGGTCCTGCCCTGGCAGAGGGGTTGGACTTGATCTTCAAAGGTCACCTTCCAAACCCTAACATTCTATGGTCATATGATTCATTTGCTTCCATCCCAAACTGAGCTAGTCTGGAAATTTTATTTTGGGGGCAGTTTTCTCCAAATGAATTGGGGGGTAACTTCAACTCACCATAATTAGAGAGCAAATATACAGACAACTGCTTAGCATGGCAATGGGAACAAGTGGGCAGAGATGAAAAGATGGCTTCCTTCAATGTCAGCTCTAACCTGGACCAGATCAAAGTGTCCATGAATTTACAATCAGAGACTCCCACAAATGCATCCCAGTAGGTGCACTGGGAAATATGACAGAAAAAGTGTGGTGGCATTTTTTCAGACTACGGTTATGTTAGGTATATGTTACTAAGTTTCTCTTCTCTGTTCGAAAAATCCAATCTTGCAAGTGGTAAAGAACAGATTTTATTAAACAAAATCTACTGACAATCACATTCACATCTGCAGCAAGGAGAGCAATAGGTACACTGAGACTTGGGCAGAAGCGGCTTATGACAGGGAGAATCTTAAGCAGCTATGCATTTTTATCTAATGATCTCTGACATGCTCAGGAGATTAATTATAATGTGGTCAAGTCTGAACACATGAATTTACATCCCAAAGCTACATCTCCTGTATGTCTGGGTAGTCTTTTGCTGTCTCCACTCTGACAAAAGCAGTGCACACTCAACAAAGTCAACGTACTGATGCCAAATGCAGTATCCGACACCGTTTCCCACTCCACACTCACAGACACATTGAGCCCATTACTCCGTGAAACTTTCAAGTAAACCGTAGTGTTGGCTTCTTCAACTGTGAGGAAATTTGTCCTAAATGTGAAAATAAAGACAAAATCTATTATTTTGGTAGTGTACAAATAAAATCCTTAACGGTACAATTAGTTCCAGCACAGTGCATACAACAGGAACAAAACCAAAATAATTAACAACTGATTTTGCTGTATGACAAACTGATCACTGCATTAATTAGTGCTGCTGAATGTTTCTTAACACAAAACCTTGGCAAAACCGTGGCAAAATGCCACAAAATCTTAAACCAACCATGAAATTTAATACACTGCCTTTACAGTTCAAACTGAATGACTGCTGAAAATGTTATTTTATGTGGTTCATTTTGCTTCTGGAAAGCAGCCCTGAGTGAAAGTGGACTTCACACAAGCCTAAAGAGCGTAAATACAATATAAAATGTAAGTGACAAAATTCACATAAAGAAATTATAAAATGTAAAAATGTAAATCAATTATAAACTGTATGTCTCCCTGGGCATTGATCTGAGGTTTGGAACTTCAAATATGGATTACTGTTAATGGAATGGTTAGGGACTAATATAGCACTTTTTTCAATGAAACAAAAAAAAAATCCACAGAGAAATTGACATTTCTGACAGCTAATAGGTCCATTTTAAGAGCTCTTTTCATCTGTACAGCAGTACCCAGGAATTGTGTACTTTTCAAAAATCACAATTTTTTACAGTTGGATTGGGTGAATAAAGGGATTGATGAAAACCAAAATTATAGAGGGATACTGTGATTATGTGAGATCAACTACAGTGAATATGAAAACACTCCTCTTAACTGAATCAGTGTTTAGTACCTGTTTGTAACAGGATAGATGCTGAAAAGCCCCAGTGGAGCCTGGTTTTGTAATACTGTAATCATAGTTTGCACTTTGGTGCCTAGTCTGGCTCCTCCAGTAGGATTGAACAGGGTGACAATAAAGTGCTCATCCATTTCTGGTTCTTCATCTAGTATTGCAGAAATATGCAGTGTCTGCCAAAGAAACAAGCATTAGAAAGTTGTTGAGACTTGTCAGCTAATGATAACACAACCTCATGAGACCATGCTGTTGTTTCTTTCACCATAGACCTCTGGGTAGCAGAAGACTCAAAGAACCATGGAATTGTTTTGGTTGGAAGAGATAGAATGGAATGGAATGGAATGGAATGGAATGGAATGGAATGGAATGGAATGGAATAGAATAGAATAGAATAGAATAGAATAGAATAGAATAGAATAGAATAGAATAGAATAGAATAGAATAGAATAGAATAGAATAGAATAGAATTAACCCGGTTGGAAGAGACCTTTGAGATCATCAAGTCCAACCCATCACCCAACACCATCTAATCAACTAAACCATGGCATCAAGTGCCTCATCCAGTCTCTTCCTAAACACCTCCAGTGATGGTGACTCCACCAGCTCCCTGGGCAGCCCATTCCAATGGTCAATCTCTTTCTGTGAAGAACTTCTTCCTAACGTCCAGCCTAAACCTCCCCTGGCACAGCCTGAGACTGTGTCCTCCTGTTCTGGTGCTGCTTGCCTGGGAGTAGAGACCAACCCCCACCTGGCTACAACCTCCCTTCAGGTTCATCAAATACAATCATTAACCAAATACTGCCAGGTTACCACTAAACCATGTCCCTCAGCACCACATCTACATGGCTTAATCCTTCCCAAAATTGTGACTTCACTACTTCTGTGGGCTACCTGCTCCAGGGCTTGACAACCATTTTGGGGAAGAAAACTTTCCTAATGTCCAACCTAAACCCCCTCTGGTACAACCTGAGACTATTTCCTCTTATCCTATCACTTTTATCCTTGGGGGGAGAGACAGACCCCCACCTAGCCCCAACCTCTCTTCAGGGAGTTGTGGAGAGCCAGAAGGTCTCCCCTCAGCCTCCTTTTCTCCAGACTGAACAACCCCAGTTCCCTCAACTGCTCCTCAGAAGGATGGTTTTTCAGACTTTTCACAAGCCTTGTTGCCCTTCTCTGGACATGCTCTCAGCAACTCAATGTCCTTCTGATAGTGAGGGGTCCAAAATGGAAACAGCGTTAATGGTGTAGCCTCACCAGTGCCCTGTACAAGGGAACAATCCCTGCTCTACTCCTGCTGACCACAGTACTGCTGATGAAGGCCAGGATGCCATTGGTCTTCTTGGCCACCTAAGCACGCTGCTGACTCATCTTCAACCGGCTGTCAGCACTCCCAGGCAGTTTTCCAGCCACTCTGCCCCAAGCCTGTAGCACTGCAGGGGATTGTTGTGACCCGAGTGCAGGACTTGGCCTTATTAAACCCCACACCACAGGCTTCAGGCTGTCCAGAATCCTCCACAGAGCTTTCCAACCCTCAAACAGATCCTTGTGCCCTTGATCCTCTTGTTCAGATCATTCTGTAAGATATTGCAGAACTGCCCTGGACACTGAGCCCTTGGGAACACCACTTCGGACTGCCACCAAATAGATTTGTCTCTATTTACCACAACTCTTTAGCCTCAGCCATTCAGCCATTTATTTGTCAAGTGAATTGTCCACTCATGCAAGACATGAGCAGCCACCGCTCATGTGAGAATAGCCACAGTGAGAACAGAAGCCCCTGAAACAAGGGAGGACAGAAGTGAGGCACAGATGGTTCAGGCTGAGGTTTTAAAGTCATCCATCTGGTGACCACCATTGACACAACATTAAGATGAGATATCTGCTTCCATTTTTTCCCCTCTCCCTTTTTCTCCTATCACCCTAAGACCCTCTGAAATGTAATATTTTTTGATCTTTTTCTCACACTTGAGTCCTCTACTCATTCCACACATTCCTCAGTAATTCATAGTCCCCGCATAGCAACTTGATCTCCTAATGCATCTCTGTCAGCTTGGGTTTTGCTTACATTGGTTGGCAACCAAACTAGCTCCTGCACAACAGAGTAACTCCACTATTAGTGCTGGGAACAAAGACAGAAAAAAGGCAAGAACAGAGGGATATTTGAAATACCCTCTCTCTTCTTAATGCCTATTTCCCTCCACTGCACCACTGTGGATACAAGCAGGATGCCCTCAAGGTGGTCTCATTATTGGAGAATGATCTAGAAAGAGGTAGATCCTTTCACTACCATTTGAGGCTCACTGCCATCGTTCCCACTACCCAAACAGAAGAAAGTTACAGAAGTACACACAGCTATGATATAGAAAATAAGAAAGAGGTTAGTAATGGTGGAGCTGGAACCGAACTGGAGCATAGCAGTCACGCAGATTTTGAGTAGAAGGCTGGACTTTAATAATCTCAAGACTTCTTTTCCAACCTTACTGATTCCATGATTCTATACAATCTTTTAGATATCTGTTTATTTTTGCATTGAATCAAATTTAGAGACTGTTTTAGGAAATCTGTGACTTCCCACAGGTATGCTACAGACCAGCGCTGTGATTCTGAATGCATTTAAGGTTCAGGAAAAAAATTAGAATAAAATAAATTTAAAAGCAATAAAATAAATTAAGATAAAAAGAAAAACTAAAACTAAACTAAACTAAACTAAAATTAAATAATCTCCCAGTAAACTTCATAAAGGTCAGGATTTCACAAACTTAAGCTAGCTGACATTCTTGTGGGGACAGCACAGAGAGCTGAATACTCCCAGAAGGGTAAGTTATTTTCTATACCTAAGACACAGAGCTGTTCAATTTTTGCTGCTCTTGCAGCACACTGTTCAGGTCAGACCAGCTGAAGTGTTATCATGACAGAGAATGTGATAAATCTGACATTTCATTTCAGTGTTTGTGTTTCAGCTGCCTGCTGAAAACCTACAAAGAAATGTTGCTATACATGCATAAACATGATACACCCATTACGTTGTTCTCCATTTATCTTGAGCATTACAAAGAGAGAAATATCTACAGAAAAGCATATCTAAGTTTGATGCACTCCCACACCCATGTCTCAATTTGTTATGAAAAAAAAAATAAGATACCAAAAAAAATGAATACAGGGGAAAAAACAAACAAACAAACAAAAACCACACCACAGACATTTATGGAATCTTTTCAACAATCTCTAAACCCCTTTCATTTCTTTGGTAATGACTATCACATTACCTTGAATCTGACTCCCTCTTCCAGCACAATATATCCTTGAGAAGGGGTCAAGTCCACTGTTGGTTCTGAAGAATTAATTTCACTTACAAGATACTGAACAGTCACAGTGCCAAATATCCCCTGAGGAGGTTCTCTAATAATGTTTAATACTGCAACACTCTCCATCAAACGGAGAGCTGTTTGCTCTCTTAGGAAGAAGTGATCGCTGTTATTGAATGACAAAACTCCATGGCCATCATCATTGGCAAGTATAGTAATTGTGGCTTTGGAGAAAGAAATCATGGAAATATTAAACATACAAGTACTCATTAAGATAGTAAAATAGAAATAGACAAATATTAATTAATGTAGTAAAATATAATTGTACATATATGTATACACACATATAAGAAAATAAGTATGCGAGTATATATATAAATAAAATACATAATTTTAAAAAATATATAAATTAAATACATATAAACACAAATCCATTCTTGCTTTAGTTTTTCATATAATGCTTTTAAGTCCATGATATTACTTGTAGAGAATATGCAGTTTCTTTATCTAGGAAGATTGGTCGACAGAAAGAATCTAGACTCGTTAAAAAGCTGACTTCCTCATTTTCTGATTCCTTGTTTTACATATAATAATGTAAAGTGAATAGATTTCATAGACATGTTTATGAGCTTTGAAAAGGAGCATAAAGGTCTAGCATAGCAGTGAAATGGTGTTTTCTGAAATATGACAAATCAGAAGAATTGAATTAAAATGACCAACACATAATTCTAAATAATAAAAACCCATCAAAAACTAAGTTTTACCTGCTGTGTTCTCCCCTAATTCCAGGCCCAAAGAGGGATTTGTCAAAATTAACTGGAACCTCTCATCACCTTCAGGAATATCATCATCCAAAATTGTAACAACAACGGACTTATTCCTTTCTCCATCAGCAAAAAAAAGGGTCTAGCATTGAAACACAGAAAACATTGAATACTTAACAGCTGTTAATATACACAGAATTTTTCAACTAAAGCAAAACAAAATTGTCTCTCTGTGGTGGGCTGAAATTTCTCCCCCAGTATTAAATTTGCCAGACCAGCTCAGGTGGAAGCAAACGGAAGCTGTATTTACAGGCAAAACTACAATCTACAATGGAATGCAATCAATACGTACAAAATACACAGTATTTACAATTAATAAACAACACAACAACCATCCTGGTCAAAAGACCACAGAGGCTGTCACTCTGCCCCCGCAACTCCCTGTCCAAAAGGGAGAAAGGATCAGAGAAAGCTGCTGTTAGACTTAACCAAAAGAATGCAGCCAAGGTCAAGCAGAAGCAAGTTAGTACCACTCCGGAGAGATAGGAAGTGAGAAAAGACACAGGGAGGGACACAGTCTCAAGCTGCACCAGGGGAAGTTTAAGCTCAAGGTGAGGAGAAAGTTCTTCACGGAGAGAGTCATTCGTCATTGGAATGTGCTGCCCAGGGAGGTGGTGGAGTCACCATCCCTGAAGGTGTTTAAGAGGGGACTGGACGTGGCACTTGGTGCCATGGTCTAGTCATGAGGTCTGTGGTGACAGGTTGGACTCAATGATCTTCGAGGTCTCTTCCAACCTTAGTGATACTGTGATACTGTGAGACAAGAAGGAATTGTTTTGGTGCAACCTATCTTATGTCAGATATCTCTCCAATAGAATTGTTTAGAATTGTCTCTGTTTCCCTTTTCACGCCCAATAGCGATTTATTTACATTTTACTACTTTTCTGCTCAAGATCTTTGAAAAATTTTAAAGGCATAGCCTAAAACCACCACGCTCATACAGGAAGAATGAGGAGGCAAAAAGAGCTGTAATCTCTACAAGTCTTAAAAACGGAGTAAAACAGAAGTTAAAAATAAGAAACCTCATATGGAATCTTACATGAAACTGTCTAAAACTCTATTTCAGATAGACACTTGAAAGCTTACAATATGTCTTATTTAAAAAGAAACAGGAAAATAAGGTGACTTTAAAAGAAATAGTAAAACATGATAACTAATTTTACCTCATTCTATTCATATGACCAAAAGACATGGAAAATTCTTGCTACCCTACTGATCCAAGACAACCTTTTCAGGAAGCTGAAGGAATGAAAAGACCTAGAGTTAAGAATTTGATTCTTACCCTTGAGGTCACATCAAAATCCAAACCCAGCTGTGCCTCCAAATTTTGGGCATAAAAAAATACAGACACATTGCCATATGTTCCTTTGTTTCGCAACGCCGTTACTGTCAGATTCCTATGAGATTCATCAACTTCAAAACTAAAACAAAAAGGAAAGAAAAATCACAGCATGCTCTTTTGAACACGACAGTTACATTTTTCACTTTGAACCATCATTACAGTGTAGGCATCACTATAATTGTCTAACATAACATATTACCCTTGTTCCTTATCCAAATGGAATGCAGCTATAGCAGGTCATGCTATTCCTCCTGCTTATTAACAGCAGATTAATCCTGTCTGTGTTCATGGATGCTTTCTTCCTAGGTCCTAGAAAGCAGTCAGAGCAAAAGATCTGGGCAATGCTAGCACATGTGCATAGATGGATGAAGAGGCTGGAACAATGGATGGAGTGAAAGTAATTTCACAGTAGCCTAAGATTTCTGAAGAAACATTCTGCCGACATTTGGGTTTCAGTGTGGAAATTATCCTACACTTTCCAGTTCAACTGAACTGAAGGATGCTTTGCCTTCTCAAAAGACCTGGTCCCATTCTTAATGGGAGATGTACTGCTAACTGAAGATCAAAATAACTGGGCAAATCAAATCACCAACTGACACAGTGAGTTCATCAAGGAGACAAGACTTACTTGGTACTTTCCCATTCAATTACTCCGCTTACTCCATCATTAGCATCAATAATAATTTGAGAAGCTAAACCTTCCACATCTAGGTCAAAATAAAAAAAAAAAAAAAAAGTCAATTTTCATGATTTTCAAGAATAATACAAACATTTCTTCAATCTCTACTATATTTGTAGAAAAAAAAATAAATATCATTTCTTGTTCCAAAATGGGGAGGAGAAAATAGTAGTGGGCAAGATAATTGGAAAGGCTCAATGGAAACCCATCCTCCCTACCACTGCAACACAGTGCCTGGAATTACCACTGTTCCATCCTCAGTAATGCACTCTACCAAGAAAGGCTAGGCAAAATTCAGAAAGCAAATCACAACATAAAAAAAAATAATTAGGAAATGCCTAAAGTTTTGTTGTGGCATCTTAATTTAGCTTCATTGTGCATGTTTACTGTGATGGTAGTCAACATTTTGCAGACTGACATTCTGAATGTGGGAGGTAAAGTGACTCGGAAAGAATAATAAACGATCCAGTATTTCATCTCCTGCTTGCGTATCAGTATGTGACCACAAACCTTACTGACACACACCTCAGATTCAGCTAAAAATACAGACTATTCGATTCGCTGTTTATGTACTGTAACTCCACAAACACATAGGTACCTGCGCAACAACTCTGAAAAGCTATTGGATGCACTGCACTCTGAGAACACCGAAGCACAGATTCATGCCAAAAGCGCCTCCTCATTTCAAGGATTACAAGCTGACAGTCAGAACTTGATTATTCTGAGAAAATACTGTCTTAATTTGTTGAGATAACAACAGTACTGCATGACTACCTTAATTTACTTCAATTTAGTTGTTGTAAGACTTAAAAATAAATTAAAATAATCAGAATTTCTACAATCAGTCTGACTCCACTGAATGTAGCAGCACCAGAACAAGAGGACACAGTCTCAAGCTGCACCAGGGGAAGTTTAGGCTTGAGGTGAGGAGAAAGCTCTTCACAGAAAGTTGTTAGTCATTGGAATGGGCTGCCCAGGGGAGGTGGTGGAGTCACCATCCCTGGAGGTGTTCAAGAGGGGCCTGGACATGGCACTTGGTGCCATGGTCTAGTATTCATGAGGTCTTGGGTGACAGGTTGGACTTGATGATCTTTGAGGTATTTTCCAACCTTGTTGATCCTATAATTCTATAGTAAATATACTATATTTGCATAGACAGGAATGATTTCTATCAGTTCAGGTAAAACTGAATAAAAAGTCATTGCCATGAATCCAGTCCTGTCATTATGAGGATGCACTGAAGATCAGCAGCAGCTGCAAAACCTCTACACAAAGAGCAGACACATTATTGAGGTTTAGAAATACAGAGGGAGAGGCAGTGACTGCAGACCTCTCAACTTTACTGCTAACTCACATTTTCACCTTGTCATGTCAGAGACTGATCAGTTCACCTAGGATCTGTAATACTTTTCTTTCAACATTAGATCTCCTATTTCATGTCTGGCCTCCTCCCCTCTCTCTCCTCCTTCCCTTTCTCTCTCCTCCTCCTGCACCTTTTTGTATCCATTTTTCCTACTTTATTGTTGCTGTTGCTGGGTTTTGGGATTTTGGTTTGGTTTTGAATTCCTTGCACCTTTTGTATTTGGGTCAGGCACTTTCTTCTGCCTCTCCTAGATGATGGGAGCAAGAAGAGCATGGAGAAAACAAAAGAAATGCCTTTATGCTTGCTGTTCCTCCTCCTTATCATAGAACCTCAGTTCACTTCAGTGCAATGTGTTCAACTCCATATTGCAGATGTACCAGGCTTTCTCCTAGTCCACATACTACACAGACATGGCCATGGCAGGAAGAGCACATACAACATATTCTGTATGTGTGGGACTGATTGCACATGCCTGTGTGATGTGCAGAACACACATACCTTTTGATACTAGTCACTTCCTAGAAATATCTTGTATAGGGTATGGGGTTGCTAGAAATCCTAAGCAAATACATTGCACCATCAAGGAATTACATTATTGATCATAACTAATCAAAATGTACCTCAGGGAAAACAAGATTAGAAAAAGAGTCTCATAACAGAATTCATAGTGATATTTTACAATGAGGACAAGTTTTTCCTCCATGGGTCAAAAGTATATTTTCAATCCTAAGTATATTTAACCTGCTGCAGATACCACAGCATGAATTGCAGTGATACAGAGACTTCCAACCTCTTACAACAGAAGATGACACTACACAGTTTAGTTCAGACAAATCCTTTGCACTTATATATTGCTCCTTTTATGCTTTAGACTTCTCTAATCACACCCCAGCCTCTACAAATCAGCAATGAGTCTTGCAAGTTACCTTTCAGTCTGTAATGGATTAATTCTGTCACTTCTATAGGCATGCAAATAAAAGAGAAAAGAGTCGAAGAAGGTGTTAGAAATAATCAGTGCTACTAGTCTGAGGTACTACAGAACAATCCATCTGCCCTAGACACCAACAATAGCTGTGCTAATGAATTTAGAAGCTAAATGAGCAAATGATAAATGAAAAAGAACAAAAATGACAGGATATTACTCCTCAAAGTAAATGTGATAAGGAGCATTAAAAGATATGTATATATAGAAATATATATATATATATTTCCTTTTTTTTAAAAAAAGAATGAACAAAGCAATCCCACAAAGTAAATTTTTTGGGCATTTTTGTTTTCATTATGTGCTCGGAAATGGAGATCAGATTAACACATTGCCAATAAAACTTCTCAGATCATGGCACTCTCCAACTGTTAATTACTAACTTCTTTGTAAAGATTGCCTTATAAATTTTAGAACTCTTAAAATAAATAAAAAGCAAGTGTAACAATCACTATGTTTGATATTCTACAAAGCTTCTTACAGAATACTCTGTCTCATATTGGAACAGTGAGCAGGTAAGTGGAATGGGGCTGGGGTCAGAGTGGCTGGAGAGCAGCCAGGCAGAGAGGGACCTGGGGGTACTGGTTGACGGGAGGCTGAAAATGAGCCTGCAGTGTGCCCAGGCTGCCAAGAGGGCCAATGGCATCCTGGCCTGCATCAGGAACAGTGTGGCCAGCAGAAGCAGGGAGGTCATTCAGTCCCTGTACACTGCACTGGTTAGGCCACACCTTGAGTCCTGTGTCCAGCTCTGGGCCCCTCAGTTTAGGAAGGAAGTTGACTTGCTGGAACGTGTCCAGAGAAGGGCAACAAAGCTGGTGAGGGGTTTGGAACACAAGTCCTGTGAGGAAAGGCTGAGGGAGCTGGGGTTGCTTAGCCTGGAGGAGACTGAGGGGTGACCTTCTTGCTGTGCACAACTACCTGAAGGGAGGTTGTAGCCAGGCAGAGGTTGGTCTCTTCTCCCAGGCATCCAGCACCAGAACAAGAGGACACAGTCTCAAGCTGTGCCAGGGGAGGTTTAGACTGGATGTTAGGAGGAAGTTCTATACAGAGAGAGTGATTGCCCACTGGAATGGTCTGCCCAGGGAGGTGGTGGAGTCACCATCATTGGAGGTGTTCAGGAGGAGACTTGATGGGGTTCTTGGTGCCATGATCTAGTTGTTTGGGTGGGTTGGACTGGTTGATAGGTTGGACACAATGATCTTGAAGGTCTCTTCCAACCTGGTTTATTGTATTGTATTGTATAGTACACCAGAGTTCTATAATCTGCATGGAATTTTCTATCAAAGGTATAGCAACAATTATTCTCTAGAAGTTCTTTTACCCAGCCTAGGTGGGGATGAAGTTGTGTGGTTCATGATGAGTTCCACTGAAGTTAAGTTAACCAAGAAGAATTCTTGCACCTCTGGTACCTCATCCTGCAAAACACAAATGCAGTGCATCCTCTTTTATTTTCTTTTAAGAAACCATCACAGAATTCACCAAAAAAACAGCACACCAGAAGTCTGTAATGTTACAGCAACGCTGGAGTTAATTAATTTTTCATTTTCCTGAAATAATTCTCTTATGTGCAAAATTTATTATGTTGAATGAATCATGAAGTAAGAAATTGTATTTATAGAATCACAGAATGCACTGGATTGAAGGGACCTCTAGAGGTCACCTACTCCATGAAAAAGAGTCTGCAATGACATTAAACTATAGAGGTGAATGAATTTCTGTATAATTTTAAAGACTCAACCACTGAGAAAGTTACAGCCTGTATAAGCAATGAATCACAGTATTTTGAATATAAAAGAGTAAAGCCTTAATGATATAGATAGATTTTCACTTATGCAGAGGCAGGGCTGCTGTTATTATTTGCCCTGTGATTTTAACATCAAGATAAAAACCATCCTTCTACATGACAATGACATATATATAGCTTCAACTAATTTATGGGTTGCAAGCTTTAGGTTCAAAAATATTCCTGTTCTGACGTCATACAGATCAGTATAGAACAGAAAAAGGTTTAGAGTTTACCTCTAGAATAGTGATATTTATGGCAGCTGATGTTTCGCCTTCTTCCAAAGTCAGTGAGCCAGAAACATCAACGTAATCAGCTCCTGGTTCAGCCATGGTCCCTTCTGTCTGATTGCTTAAGGTGAGCAAACCTGGAGCTGTGGCATAGGTAATGTTGATAGCACCTGTTTGTGACAAGAAATTGTTTTTTCAATTCCTGTGTAATGCTCACTGGAATAGGCAAAGAAAAGAGATCTACTGCCCATGCACGAAATTAAAAGCCTAACTGCAAAACAGAACAATTAAAAGATTATTCTGGAGCCAACAAAATTTGGTAATGTTTTTGGTGTGCCTTCATGGCACTTGGTGCCATGGTTTAGTTGCTTAGATGGTGTTGGGTGATAGGTTGGACTTGATGATCTCTGAGGTCTTTTCCAACCTGGTTAACTCCTATTCTATTCTATTCTATTCTATTCTATTCTATTCTATTCTATTCTATTCTATTCTATTCTATTCTATCCTTTTTGTGATTTGCCTAATACCTCAGGACTTGAAAATCATTAAGACCAAATTTCTTCAGGTGTTTGAGGTGCTGTGGACCACACAAATATTAGGAACATCTAAAGTATTATTAATAGGCAGGTTTGGTGCCAAGAGAAGTAGAATGTTTCAGGAATTACTAATATCTAAGAAAGGCTCCAAAGACAGTGCTGGGAAATACAGCTTAATAAACCGGTCTTTCTTCTCAGGTAAATTGACACAGACTTGAATAAATAATTCAAACTAGTGGACATATTGACAAATGCTACTAAGGGAAAAAAGTGAGGCACTTTTGTTATAATAATAAAGCCATGTGTTGCTAATCTGCCAGGGTAAATCAACTTGTAAATTTAAAGAGAATGATCCTGGAGAAAAAATTACATGTGAAATTCAAAGCCTCTGTAGATCCATGTTGTGTGCACATCTTGAGAATTCATTCTAAATGCTCACTTCAAAACAGATGCAACAAAAGTAAGAGGGACTGACACCAAGGTCTAAATGTAGTCCATAAGGTACGTAGGAAATGGTTACACATTGCGTCTCACAATACACATTAAAATTCTCAGGCAACAAATATCAAATAGTTTTCCACACACCACACTACCTACTTCTGGAATTAAGTAAAACTTAATTTTATGGATGTTAAAAGACAAATGGAATTTAAGAGGAGCAAGAAATTCTCAGAGGAGACTTACAGTGGTCTGAAGGCCACTTCTTCCATAGGACATTCCTAAGCTGCCAACTTCTGGCAGTTCAGGAGGGAGACATGTGGGAATTAGTCTCCTTAGAGCCTAATACTTTGAGACAAATACATTAGAAATAAAGATTGTAACCCTAACAGACAACTAGTTACATCACAGCTCCCAGACTTCTTGCTGCGTGAAGGAAGGCTGTGGTTGCAGGTTTAACTAAAGCTCTGTTTCCAAGCTGGAAGTAAGCAGCATTAAAGATTTTTGAAAGTTTCCAGCCTCCCTGTGGCTTTCATTTGCCTAATGACTATCAGCACAGAGCTTCCTTTCTCTTGAAGCTATTATACAAACCTAGAGATCCAAATTCTCTGTTTATAAAAAGCTGAACCGTTTTGTTTTCTTCTGGAGTTACAACTACCCTGGATGGAGAAGCAAAATTCAAGACTCCATGTGGTTCATCACTAGCTTCTACTGTCAGAACAGCTTCGTATCCTTGACTATCCAGAACAGCAGCACCTGAAGGAGAAACTCCTGCAAAATAATCAAAAGGACTACAGTGAAAAAAGTGTTACACACCTGATTGCTGTGTCTTGTATTTCCATTGTAATTACACCCAGATGACAGTCAGTAACAGTGCCAATGAAATTAAACCAAGTGTGTGATATACTTATTGAATGATGTGGAATTTATTTGTTTGTTTGTTTATACTCTGTAGCAAATACAGTAGCAGAAAATCCCAACAGAAATTTTATGCACACTAAGTACAGTCACAGCAGTATGTTAGGAAATGAGAAAATTTAATGGGCCTGTGACAAATATCAGCTTCCCTCAACTTCCTCTGTGCTAAAAGGAAGGAGAAATGTTTCCCAGAAACTAACTCCACAGTTAGAATTATATTCAACTTCTCAATCCCTCCATTAAGAAATTACTCCTCTTTCCATGTGCTGCCTTGATGAGTAACTGCTAATTAATTAGTAACTGCTAATTAATTAGTATTATTATACATTAGAATTTATTGTCTTATCTACTATATAATACGCACATTATATGTTAGTAAGGCCAGGTTTATATTCAGTTAAAGGAAAGGAAACAGCTACTGAATTAGAGGCAGAATTATTGAGGTTTGAAAGCAATTAAGGAAAGCTTCAAAGACATTTTGGGATTTATATACTTAGATAGATGGACAGACAGACAGACAGATATACACAAATACAGTTAAGGCCTGTTTCAATAAAACGTGAATGACGTTTGCACATTTCACACCAGTTGCATAATCCTTAGTCCTGCACTTCCAAAACGGATTAATAAATATGAAAATACTGTGCTGCTAAATGGTAGTTTCATGACTTAGCAGGCTATAGTTCTGCATTACCTTCTGTTTTGACATTGTATAGGATGATCTGATATTCTTCTTTTTCTTCAGGAATATGGTCATCCAGTAAGTGAACGTACAATGTTGTATTCAATGACTCCTATTTATTTTATTGAGAATCTGGTTAGTATTTATTGTATAAAATGTGTTGTAGGATGTGCATTTTGAACAAAACCTCTAATAAATGTAAAGTATCCAAAAAACAACCCCCCTTCAGGTTAGAACTCTAAAATAAATGAGCAAGTAAATAATCAGATCAAGAAATAAAGACTGCTATAACAGCACACTAGTTATCTTAGTTCAGTTTTAATTGCAGTGTGCTCCTGTAGCCATTACAGTTGCTTATGGACCTACCTACCTCAGGGAAAAAGAGCATTCCATAATAGCTTTCAAAATTTTGTTTAACATTATGCCCAACTATTTTCCATTCAACAGTAACATTTCCCAGTCCTGGGGCAGTTCTTGCAATATGGAATTGCAGCTGTTCTCCTAGAAACAAAAGACAACATGCAGTATTTTGGAGTTTCCCCTCCTACATGTCAATTATAAAAATGAAAAGCTAAATATATGTATCACAGGTAAAATAGATTTGCTGAAAGAGAGGATTTTTAATAGTGAGTTTCACAGTATAAAACACTTTTACTTACAATACTGAAACAAAAAAAAATAATTATAAATAATCCTCTTTCCTTCTGGCTGTAGTTCACTCTTGGATAGGACTATCAAAATATGAGGGAACCTGGTGCAGATAAATAACTTTTAAAGTAAATGTCCACCAAAACATGCAAACAGAACAATGCAGACGTCCACCCAAGCATGCACAGACAGAACAATACCTGTCTGTGAACTACACAAAACAGTATATGCTGTATGCACCATTAGAAAGTTATTAGACTAATTTTACAATTTAAAGTTATTTAATATTTAACCACGTTACCCACATCATTAGATTTCTGCATTTATCAGGGAGAAGGGGGGCCTCAGACATCCCCTCCTTATTTCAGGCTCCTCTCCCTTATTTCAGGCTATTGGAGTGACTTTTCCCCCTAAAACAGTCATAGCCACACAACTGTGGCATGCCTCTGCCTGTACGAAAATGCTTCCCTTGCCCTCAATAAAGTGGTTAATAAAATGCAGAACTGGAAAACAGTACAGATTTACTTGACAGAAATTGTTCCATAATACAAAACAGTAATAATAAATTTTATTTTCAGAACAAAAAGCTGGATACTTACTGTGAAATAAATACAAACAGTGAAATAATCTAAAGGCTTTAGTTTGGGGGTTTTTTAATCAAAGGGAATTAGTTCAATTGTGTATTGTGTCCAGTTTTGGGCACTTCAATACAGGAGAGATGTGGAGGTGCTGGAGCCAGGGCAGAGGAGGGCAAGGAAGCTGTGAAGGGCCTGGAGAATAAATCTTATGAAGAGTAACTGAAGGAGGTGGGGCTCTTCAGTTTGAAAGAGAGGAGGCTCAGGGAAGACCTCACTGCTGTCTACAACTATCTGAAAGGATGTTGTGGGGAGGCTGGTGTTGGTCTCTTCTCACAGGTAATTGGTGATAGAACAAGAAGGAACAGCCTCAAGTGGTGACTGGGTAGGTTTTGACTGGACATTAGGAAACATTTTTTCACAGAGGTCAGGAATTGGAATATGCTGCCCAGGGAAGTGGTTGAGTCACCAACCCTGGATGTGTTTAAAGGTCATCTGGATGTGGTAGCTTGGGGACATGGTTTAGGGGTAAACCTTATAGAGTAGGGTTATTGGTTGGACTTGGTAACTCTGAGGGTCTTTTCCAACCTGAATGTTTCTGTGATTCAACGGTTCTGTGATATGCAATGTCTAAGTGACAACAGCAAAATTGTTACATTCCTAAATTACCTATCATAAAAAAATGTAAAATTAAAACAGCAGTTTATTGAGTCAGGAAGAGAGAAGATGGCATTGTAATCTTTCTGTGGGAACATTTTCTAGATTTAAAGTGAATTACAAATTGCTAGTAGAGATTTGCTTATGACTTCTAACGATGGGAGTTCTGGAATGTGGAACAAATGAAGACAAGAAAAGGAGCTTTGAAATGCAACACCAGTAGCAGCAAGGGGTGATTTTCAGAAAGGAGGAAAGCACAGATGATCATGTAAAAAATGGTTTTGGAGAAGGTGTAGCCATCTTTTCCATAGATTTCATGTAAGAAATACATGAGGTTAAAAATTCATCAAAACACATTTCAAGGATGTGATTATGCTCTGTTTGCTGGCAGAATGATGCAACCAACTACTGTGATTCGCTGTCAACAGGAAATACAGAGATGAAAACTCACACAAAACAGAGGGTGGTCAACACACAGAACCTACCTTCACAACCAATAACAGATCTTGAGGCTGTCTGGAAGCCAATAATTCCTGCCACATTGTCATTTGCCAGAATAATTACTGTGACAGTGTCAAAACTGGGCAGAATCCGGCTCCCTCCTTCAGTATGGACCAGGCTGACAATGATACTTTCACTATCTTCTGGCTCAGCATCATCTAAAATGGTGAGCGTGACCATCTTCTTTGTTTCCCCTTCAAGAGAAGAATATATACACACTTACCTGTGCATCTTTTAAAAATACTTGATTATCTCCCTTTGTAGGAAATACTTTAAAGACATTAAAAGGGACATGAAGTGTATTTGTTTATTTACTTGTCTAGGAGTTACTACATATCAGTAAGATGGCAGTTATTAACAAAAAGTTGCATTAGAGCAATGTAATGTAGAAATTACCAGTGCAGGCAATATATGTGAAAGTCTGGAATTCTTGATTTGCATTACAATTCTACACTTGCATTTTATATGCCTGCAGAACAAGAGGACACAGTTTCAAGCTGTGCCAGGGGAGGTTTAGGCTGGATGTTAGGAAGAAGCTCTTTGCAGAAAGAGCTCTATTGGAATGGGCTGCCCAGGGAGGTGGTGGAGTTACCATCACTGGAGGTGTTTAGGAAGAGACTGGATGAGGCACTTGGTGCCGTGGTTTAGCTGATTAGATGGTGTTGGGTGATAGGTTGGATTTGATGATCATCTTGAAGGTCTTTTCCAACCTGGTTAATGCTATTCTATTCTATTCTATTCCATTTTCATGAGTTTTACAAAAGTTCTCTGACTTTCAAATTTAAAGTTAGAAAAGGGGAATATGGTACTTGTGAAGAAAACTGCTGAATACTTAATACAATACAATACAATAATACAATACACCAGGTTGGAAGAGACCTTCAAGATCATCGCGTCCAACCCATCAACCAATCCAACCCACCCAACAACTAGACCATGCAGCCAAGCACCCCATCAAGTCTTCTCCTGAACACCTCCAGTGAAGGTGACTCCACCACCTCCACGGGCAGCCGATTCCAATGAGCAATCACTCTCTCCGTGTAGAACTTCTTCCTAACATCCAGCCTAAACCTGCCCTGGCGCAGCCTGAGACTGTGTCCTCTTGTTCTGGTGCTGGCTGCCTGAGTTCTCTGATGAACTATATACACTTAATGGGAATGCATTAAAATGGGCTTTCACTTTGTTACTCTTTGTTAGTCTTCTGGACTACCAAATAACGAGAATTAAACTGCAAACACAATCCATAGCCAGTCACTGTTAGGATTTACTACACAACCCTGAGCTGTTTGCTCAGTGCCCATGCATAACCTGCATTTTAAATCTATGAGGATATCAGTTTCAAAATAATCATGTTTCTTGCTATGTTGTCTTTAAAAATACTTTGAAAAAAAATGTTTTACTAAACTTACAACTGCTAATGTAATTACATGTCAGCCCTAGAATCACAGCTGGCAGAATCACATTCTGTTGATTCAGATGATTTAGGAAGCTAGACAGCACACTAGAATCTTTACTACCTACCTTATTATGCCAACAAGCTTCTTTCAAAATAATTGTTCAATCAGCTCAGACTTTGAATATAAAATATACTTGTCATGTTGCAGGGTACTTAAGTAATGTCTGCCAATGTTCATCCTGTTTGTAGTATTCATTTTTTTAATATGCTATGTTACAAAATGAATGCAATCTCACAAGCTAGGAAGAGATGCCATGAAAAATTAGTATGGCACTGACCACAGTTTAATAAAAAAAAAAAACAGTTAGGCCTGATTTTTATTTTCATTATCCTTAATACAACAACTATCTTCAGCATTATTTTATATATGCATAACATTATTATATTGTGTATACTACTATCATACATATGTTATATATAAATAATGTAATAATATGTATATAATTATATATATGTGTGTATGTGTGTGTGTATACACATGTAAAAGGTAATCTTCCACTAAACCAGGCTACTCAAGGCTTTTTCCAACCAGGCCTTGAACACCACCAGGGAGGAGGCATCCACGATCACCCTGGGCAACCTGCTACTCTGGGAGGTTATGGATGCCCTCTCCCTGGAGTTGCTCATGTCCAGGTTGTACAAGGCCTTGAGAAACCAGGTCTAGTGGAAGGCATCCCTGCCCATGGTCAAGGAGTTGGAACTGAGTGGTCTTCAAGGTCCCTTCCAACCTAAACCATTCTATGAGTCTATGAATCTTCATAGTGCACACTGAAAGAGTTCTTTTAAAATTGTTTATGCTTTTCATATTTTTTCGTTTTAGTACACTGCATGTGTTCTGCAACAAAATTCCATATATTAACAAACTATATTATGTTGCATGTATCAGCTGAGCACTCAGGTTTAGCCTAAAAATAAGACACCACTTAACAAAGGGCTGAGTGCTTGCCAGGTTCCTTTTACTTTTCTTTAGTTTTATGTAACAGAAACTAGAGCGAGACCTTGCCTTACCTTCTGCAAACACCAGAATCTCACCAACACCTACAAAATCCAAGTTTGGGGTAGCAGTACCACCAACCACACGCCATTCCACTGTCACCTGTCCCAGGCTGCCTTCTGTCCTGTGTATCATTAGCTGCACGTTGGTCTGAGGCCGCTCTTCTACTTCAACATACAGACCTTCCTGTGTTGCATTGGGACTTACGCTGTAGATCTTAAATACTCCAAAGGCATCCCCGTTCATCATTATGATAACTGTGGAAGTGTTTGGCTGTCCTATAGTTGGTTGATTTTTTAAGCTGGCTGAGATGTTCATTAGTTCAACTTTCAAAAGGCATATAGTGAACTTTTCATCCAGCTCTGGCAGACTGTCAGGGAGTATGGTAACTGTGAGATTCCCAAACTCTTCCCCTTCTTTCATTATGGCCCACTGTCCCGTAACAGATTCGTAATCACTACCAGCGATGGCTTGTGCGCTAAAGAGGACAGATGCACTGGTGATGTTCTTTTTGTAGGTCCAGAATCCTGAAGTGTTAGTTAATGGGCTGATCTGTGATGTCATCCAAAGGCAAAGAGGAATCTCAGAGGCACTGGAAAAAGTAAAGGCTGAACAGGCTTGTTCTTTTAGGCACTGGGTTGCACAGGCATACAGTGGGTCGCTTGCTTCTGACACATTCACTCTGGTCTTGGATGGCTGGTCAGGAATTCCTTGCACAGGAGACTCGTACCAGGCCAGGATATCCTGACCTTGTTCAATGGCAAGAGCTACAACATCAATCTCAGAAGTGCTGTACAACACCTGCAGCTGACCAAACCTTCCCCCACTAAAAGACATTGAAATTAAAAAGTAATGTTAGTTGGTACAATAACTACACCTAATATTCTCTGCATGGCTCTGGGTTAAGAAGAACAGTGAATAAAATCTGCTGACCCTTTATGAACTACAAAAAATTTTCAAAAAGCTAATTAAAGTAGATTCCCTTGAAGCTAATAACAGAATGACTGAGCTGTGCTGACTTTCCCAAGTACCATTTCTGTAGATTCTGCCAGCATATTAAAGGGCAACAGCGGCAAGCTCGCTTAGGACCTCAGTTTGGTAGTGTTGGGTGATAGGTTGGACTCGATGATCTTCGAGGTCTCTTCCAACCTTAAGGATACTGTGATACTGTGAAGGTCTTTTCCAACCTGGTTAATTCTATTCTATTCTAGTCTATTCTAGTCATTTTTGGTGGGTAGCAAGTTGTAGTGGTTTGAGCTAGTTCCCAGCTTAGATACTGGCTGTAATTAGGAAAATTCCAGAGACATTTGAATGTAAGATAATGTAAGGAATTGTATACAAAATTGTAACAACAGGGAGGTTAATAGAATTCCATTGGTTCATTGAAAACCTTATATCTGGCAACACAGTTTAATTGTTCTCTCTTTGCCTATTTACTCTCTGCTGATCTGCTTTGGCTCAGGACTGTGCTTTTCCCTCTGACTTCGGTGGCTTCTCTGTTTTTGCTTCTCTAAAGGTACGAGGCGGGAGGGCGGGGAGGGGGACAAGAGGGATCATGTGGTTTGTATAGCTGTCTTGGGGCCCTTTGTCCCCAGGAGAGGAGAAAGAGCTGAATAAAAGATACAGGGGGGTCTTGTGCTGTTGCTATCCTATATGGGCACATGTTTATTACTCACTATACCGTTACATTTGGTTTCTTTTGTAAATACAATTTCATTTTTATTTCCAAGTTCTAAGCGTGGTGAAATCTGCTCTCTGGGGCAGATTTTGGAAAAATAAGTAATTAGGGGAATCTAATTCAACCCATAACACAAGTTTGATTGCCTATAGCTTGGGTAGCTGTCTGTTAAGAATGCATGTTTGCAAACATTCATTTCTAGGATGCAACTTCCTAGGGAAGGCAAGGAAGAAAAACCCTGCGCTGTCCAACCTTGTCATCTTTCCACCCAGGTGTCCTGAGGATATCATAGCACCTATTTTCTTTTCCATCCCACAAGGGTTGACCAACATTTTCCCCCAGTTCAAATCACAGGAGTAGGCTGTTGTGCAGCCTTAGATTATTTGATGATTAAACAGGCAAAATGAAACTTCAAGTACACTGTGTACATTAGGTTTACGCTAGGAGTTGGACTTGATGATCTTAAAGGTGCATGCAAACCAAAGCATTTCTATGATTATTTGAAAATTAGATTTTAATACTTCTTGTGTATTTCTAACAAGCAGAAATCTGGTTCAAAACCAATGCATATGTTTTTGTAATAATATACATGAAATAAACCTGTGTTGTGCTGGCAGATCAAGAAATTGATGCAAATGCTTATACAACAGAGGAACTGCATTCAAAATCATAGCCAAGATAAAAAAAGACATATAGATATAGATAAAACAAACAGTATACAAACCTTCTCCTGACTGTTATATTTGCAAGCAAATTTCTTTCTAGTGGCTCCTGAATTCGATATATGGATTGATGAAAGAAAACTGTGCCATAAGGATTATCATTGGCAGGTATTGTAATATTTGCCACACCATCTAGCCCAATAGCACCACCATTGGAGGCCTGAGTTAATTCTACATGGACAATCTCAAAAAGAAAAAAGAAAAACAAAAATAAAAAGAAATAATGCAGCTAAATAATTGTTGGTAGTTCTAATAATAATCACAAGCAAAGTAAAAGCTGAACTTCTTGCACCTTCCTGAGAGGACATCCTCATTTTTGCTTTGCACACATTTCAGTAACAAGTTAAAACTCTTAACCCGACTCAAGAAATACTTAACTGCTGTACTTACTTCTTCTATTTCTGGAATGTCATCAGCGAGGATTTCCAACACCAACATCTGAATTGCTTCCCCAGGGGCAAAAGTAATATTACCCGAGGCAACCCGCAAGTCAGCATCAGCAGGATGTCCATTGATGGTAGCAACCCACTCAACAGTGACATTACCAAGTGTCCCAGCATTGCGGATTATTGGCAGATTCACAGTCACTGATCCAACTTCAGGCTCCTCCACAGTGAACTTGGTAAACTGGAAGACTAAAGGACAGCACAGAAGGATGCACTTCATTAACAACAAAACTGCAACTAAATATATCAGCTCGTGAAGCACATAGCTTCATTTCACCTGATTACATGCACTGGCACAGGTAAACCACTTTAAACCAGATTTAAACATCAAAACTTTCATTTACAGAGAAAATCAATATAGAAATTAAGCCCTCAAGGCTACCCATGAGCTGTTTCTAAGCTCTTGCAAGACTGTTTCACAATCACTCCCAGCAAGGAAACTCTTTAGCAGCTCTGACATCACTTAATGATAAGTCAACATATTCCATCTAAAATGGTTTTGAGTACAAGTCTTCCACATATGAAACTTTCAGTTTTGAAGAACTAAAATAATCAAAAGAATCAATTTTTTTTCCTTTTTTTATGTCTCTCTACCTTCTTCTACTGGCAAATTGAACAAGAGGAATTAAGTAGGATATTGTTGGAAAGAAGGGTCAGTCAAAAGAAAAGACAGAAAAAAATACACCAAAGCCAAATCTCTAAAATATCATTATAGGGGAGGTTTAGGCTGGAGGTTAGGAAGAAGTTCTGCACAGAGAGAGTGATTGCTCATTGGAATGGGCTGCCTGGGGAGGTGGTGGAGTCACCATCACTGGAGGTGTTCAGGAGACCTGATGGGGTACTCGGTACCATGGTTTAGTTGTTTAGGTGGGTTGGATTAGTTGACAGGTTGGACGCGATGATCTCGAAGGGCTCTTCCAACCTGGTTCTATTCTATTCTATTCTATTCTATTCTATTCTATTCTATTCTATTCTATTCTATTCTATTCTATTTTTGAAGTTATAAAAGCCTATGTAATTTTGGAAAGTATACAGAATGCACTTTATTGACAGTGCAGGGCATTGAAAAAACACCACTAAAGTACCCAACATAAACCAAGAGAATGAAATTTTACAACCCTCTTGTCTTTTCAAATCTCCCCAGATTTTTAAATCTGCTTCAGCCAACTGTCCAGTAAAACAAAGTTATCAAAGTATTTAAGCAACAGATGTTGGAATAAAGATTTTGGCTTAAACCTCTTTGGGGCCACTCACTCTAAGAAAGGTAGAGGACACAGTTCAGTGGGCATGACAGTGTTACACTGGTGGCTGGACTTGATCTTAGAGGTCTTTTACAACTAAAACAATCCTCCAATTCTATGCTTCTGCTGCAGAAATGCAGCACTTAGAATACCCCAAAAATCTCTTGGAGACATTTTAAAATCTCGCTACTTCAACTTTTTTGTTGTTGTTATATTAAAACACTATTACTATTACTGTTTAATTACATGTTCTAATTTAATTTATCTTATCTTTTCCCTTTATTGTTTTCATCCAGGCTTCCTCTTTGTCTTGTAAGTTTTTCTATGCAGTTGTCCAGTAACAGCTCAACCATAAATCACAGTAAAAATGTTTAAAAAATAAAAAAAGGGGGGAAAATATGCAAATAAGACTCATTTACCAAAGGATCCAAATGGGTCATCTGAAGCCTCGATAGTTATGATTGCCCTAGTCAAAGATCCAAGCAAGGCTCCTCCTGTTGTTTGATTCAGCAGCTGAACATAAAAAGATTCCTCAACTTCAGGATTGATATCATTAATTATATAAATTGGCACTGCTTTACTTGTTTCTCCTTCTAGTAAGACAACATCTGATGAGGCTACACTGTAGTCTTCACCTAGATTTGTAGACAAAAAAAAAAAAAACACACAAAAAACCACAAAATAACAAACCCTCTAATATTAATATATTGTGGTTCAGGATATTGAACATCAGTAATACTTATTTTCTCCTTGCACTGACACATGCATTCCTCCATGGTTTTATGGTTGGCTTTTTTTTTTAGATTCAGACTCAGACAACCCAGTCTTTTCTATTCCCCATTGCATTTTAGATATCTGGATGGAATAAAATAAAACTTGGCCTGGCTAAAACAGAGTTTGCACTGTTAGAATAAGAGGTAGTTACAAAAGGTCCATTATTATCTGTCACTGACAACAACACATCACCGAAGTGTTACTGTTTTTGATTTCTAATTGCTTCCTGGCTTTCCAAGAGATAAAAGTGAACAGAAGCACTTCTGTAAAAGTAGGTTTTAGCAAAGGGCATATTTTGTGTGAGGACCTCACTTTAGGCAAACTTGTCTAATGTCTAGATGAACAGCTTTGATATGCTAGAAAATGGCTCTGCTTCAGAAACTAATTAAAAACAGACTCTGACAGCAATCTAGCTACACTCTTATTTAGAAAAGTCTATTACATGAAAAGGAAACCAAAATACCACTCCCCAGGGCATGTACCACCCACCCACTCAATTTTAGAAAAAAAGTGAAATTCAGTGGGTTTGATGCATAACCATTTCAGTGGGTTTGACCCTGCAAACTTCATAAGTTTGGTCCTTTCTTTAAGTCCTTTCCCTATTGCAGGGGCAAGCTGGAGAATCAAACCCCCCACTTTAAGAAGTTCAAGTCTGCTTGGGTTTTGACTGGTTTTGCCTGTTTGTTTTACAGCTGAATTCCCAGCTGTCACTTCCTCCCAGGGAAGTTCATCATGGTGGATTTAAATATGTACACAAGACTAAAAACTAGCCACACATACTACTACACTATTTTTCATCTATATTCATTTTTTTAAGAGGTGGTGGGATACTAGAGAAACAACCAATCCAATTCTTCCACTCATTTCTGTTGAGACATCATCCAGTGATGATGTCCCAGAGCTTTCTAAAGACTGATGCATTATCTCTCCCATAGGACTGTGATTCCTATTTGCTAAGCAAAAGGAAGTATATCACTACTTTTATTTTTGTACTTGTACAACAGTGCATTCAATACACACTTATTGGCTTTGACTGCTCTAAACATACATTATGCTCTTTCAACTTAACTGTCTTCAAGCTTCTTCCTTACCAGCTGTTGCAGTTATTGGCACAGCTTTAAATTTCACAGAAACATCTGCAAATAATCCCCCAGTTCTGGTCACATTAATGATTGGTCCAACATAATTTTCAGCAACTCGCACAGTTGAAGCTGAAAGCTGAAGTGTTCCAAAAGCATCATCATTGGCATTGATAATTACATGAGCTATTGTCTCACTCACTATTCCAAGTCGAGGAGAATTTACAACTGAAAGGTAAAGAAAACTTAGTGAGGAGTTGACTGTGATTCCTGCTATCTACAGCTATAAAATTCATAGACATACAGGTCAGTTTAGTCAGTAGTCAACACTGGTTTCAACAAAAACATGGGGTTTATAACTTCACAAAGTGTACCTACAACAAACTGCACCAACATACTTCTGGTGTTTGAATTATATTAAGGCAGAGCAAAAATCACAATTTTCAATAACTTGTATTCTACCCTGCTGTGGTGCACACAAGCTGCAATTTTTTATGAAGAGGTAAGTTACTGTGAACTAATTAATCAGTTAGTTAATTGTCCACGAGGCCAGCCAGTAACAAAAACAACAGAGTTCAGAATAATTTCCTTTTTGCGCTTGCTATGATGAAACACAAAGAAGATTTCAGCTTCTGAGCAGAATTATATTTGACCTTAACACCAAGATTAATATGGGGTGGTGGCAGCAGTTTGGAGTTTTGATACCAAAAGGTTTCAAAGCACAAATCAAGCTCTAATGGCTTAGATTTATTTGAATGAGGCATGAAGCAAATATCCTATATTTTAGGCTGGATGTTAGGAAGAAGTTCTACACAGAGAGAGTGATTGCCCATTGGAATCGGCTACCCGTGGAGGTGGTGGAGTCACCTTCATTGGAGGTGTTCAGGAGAAGACTTGATGGGGTGCTTGGCTGTATGGTCTAGTTGTTGGGTGGGTTGGATTGGTTGATGGGTTGGACGCAATGATCTTGAAGGTCTCTTCCAACCTGGTGTATTGTATTGTATTGCATTGTACTGTATTGTATTATTGTATTGTATCCTGAGAACCTGGAAGGTTCTCCTGGCAATGGAACTAGATGATCTTTAAGGTCCCTTCCAACCCAAACTATTCTATGATTCATTCCATGATTCTTGACTAGAACATCTCTCTTACTGGGAAAGACTGAGAGAATTGGGCCTTTTTAGTCTGGTAAAGAGAAGACAGGGCTATCTCATCAATGCTGGTCAATACTTAAAAGGTAGGTGTCAGGAAGATGGTGCCCAGTGACAAGACAAGGGGTAATGGGCTCAAACTTGAACATAAGAAGTTCCATCTAAACACAGGGAGGAATTTCTTTAAGAAGTGGTAGAGTCTCCATCTTTAGAGACATTCAAAACCTGACTGGATGTGTTCCTCTAAGACCTTCTCTAGGTGAACCTGCCTTGACAGGGAGGTTGGACTCAATGATCTTCAGAGGTCCCTACCATTCTGTGATTCTGTCATTCTACACCACTTTACTTTTAAAAGACTTCTTCTGGTTTTCTGAAAACAAAAATAGCTTATTTATTTCCTAATACTGAACTGCAGAGAAAGAACACTAGATGAGGGGATATTCATGCACAAAACCAATACTGTAACCTATTTGGCCCAGAAGACCTTGGATAAGATGATGTAAAAGGGGTAAAAAAATGCTCATCCATCCGTGACAAAATACTATACTGAAGGAAATAAATGCCAACAGCAGACAAGGAAGGCAACTCAGTGATTTCTTAACTATGCAGCGTTTGGCAGAGGCAAAATGTTTATCATTTAACATACTGAATTTTATCCTTTGAAATGTAACTGCTAGCCTTCATATTGAAATGGTGGATTTGACATATGTAAGATACTTACTTGGCCGATCCTGTGCCTTCTTCATCAAAACAACGCCACTTAGCTCCACAAAAACAGATTCTGACCTCTCAGGATCATCATCATCCAAAATAGGCAAAGATACTGCAACCTCAGTTTCATTGGCTGTGAAGATCACATAACCTGTTATGGGTATATAATCCTTCCCCTCTGTTGCTCTAACAACATCTGGTGGAATAAAGGGCGATTTTTCATCATCACCAACTGTTCTGTAGGTTACCATTACTGTACCCAGGAGACCACCAAGCCTCTTTATTGTCAAGGAGATGTTTTTTGTTTCTTCCTCAACTTTTATTGGTCTGTTTTGCTCAGAAAAGATGAAGATTCCATATGGATCATCATTAGCTAAGATAGTTAAGGTTGCAATAGTGTGATTTCCAAGACGACCACTGGAAACATTGATGATCAAAACTGAAAACACCTTATCCAGTTCAGGAACATCATCAGGAGAAATCTGTACTGTAATATTTGCTCTTGCTTGGCCAACACCAAATGTGACAATTCCATCTGTAGAGATCAGGTCTTGGGAAGGATCACAAACTATGATCCAGTGCAGTGTCACCTGAGACAAGGCTCCATGAGTTCTCACAACCTAAGTGAAAAACATATAAAGATCTGCCTATTTTTGTCCTATGATAAAGGAAAACATAAAAATATGAAAACCAAGCAAAGACACTGACATGATGGGTTAAAACCAAATTTGTTTAAAAAAATATTATAATCTTTATAATCTCAAATTTGATGCATTTGTTGTTCAGTAATATTCATTTTAAAATAGTAGTTCTTCATATGTAAACAAGGACAGCAAACTGCTGGAGTGAGTTCAGAGGAGGCTATGAAGATCATCAGAGGGCTGGAGCACCTCCCCCAGGGACAGGCTGAGACAGCTAGAGCTGTTCAGCCTGGAGAAGAGAAGGCTCCACAGAGACCTCATAGTGGCCTTCCAGTGTCCGAAAGGCCCTACAAAAAAGCTAGGGAGGGGCTTTTTACAGGGGTTTGTAGTGACATGATGAGATCAAATGGATTGAAGCTTGAGGGGGAGAAATTTAGACTGGAGATCAGGAAGAAATTCTTCAGAGTGAGGGTAGTGAGACACTGGAACAGGTTCCCCAGGGAGGCTGTGAATGCTCCCTCTCTGGAGGTGTTCAAGGCCAGGTTGAATGAGGCCTTGGTTGAATGAGTTGGAGGTGTCTCTGCCCATGGCAGGGGTTTGGAACTAGATGATCTGTAAGGTCCAAACCACTCCTTGAATCTATGAATCTGTGAATCATTACACAATTTTAGTGTCAAGATGAATGATACACATTAGAAAATTCAGCATGAAATGTGAAAAACAGATGTGCATGATGAAGTTGTTAAAAACCTCACAGACTTATGCCAAAAACATCACAGAACACCCAGTCAAAATAGAGACACAACAGGACTGCATAGCAGCATGTGACTCGAAGCTCTCTGACCTGCAGCACAACATTGCTATCTCCTTCTTCAGGCTCAGTTCCATTCACCAGGAGTGACTCAGTACTGAACTCAAACACACCATGAGCATCATCGGAAGCCTCAATAGTCACAAGGATGTGGGATGCAATTCCAAGGCTAGCTGTTGAGTTCCAAAAAGAGTTACTTTTTCTAGCATCTTTTCTTACATGACAGAAAACAGCTAAAGACACATGCTACTAAAAAATACACAGGAGAGTATGACTGGAGTAACTGTGCTCTTCTGCCTTTGTTTATTCCACATGGATAAGGAACTGATTTCCAATAATGTACTCCTGACAACTCTCCTATGGTACTATGTGGCAAAACAAATATAATAAAAACAAATATTTTAAGGAAGGCAGAGAAATAAAATTACAAGTTTAATTAATCAAAACAGAGCAGAATTTATATGGTTATATGGCAAACCAAAGTGTTAGCAGACAGACAACAGGAATGCTGGTCTCATTCTAATGTAAGCTGGAATTAAAAACAAAGTAAAGCCCAGGTCTGGTACATCCCACTGCGAGAAGACTGTCTTGAATTAGATAACTGGCTGCTCAGAGAGAGAAAGCCATTTTTTGAAACAAGGGAAAGAAAAAAAGCCCTTCAAAAATGCCAGGAAGTTCCAAAAACTGACCAAACCACAGACTTACTCTCATAATTGAAGTTAAATAATTTGCATTTACAAATAAAACTGAAAATCAGGCTGTCTCAGTCGCTCTGGGTTAGAGCTGCTCATGTAACATTTGCAAGCCTGCAAGGTTTGATTTGAAGTCTTACATGATTAGGTTTTCCCCTCAGATGTTATATTCTCCATCTAGTTTTGGTTTGTTTTCTTTTTTCTCAGCATGAAATTATCTTTGGTTTTGGTACATTATGACATCAACACAAACATAACAAGAAGTGAAAAACAATCAAAACATTCATTTAAAATCTTCAAGACAGATTAATTTTTCTTTAACGCTGTTTCTGACATGCAGAGAATTGAAGCAGCATGAATCACATATCGAAGCATACCACCAGCTAATTTTTAAATTCATCTCAATTTAAAAAGTGGGTTTAATCTCCAGAAAATTTTACAGCTTTCCAACCAAACTAATTTTTCTAACTGTACTCGTAGGATTATTGTATTGTGGTTTACAACAGTGTATATTTGATGGTACAGAAGCTGTGACTTTATTAGATTAAAAACTGACTGATACTGATATTATGCCCAAATTAAAATGGACAAAGAATGCTTTGACAGAACATTATGACCAATCTAAATTGATCAGCTGTAACTGTAAGTAAAGAAACATTAGGACAACTTGTGTCAGTACAGTAAGTTATGAGGGATTTTAGCTAGAAATAGACAATAGAATTAAAAATGCTTACCATGTTGATGGACAGTTGAAAAGAAGAAATCCATGTTCCCATCACCACTACCACTGCCATCATTTCTAAAGAGCTCAGCAACTTTAAAGATGACAGACACACAGATATATACACATATATACATTTATAAATAAAGCGATAGCAGAAAGTAATTTACACATTTCTGGACAACACAAAAAAAGGAGGAAAAGTATTCTAGGAAGAAATCCATTTTGGATATGAAAGCATACAGGATTTCTGATAAAAGCCAGGAAAAGTCTTGTATATCCCACTTCTTACTGAATCCATGACAGTTAAGAAATATCCATGGGAGGTTAGAGGGAAAGAAATCACATACATTTCTGGTCTCTCTTTTCTTTCTTCCCCCTTTGTACCCCATTTTATATTTCCCCTTTCTCACTCCTAAATGAGATCTGTCATGGAGAAATTTGAACTATGAGTTTAAAAACATCTCCAGGGGCTAAACCCCCCATATTATCTTATTTTACTATTCTTTCACAAAGCAAAATTGTGTGTCAGGAAAATGAAAACATCTGCAGAAAGCTTAACTAATGGAGACTATACCCCAAGTTTTGTGCTTGCAGTGGTGTTGGAAAGGCCAAAAAGAGGTTTTGTTTTAAGAGGGTAACTGTTATCTGCCTAGTGAGTTACTGAAGTAACCTGTTAGTGAAAACTCTGTTTAACAAAACAATTATTTGGCAAAAAATTCCACATGGATGAAATGTTTGAAGCTTTTATCAGAAGAATCTCTATTTTGTGCCATAAACACTCAAGGCAGCACTGTCTAACTTACAAGAAGGGCTCACACTTCTATTTCTGGATTGCTTTTAAAAAATTACATCAGCAAAAGTCATATTATGGATATATGACCACCTTTTTTTCCCTCCAAACAGCTTCAAAATCTCCCTTACAGATTTTCTCAAATGGAAATAAATCCTGTAAGGGCTGAGAAGTCTTATGTGGGATGAACTGATGCTTCCTAACTCCTGTGAGTGTTTTTCTTGTTCTTCCATGAAGTCAACATCTACTTCTCCATCTTGGCTGGACTATCCATGCTGTGCAACATGCACGGTCTCCTAGTTCTGCAATCCTGTTGGGTCTGTTATGAGCCAGTGTATCACAAGTCCTCTGATTTCACTCAAGGGACAGAGAGAAAACCCACACTAGCTATTTACACTTAAATATTATATAAATATTGAAATAAGTCTATCTTTTTATATTTTTTTGATTCTTATTACCAACCACAAAATCATGTCATGTGAGAAGCAATGCCTTTAAATGATGTAATGCACAGTAACTGTCATCCTTCTTTGGGATCTAGTGGTTTCCAGCAATGACTAAGAAATTGTCTGAAGAACATCTCTTTCCTAAGAAAAACTACAGCTATCTGGGGGATGTTTGTCTTTAGAAATAATGTGGAAGTAGTGCACCTAGGAAATGTAAGATTTTAAAGGGTGAGTAGAGATCACAAAACCACAACCAATGGATTGATGCAGGTGCCTTACCTCCTCCTTCAGGGTTCAACAGCTCCACTTTAAAAGTTTTTTCTAATTCAGGAACAGAATTATCAGTGATGTTAACAGTAATGTACTTGTGCCTTTCTCCTGGCTGAAATTCCAGTGTGCCCGCAACAGCCTGCAATACGAAAGCTCTTCACATTTTTGTTCAAGCCTAATGTTTTCCTCCATATGAAAAAAGAAACAGAACCTTGGCTGTGTTTGTATTTGTCATACATCTGTTGGGTTTTTTTTTCTTTTCATTTAAGTTTGTAAAAAAAAAATCTGCTGAATCTTTGTTATGAGAAAACAAGACATTTTAATTCACAGAACTACGAGCATCTCATATCAGACAGGTTTTACTGCACAAATATCAAACAGGTATGTACAGGTTATTTTGCTGAACATGCATAACCCCCTAATATGTAAAAACATAACCTTAACCTGTACATGCACCTTGAATGCTCATATAAAGTTTGACATCCTCAGAAACAACAGCAAATATCCTTTCTTGATGCAGTAACCATTCTCTTCAGAAAAAAAATAATCAAAAGTAAAGGCTTTTCTTAAGAAATACATCATGCTGCACAGAAAGGAGGCAAGGGTCACACAATTATATACTTTTTTAAGTATTAAGTATTCATTTACCACATCACCATATAAAATGAAGTGTTTCTGTGAAAAGCATCATAGCTGAGCTCTGATTAATACAATAATGCATAATTGCAATAACAAATAATCTTACAGCTGGGCAACAGCCATACCTGATAATCTTTGGGGCTGAAAGCTGTAAGTGGCACTGTTCTGTATTCCACCAGAACTGTTCCAAGAAGGCCTTGTGCACGAACTACCAGCAACCTGACATGTCCAGCTTCTTCTTTAATGGTAATATGGGGTACAGCAGAGGCTGGCAGAATCATTCCATCACCTGGCTGAGGAGGGGGCCCCACTGAGAACTGCAGCAGACCTGGCAGACAAGTAGTACTATTTACATGGCTTCTCACATCAAATTTAAATTATGATACTAAACGGAACCCAAATTATTTATAATATTTAACATTTCTGATACTAAAAGGCAATTAAACATGCCCTCAGACCTCAAGAATGCTAATTCCAAGGATGTGCTGTATACTTTCCCCTCTTTCACTGATATCCATAGGAGTCTTCAGAAAGCTACAACACAATAATGAATTCAGCACATCCCACAAAAGCCTCTGCAACTTCTTACTGTTTTCCTCTACTCCTCATGCTGCGGCCTTTGAGTTCCTTAGCAAAGCCCAGCAGACCTTCAGATGAGGATTATGGGTGAGAAGTGATCATGGAGGCACATCCCTGGAGAGCCTGGAGGGTGTCCTGCATGGTGGCATGGGATGTGGAGTGAGGATGTGGAGTGAGGGTGAACCTTCTGGGAGAATCACTTCTGTAGAGGCAGAACGAAAAGTGATGGAGATTGGAGAATGGGACTCCTAAGCATTCCTGGGCATTGTCAGTGGCACTGGGTAAATGTCCATGGTGACAATCCCAGCTGGCTCATGGTTGCTGCTGGAAGAGGTTGGAACTGGTCACTGTTCCTTTGGTGTCCTTTGCTCTGTGATCCACCTAGCAGCCCCCTGACTACATTCCGTGTTCCCTTACATAGCTTTCACCTTGCTGTGGCTTCTCTTGCTTTCCTCTGTGCCTAATTCTGCCTTTTTCACACTGTCCTGCCCAATGAGATTGCTGTTCCAAAAAGGACTGGACGTGGCACTTGAAGCCATGGTTTAGTTAGTCATGAGGTGTTGGGTGATAGGTTGGACTTGATGATCTCTGAGGTCTTTTCCAGCCTTATTGATTCTATGACTCTGTATTCTGTGTTCAAATAACCACCTCTGGAGACAGTCGAAACTGCCTGAATGTGTCCCTGAGTGATTTACTCCAGATGACCCTGCTCTAGCAGGGGGTTTAGACTTGATGATGTTCAGAGGTTCTTTCCAAAACCAAGTGTTCTGATTTTGTGAATATGTCATAGTATTGGGTAGTTACTGGTATAGTAAGCATGCAGAAATGTCTCTCTTCATCAGGAATTCTCATCTGAGAAGAACTTGCACAGGATGAATTCCATGCAACCTTCATTTGCTCTCAGAGGGGAACAGCTTTGATTATTTTTTAATGGCTTTTTTTGTAATACTGTCAAGAAAAAATAACTCAGCTTTCACTCTTGCCTAAAAATTACTAATTAAGCTCAAGTTAGATAAAGCAGAGTACTTGGGATTACTTCTTCAACTATCAAAAAGCTAAGCAAAGTTTTTCTTTGTTGAGCTACAACTACACATTTATCTGCACCAAGACTGTACCATCTCCATCATAGTTACCATATGGGTGGTCACTGGCTTTGATGCTGATATCAGTAGTTTCCTTTTCTGGATCTATACTTGCTCCACTGGTAGGAGTTGAACCTAGTTTTCCATCTCCAGACACTGCAGAGACTAATGTCACACGGAAATACTCATTTAGCTCCGGAATGTCATCATCAATAACATGCAAATTTAAGACCTAGAGAAGGACCAAATCATGGAGAAATCAAACCTTGCAACATGCATCTCTTAATAGCTTTCATGGCCCTGCCTAACTCATCAAATTCTTTGATTAGTCACTCATCTCTATGTGCCGTGTAGCTCTGAAAGTCATGTAGACAACATTTTTGCTTTCTGTGTCCATAAACTAATTTCTAGGATAGTGTTTTACATTTAGAATATGCATTGCAAACAGAACTTTACCAAGCTACCAGAGATGGAAGGCATATTTTCTGAAGTGCTTCAAATTAGAGAAAAACATAACCAAGCAAGCAATTATTATCTACCTTAACATTAGCATAGTTTAAATTATGTCTATTGAAAATGAAACATGATAGATTTCAAAATCTTGAAGAAATTGTGCTTCTGAACAGACATTACAGTGATTACCACAATTCAGAGAGTCAGTAAAGCAAGGTTTTTATGACACTTGAGATGATGGCAGATCATCTATTGACTAACATCACCTGCTCTCCACAGACTAGGATATTCACCTCAGACAATTCAGGCTGTCTATATACTGTGATATGATTCGACAAAACATATAGATGAGAAGGCTTAAGGATTGTATTTAGAGGTATAGGAATGAGTAGTTTACATCAGTGAAAAGTCTCTTAGGACATCTCACCTCATGAGCAGCTGCTCCCAATCTGTTTCTTAGGGGCGTGTCCATTAACTTCTCCATATGTGGACAATAAATTGTATCATGCAGCAGTGGAGCAAGAGGGTATACTAGCCCTCTTCTGCCACTAGATAGAATAAGGCAGGCTCCATCCAAACTGCCAGACCAGAAAAGCTTTGGAAATTTTTGCTTTATATGACTGCATGCAATGCAGTAACATGCTCTGATGGAGAACTAAAGCTGAATGAGCAGTGACATGAACAAACTTAGGCATCATAAGCTTTTGTCAAGCTCTAGCCATTTTGTAACTGGTACCAGATCCACAGTTCTGGTGGAGCCACTAGGATCCTTTCTAACAGTATCAGCACGTTTCAGTCAGTCCACACTGACTTCAGCGGAGTGATAAAAGTGAAACCAAGGACAGAATTTCCTACTAACAATTCACACTTCCCATTCTATGAATGCTAATACAAAGCACCCATTAACTTTTCACAGTGTTGTGGTCTCACTGCTTCCAATAAATCTGAAATTGCTGGGCTGTGGGTCAGGACTAAATTAATAGAAACGGATTTAGCAAATGGGACAGAATGTGGCCAACAGAAGCTATAAGACACTTGATTACAGCAGTGAACTATCTGACTGAAGCCCTACCTATGGAAACATTCCAGGTCAGACTGTTTGGTATTCTGAATAACCTGCTCTAGTTTAAGATGACCCTGCTGACTCTAGGTGGCTTGCACTAGATGAGCTTGAAAAGTCCCTTCAACCCAAACCATTCTGTGATTCTGCAACTGATGCAGACACAAATCTGAGTTCAAAAACTCAGATCAAAATCTGATCATCTTCCAGTTCCAAAAGTAGCTGGATCAATTACTTCAGCCCAGAACCACATAATGTATATAAGGAGAGACATGCATTAACCTAATATGTGCATATGTGCAAACACATCTCATATGTTGTTTGCATTCAAGCATACATGCACACACAGTGACCCCTCAATCAGGATACAAACGTGGATCATATCACTTGCTAGTTGCCAGGGGTGCAAAAAAACCCACAAAAGATAACAAAAGCCACGTGAAGGAAGCACTGTCTAGTATGAAAACCAGTCAAGCATCTTCAGGAGGTGTTTTCCATCAGGTTTGCAAAGGACAGGATGAATAGTTAATAGGAAGGTAGGGTTTACCTCTGATCTCTGCCAGGGAAGGAATGTGATAGTGCCACTGCTGTTAGAAAAATCGGTAACAGAGTAATCAATCCCAGTGGAATCAACCTGTGAGATAATGTAACTTATGTACACATAGTCTAGGGCTCCCCTTGTACGCTCCACAACACAGGATATAGTGGAACCCTCATCAGCTGTCTGGAAGAAAGCAAGAAATTGAAATATTTGTTAGTGTCAAAGTTAATGAAAGCAATAAATGCAAAACATGGCATTATCTAAGGCTAGCAGAATTCAGGTAGAAAAAAAGTTGCCATGTTATTTCAGCATTTTTGAAGTGGTAGGAAGCTGAAACTGATCTTGATGGTCAGAACAATCTTAGTGGAATCTGCAACAGCTTCTACTGTCTCCCTCAGGACTATCAAGGTAAGTTAGCAACTTTTGTTTGGTTTGGACACAATCTGTTGCACCAAAACTACATAATCAGTACAAAAGGCATAATCAGTATGCTTAAATATGCATGTTTGCATAAAATATGCAACTGGAACCATTGTTTTCATAGATTCACAGACTCATAGAATGGTTTAGGTTGGAAAGGACCTTAAAGATCATTTAGTTCCAACTCCTCTGCCATGGACAGGGACAGCTTCCACTAGTCCAGGTTACTCAAGGCCTTATTCAATCTGGCCTTGAACACCTCCAGAGAGGGGACATCCATGCACAACCTCCATGGGCAACCTGTTCCACTATCTCACCACCCTCACTGTGAAGAATTTCTTCCTAATCTCCAGTATAAACCTCCCCTCCTCAAGCTTCAATCCATTACTTCTCATCCTGTCACTACAAGCCCTTGTAAAAAGTCCCTTCCTGGCCTTCCTGTAGGCCCCCTTCAGGTACTATAAGGCTGCTATTAGGTCTCCCCTGAGCTTTCTCTTCTTCAGGCTGAACAGTCCCAGTGCTCTCAGCATGTCCACATATGAGAGGTTCTTCATGGCCTGCTATGAACCCACTCCAGCAGCTCCATGTCCCTCTTATATGGAGGGGCATCATAACTGGATGCAATACTCCATGTGGGGTCTCAGGAGAGCAGAGCAGAGGGGCAGAATCCTCTCCGTGTCCTGCTGCTGTCACTGCTTTGGATGCAGCCCAGCACACAGCTGCCTGCTGGGCTGCCAGTGACTGCTCCTAGCTTATGGTGAGTTTTTGCCCTGATCTTGCACTTGGCCCTGTTGAACTTCATGAGGTTTTCCTGGGCTCACCTCTCAAGCCTGTCAAATTAGTTTTTCTTTATATTAGCAGTGATTTAAAGAAATAGTTGGATTTCCTCAACTAAAAACACTGAAAAAAAACCCCACAACCCAAAACCAGCCAACGAAACAAACCACAAACAGATACAATAAAATTAAACTGTCCTATCATCATCTAGTAAAACCTTTGGAAAATGCTGTGGTTTTCACTCCTCTCTACAATTCTGTTTTCAGAGAGAACATGACTTTGTCAGGGAGGTGGTTGAATCCCCATCCCTGGAGGTGCTGGGAAGAGGCAGAGAGGTGGTGCTGAGGGAAATGGTTTATCACCTGACTGCACTCTGCCTAACCTAGCAGAGTTAGATAATGGTTGGACTCATCTTAAAGGTCTTTTCCAACCAAAACAAATCAGTGATTCTGTGACTTCAGCAGCAACAATTCTACATATTTAGAACAAGTTAGGTATTCATATTGACAATGTATTTTATAAAATTACAGTCATAAAACTGAAATACAAAACAAATTTATCTGACAACTGCCAGAAAAGCTAGATAAAGGCATTAGATAAATTTCAGAGCAGTCATGTAACACAGTGCAGATACTGCATGTGCCTTCAGCTGCCCATTAGGCAGATATGCTCAAAAAGCAATTAAACTGCTGATAAAACAGTGCTGTGTATCTGTATCACCACTGAGAGCTCTAATACTTCCCTGGTGTAATGGATGTGCTGTAAATGCAAAACAGGTAAGGGGCCATATAAATTTTTCATTTTGCTTCACAGTTGGTTGATGATCTGTGGCATCACAGTATTATCAGTGGCATTTGAAACTGATGGAATCTATTATCATAGCATGTGGTAGGCACATAGAAAGCAAACTGGAAACAAACTGAAATCCAGTATCACTCAGGTAAGATGGTTACTTTCAAAGGTGTCAGAAAGACGTTTGTTGGAAAGGATGCAATCAAAAGGTCATGGCAGTTTCCAAACTGGGAAGTATTCTGGTATTTGCTTTCCAAAATCATAAAATAAAATAAAATAAAATAAAATAAAATAAAATAAAATAAAATAAAATAAAATAAAATAAAATAAAATAAAATAAAATAAAATAAAATAAAATAAAATTCACAGTATCCACAGTATCACAATGGAATGAAGCTGGAGGTGGGGAGATTCAGGCTGGATGTGAGGAAGAAGTTCTTCACCATGAGAGTGGTGAAGGCCTGGAATGGGTTATCCAGGGAGGTGGTTGAGGCGCCGTCCCTGGAAGTGTTTAAGAGCAGGCTGGATGAGGCTCTGGCCAGTCTGATCTAGCGTGGGGTGGCCCTGCCCATGGCAGGGGGTTGGGACGAGATGATCCTTGTGGTCCCTTCCAACCATGACTGATACTATGATACTATGGTATCACTAAGGTTGGAAGAGACCTTGAAGACCATCGAGTCCAACCTGTCACCACAGACCCCATGACTAGACCATGGCACCAAGTGCCATGTCCAATCCCCTCTTGAACACCTCCAGGGACGGCGACTCCACCACCTCCCTGGGCAGCACATTCCAATGACGAATCACTCTCTCAGTGAAGAACTTTCTCCTCACCTCAAGCCTAAACTTCCCCTGGTGCAGCTTGAGACTGTGTCCCCTTGTTCTGGTGCTGGTTGCTAGAGAGAAGAGGCCAACCCCTTCCTGGCTACAACCACCTTTCAGGTAGTTGTAGAGAGCAATGAGGTCGCCCCTGAGCCTCCTCTTTTCCAGGCTAAGCAACCCCAGCTCCCTCAGCCTCTCCTCGTAGGGCTTGCACTCAAGGCCTCTCACCAGCCTTGTTGTCCTTCTCTGGACACGTGCAAGTCTCTCAATGTCCTTCTTAAACTGAGGGGTCCAGAACTGGACAGAGTACTAAAGGGAGTACTTCACACACATCTAGAATATCTTTCTCCCTTATAAATTATTTAAGAAGTAAAATTTAATTGTATTTCAATCCTCCCTCAAAAAACTAGCAAGTATATGTATTGCATATAGAGTAGCTACCACAATAGAATAATTTCACATTTAAAACAGAAAAAAAGGCATCTCGCAGTCAGAACCAACTAAATTCACAACAAATCCATGCACTTTAATGATGGCAAATGGTCATGGAAAAATATATCACTCTTTTCCACTGCATGACCTATAGTGGTCATGGAGGTGTTGGGTGGGAGATTGGACTTGATGATCTTAGAGGCCTTTTCCAACCTTAATGATTCTATGATTTCTATGATTATGTAACACAAGAAAATAAAATGTAAATAATTTCAATGCTCTGTTCTCATACCAACAAACACCTAATCTCAAACTTTAATTGATAAACCTGCCTCAGATGTGGCAGGAGCAAAGGGAAAAAAAACTTCTTCTAGAAAAAATTTAAGCCACAATACAACACAATACAATACAATACAATACAATACAATACAATACAATACAATACAATACAATACACCAGATTGAAAGAGACCTTCAAGATCATCAAATCAGCTACACTTACAAAAATATGTTTGGAGGGATTTTTACAAATGACATTGCAAATGCCAGTGACACTGAGGCTGTATTGACAAAAATTACATTATTTCCCAATTCTAGAATAACTATGCTCAACTATGAAAAAGCTACCTCTTGAGGCCCTATGCAGGTCCTTTGGTCTTGCTGTTGTTTATCCTGTACCCAAAAACTTCACCTATAGTTTTCCTTCTGCAGACCTTACCTCAGGAATGCAGGCTCCAGTGAAGCCAAACAAACCATTAGCATTATCACTTTTCTGTATTCTTAATCGTGCTGTGGTATTTTCTTGTGAAATTCGAGCCCCGCCACGCACAGAGACCAGCTTCAAGATGAACAGCTCCTCTCCTTCCTCTTCATTGTCATCCTTTGCAGACACAATGAAGGACTTATTGGTCTCTCCTTGACGATACTCGAGATACCCAGAGACAGGGTGGACATCGCTCTTTGCAGGAGTTGCGTGGAGTTCGTAGATCTCTGCTCGTGTCAGCTTACGCTCATACAGCCTCACATCCTGCATTAGCCCAGTGTACCTACTTCTGCCATTGTTTCCCACTCCAATTCTCACTATTCCTGGACCTGAGAAGGAAAACATAATTTTTCTCAGATTGTTGTATTTCTTGAAAGTAATAAATCTGAGGCTAAGTAACTGTTATTGTTAAAAGTCAATGGCAAACTGTTTACTGTCCCTGGATTAGGGATCATATTGATCTTGAAATGCAAAGTCAGGAGGTTCCTCAAGCTTCATCTCAGTGTTCCAGGTAGACTGTCACAGGGCAAACAACTCCATCCTAGACTGGTCAGGCTTTTTAATCTGTTAGTTCTACCAGTACATTGTCACCATCTCTTCTTTTAGTGAGGCTTAGAAACCTCATTCTTTCCATTAGAGATCTGTGGAGCACAACTACAACCCCTCTCTGCTTTTGTTTTGCTAAACATACCCCATTTTGTCTCTTCTAGGACAGTGGATCCACTGCAGTGATACTCATTATCACTGCATTAGCTCTTTTGGACACGCTTTTCCTCTAATGCACTGGTAATACGGACTTAGGAATGTACAACAAACTCAAATGCTTATTACAACAGCATTTATACTTCTCTGTTTCCAAACAATTATCCTATACCACAAATCACAGGATAGCAGCTGTCTGTTTCACAAATAGCTGGCAGCTCACTCATTCCTATTGTGCTAAATCATATAGACATCTCTTCGTTCCATGTGTTTTCTGGTTTTGGACGTAACTCTGCTCTTGAATGGCATACATAAGACACTGAGAGTCAGTTCTAGAGCAATCACAGCACTGAAAATTGCCCCAGAGCACAAGGCAGAGGATGGAGGGGAAAACTGGGCTGTTACACTCACCACTGCGTAGAATCCAACACTTAATGGAGAGAGATTAATTCCTTACCTTGTACTTCTAGTATCTTCAGACAGAGAATATGCTATCTCCACTAGTATGAAAAATCTACAACTCAGACATATCCTTCTAGCAGGAAAAAAGCATTACTGAATTTCATCTTTGTTTTAGAAACTGAGGGGAAAGAAAATCCTTTATCAGCTACAACACTGCAAGTCTGATGGAAATTATTAACTGCAGAGGCACTGCGTTGTTACAGAGGGCAAATTTATTTCTCAGACCTCAGCCACTGGAAATGTGTTTTTTAAGTCTTCTTTCTTTATTACAAAAAAGGAGACTGTACTCAAGAATTTAATAATCATTCACTGCCTATCCCCACCAAGGAAATCATATGAAACTGAAGCTGAGAGAAGAAAGCAATAAGGATGGAGATGATTTCCAAGAAAAAAAGGACGAAAAAGAAAAAAAATATATATTCTGACCACATAATGTCTGACTGTATAATGAAATTGTTCTGACATGCTTCTCCTTACTGCTGTGATATTTCAGAGTGAAAGTCCATAATGCCTAAAACCATATCTAGGACAATCCAGTTAGACAAAGTGAGGTACCCATGCTGATGTTCCTTGGAACACTGTTGAATTTATAGACATAATTCTCATGTTCCATGTAAAAATACTTTACAAATAAGTAAATCTGCACCCGAAAAATTCTACTGCTTACAAGATATTGGCTTAGGTGTAATACAATGTACAACTAGAAACAAAACCATTATTTCAGTTTTTTTAGGAAACTGAGAGGAAAAATGTCCTTTCTCACCTAAAGCACTGTTAATCACATGGAAATTATTAACTGCAACTTAAATAATTGTATTTATGTATGACAAGCATACCTATGTAAGTATTATAATAAATAAGTAATTTATTTTCAGATTATTGCAGTCCAAACTCTGTCACAATTCTGAATTTTCTGGAACTTTCCTAGCATACACCTTTCTGTGAGGTAGACTCTTCCACACGTGGCAGAACTTTGCATATGGGAACAAAATAATGCAGCTTACCATCAGCAATTGCTTCTCCTTTAAGGCTCTTAATTCCTCCCTGAATTGGAACTCCATCCATGTAGAATTCGATTATACCTTCATCCACAGTAATCAGAAGGTGAAGCCAAGTGTTTTCATCCAGATACTTCAGGACTGTGGCTTTAGCCATATATGTTAAATTGGATCCTAACGCTGTATAATGAAGCATTACAGAAACATGAGAATCATTTGTTTGGATTTTCACGCCATAATATAAGGTCCCATTGTCATCATCCTTTTCCACTATATAACCATCAGTACCGATGCTAGGAATTAACCATGCTGAAAATGTGAAATTGGTGAGCGCAGCATTTCCATTGCACAAGTATTCTGGGCTAATAATCCCAAATGCATCCCCTTTCCCACTGAAATACAAAGCATCTGTTCCACTGTGATGGCGTCTCATGTGTGGCTGAGATTGCACTGAACTCGGGAATGATCCTAGCAACAAGAAGTCTACCATCGATGGTAGTCCAGCTTGGAATGTGCTAGACAGTATTTCCCATCCTAAACGTACAACACCAAAGGTGCCTTGTTGTCTCCAGATAATGAAGTCTGTAATATAGGAAAGATCATCTTCAGAAAGAACATCTTCCGCAATCTCTCTGTCCTGGCTTGCTGGATCTATGACAAAGACTCCAAAAGGGTCATCATTGAATGGAATCATCACAGTTACAGCTAGGTTTGTTTCAGACAACTGACCACCAGGACCAGGAAATCCACCTATACAAAGGAAATCAGAGCAAAAGTTAATGGCTGGTTTCAAACACTACAGTCTGAAAAAAAGTTCCTAAGTACCTGAAGATTTATTTTTTTTTTTAACAAGGAATGTTTTTTAAGAGGCTGGAATCTTCTTTGACGAGTCTCTGAACTCTTAGACAATGTTCCAATTTAATGACATTATTTATTGTTTTAAAAATACTACAGTGACAGTTTTCACAGAAAAAAAAACCCAAAACAACAGTATTCTATTTTTCCACAGCAAAACACACATTTCTGTCAGCTGGAACAACATTGGCTCCAACTTTTATGAAGTCAATGAGATTAAGTTTATTTGTTTCACTTGAGAAACATAGGTCCAAATCTGGCTCTCCTAGATTTACTCCAAGATTTACGGGAATATGGAATGGCTAAATCTGATACACTGTCTCTGAAACAGAAGCAGAGATACCTTGCAAAATCAGTAAACAGCTGTGCATTAAAACTGCTGCCAGGTCCTGCCATTAGTCATGTGTTCCTGCACAGTAAGAACTTATAAAGATCAAGATGTGAATTTAGAACTTCTGTGTTCAAAGTGTGCAGCAATCTACCCAATGACACGTACATGCATATGGATTTCACTTCCAGGAAAGGTCAGCACATATTTTCTGGGTCACATATCTAGGCACAGAAAACCACAAATAATACTGAGGTGGAGTAAGTCCAGAAGATTTGGAACTCTGCTCTGTAGCAAATCTGGAGCACCCCTCCTGTGAGGACAGGCTGAGAGAGTTGGGGTTGTTCAGTTTGGAGGAGACCTTACTGTGGTCTTCCAGTATGTGAAGGAAGAAAGCTGGTGAAGGACTTTTTAGGGTGTCAGGTAGTGATAGGACTAGGGGGATGGATCCAAGCTAGAGGAGGGGAGATTTAGATTAAACATTAGGAAGAAGTTCTTCACCAAGAGGGTGGTGAGACACTGGAACAGGTTGCGCCGGAAGGTGATGGAAGCCCCATCCCTGGAGGTTTTTAAGGCCAGGCTGGATGTGGCTCTGGGCAATCTGATCTAGCAGAGGGTGTCCAGGGCCATGGCAGGGGGTTGGAGCTAGATCATCATTGAAGTCCCTCCCAAACCTGACAATTCTGTGATTCTGTGGAACCTGCAGCAGTTGTTATTTAAGTAAAAGTATCTGGTAATTTTAAGTTTTTCACCTCCTCTAGAAAAAAGTAAACCAAACAGTCAACCTCTATTTGGCAGACGTTCACAGCCTTTAATAGTTCTATTTTGTCTTCCACTACACAAAGGTGTACATCTCTGAAATCACCAAGCATCCTGTTGAAAGGTCAGACCACCAAAATGTGTGTAACTAATTAATGAACTGAGTAACTGAATCCATACACCTAAATTAAGATTAAATGAAAAAGAAAACCTGAAACCTTACCAGAAAAGTATAGGTTATCAAGACATGACATAAGGCAAAGGTCTTTCCAGGGCTGGTTTCTTTTTGATTGGTTAAATATAGTTCTTTTCTATCATATATGAAGGAAATGATGATATGGAAGACAAATACCTGAAGCATTCACCAACTTTAGAATGTAAAATTCATTGAATTCAGGAATTCTATCCGAAATAGCTCGGAGTGTTATTGGCTTTGATCCTTCACCATCCAAGAAGTGCACGGTCCCGTAAGTTTCATGGAACTCTTCTCCTGGCCTCAGAGCAGAGCCATTATCAAACAGCTGCCATGTCAATGAGACATTTCCAAAGTGCCCTCTATGTCTCAAAACCCTGTTCAGTGATACAGAAAGATTGAGCATTAACATTAAAAACTGTTTTACTTAGCTAGACTTAGACAAGAAAGAGAATCACCTACACTTAATCACAAGCACTTCTCCTTTTAACCACCAGGCCTCCTTCAGCACTTTCTTACATTGGTATTAAATCTGGGTTATGTTATATGTCCTTTAGAATTATAAGGGTTTTTTCCAGATTAGCAGTGCAGTATGCAAACCCAAGTTCTCAGTGTTTAGTCTGTACTTGTAGTCCTGTACTCTACAACAGCAAAGTAGTGAGAATATGGAAGAGACAAATCACTAGTAAACATATTTCATCCATGAAGGATGAGCAAAAACCTCAAATGTCGGTGTTCTTCCATAGAAGAATCTGTACATGAAGATGGTTAGTTCAAACCATTGTTCTTCAAACCATCAAATAAATAAAAATCCTCCAAATAAGATCATAAAGGGTCACAAAACCCTAAACACAATATATATTTAGCATATTCTCAAGGATTTTCATTTTCAGATGTGTAACACAAGCAGAAAGATGTGATTCACAGTGACAGGCATTGTTGCAAGGTCCTAAAGGAAACAAATCACATAAAAAGACATAAATGTGAAAAAAGCTCCTTCTCTAATTGTTCACATTGCCACTGTTATTGTAAACTAACTTCTCTTTGTACCATGTCCAGAGGTTTCTTAATGAAAAATCAGGACTTGGGCTAAATCATAATACCATCCTGACTTTAAGCACATAACACCTTTAAGATGCCAAGCAAATTAATTTCTCAACTCTGCTCATTTTGGAATACACTTCAGTCTCTGGAAGGAAAATACTTTCAGAGGTCAGTCTAGTCAAAAATATGTTCTCTCCAGAAGACAGTCACTTCTGGACTTGAGTATAGACTTCCATCTGTATTTACCAGAAGAAAACCAAACTAAGAGAAACAATACAGTAATACATAGGTTGTTTGTAGGGAAAAGCTTCAAAGTAGGGCACAAAAAGAAATTAAGAATCCCGTTCTTGTATCTGAGTTATATTCTGCCCAATCATCTAGACTCTTCATTATCTAAAGTCTACTGAGAACACAGCAAAACAAAAATGCTGTAGTCTTATCTAATTACACTTCACATCAACTTCTATCATATTTTAACAAGCAGAGCCCACTCCATGATACAACAGCTGATGTCTTCAATATGTTTACAAATCATTTAATCCAAGATTTGTTGAAACTATTTTTCTTTAATACATTTTTATCAATACAAACTTGCACAAGATTAAGATAAAAGCACTATTCACAAAGTACCACATACATCAGTTCATAAAAAAGTGTTATTTAAAAGGCATTACTTACAAAAAATTGTTGCTTTTGCCTTCTTCCACTGGCTTCTCTAGAGGTTCCAAAGAGAAAATTCCATTGGGATCATCATTTGCTTCAATGATGACTGTGGCCACTCCAGCCTTATAAATAACAGTATCCCCTAAAAAGAGGGTGATTGATTTTATCAAAACTGAAAACAGAAAAGGAGATAACTCTAAAACTGGAGGTGTTTCCTTCTCACACCAAAGGAATGAATAATTGCAATCTGTGAAAAACAGTATTTGAGATACTCATTCACAGGCAAATCACAGGGACATGACCAGAGAAGGTCATGAGTCTGAGCAGAAGAGATTACATGAGAGGGGTATTTTGTTTAAGCAATTGGTCAAGCCAGAAGAAACAGAGATGTACTTGGAGATCCCAGTTCTCCTTTAGACCTAGAACAGAAACAGTGCACTAATTACAAGCTAAGAGCAGTGTCTAAGAATTTGTTCATGCCTGTATCACCGCATATTAGCACTGTATGGACATTCTAGCACTCTTCCTATGCCCACACATACACATTGTTCCCAGCCCCTTCTCAGTTTCCACCCTATTTATGAGAACTAGACTATTTTTTGGTCCCAAAGTAAACCATGTGTATTGCTTTAACTTCATACACTTCTATCTGTACTTTCTTTGCAGTACAACACTCCAACAGAAATTTTTAAAGGGATGTAGGACAATATACAACAGATCACAGCAAGAACACAATGGGATTTTCTTTCATCAACAGACATGGAAATATTCTGTATTCTTAGTGGTTTTGGTGAAACAAAGTAGATCAGATGTAAGAAGTTTTTCATTATGAATGGGGAGATGGTGAAACAGGCTGCCCATACAGATTGGATGAGGCCTTGAGCAACTTGATCTAGTGAAAGGTGTCCCTACCCATGGCAGGTCGGTTGGAACTAGATGGCCTTTTAAGACCCTTGCAATCCAAACCATTCTATGATTATATGATTCTAGACAGGCTGCATGATGTTCAGATGATTCTCCTTTTGGAGGCAAAGTTGCCTACAGCTACCCATTCTTGTGGAACCTGAGAGAACTGTGATTGTTTAGTTTGGAAAAGAGCAGGCTGAGTGAGATCTTTTGGCTCACTACAACTACCTGAAAGGAGGCTATAGTGAGGTGGGGGTCAGAGTCTTCTACCTAGTATGAAGTGATAAAATGAGAGGAAATGGCCTCCAACTGGACCAGGGGAGGTTTAGATTGGATATTAGGAAAAATTTCTTCACTGAAAGAATGGTCAGCCATTGGAACAGGCTGCCCAGGCAGATGGCAGAGTTGGCATCCCTAGAGGTGTTAAAAAATGTGTAACCCTAACAGTGCAGTACATGGTTTAATAACCATGGTGGTTGGGTTGATGGTTGGACTCAGATGGCTTTTCCAACCAAAACAATTCTATGACAGTGTGTCAGGAGGAAAGCCATCATATGTTCTCAACAGCATAATAAGAAAAAATGCCAATATATCCTGAAAAAAGATGGAAAAGTAACCTGAGATCACTGAAGAAAAAATTTAAGATGAGAGAAGAATGGCTTTGTAGAAACATTTTGGTAAGGCTGATGCTCTGTAAGAGACTTTGGGCACCAGAGTGGATGCCAGCTGACTTCAGCAAACAGATAAACTACCTTATACACAAACAATTGCTAAAAATTCCTCTGTAATTCTCTGTCCAGGATCTGCCATGTCCATCTGCCAATGTCCAGGGCAGACACAGTTCCAGATCAATGAAGCCCTGTGAGCAATTCATAGACCAGCCACAGGGTGTCCACTTTTCATGTGACCTGAAGCACTCAGTCCCACTGTGAAAACTTAGAATAGCAGAGGTTTTAATGAGGGCTAAGACACTAAGTATGCATGTCTCAATGAAGAAATCTATTTTTATGTTTCCTCATCTTGATCTGAATCCTTGGAAGGCATTTTCCTTAGTGAACCTACCACACAATCTGATGTGAAGTTATGGTCTGATGGTTACTTGTGATACCTTTCCTTTGCCTTATTAAATTACAGCCCCTCAAGTCTCAGTCAGTGTTTTGATGTCTCGTTCAATACAGACACACAGTGCATCCACAACCTGCTATTGCCTCTCAGCTACAGAATAGTAACAATTGAACCAAATTGTTGCATTTGCTAACACAAATGTAAATGATTTCCCATCACACCTTAAGTTTTAGCAGGGCTAGAAGTGGGAACGGTCTTTATTAAGCAGGTAGAGCCCAGGAAAATTCATCTGTATCTTACATTTAATTTGTATTTTCTTATCAAGATTACACAGCAGTGATAGCTTATGCCAGAAGATGTTTAATTCAAAAATAGGAATGTGCTGAACAATTTCACGTAGAATTGTAGAATCATAGAATTGTCAGGGTTGGAAAGGACCTCAAAGATCATTTAGTTCCAACCCCCTGCCATGGCCAGGGATACCTCACACTAGATCAGGTTGCTCAGAGCCACATCCAGCCTGGCCTTAAAAGCCTCCATTTATGGAGATTCTACCACCTCCCTGGGCAACCTGTTCCAATGTCTTACCACCCTCATTGTGAAGAACTTCTTCCTAACATCCAATCTGAATCTACCCATTTCTATTTTTTTGTTCCATTCCCCCATGTCCTATCACTACCTGACACCCTAAGAAGTCCCTCCCCACCTTTCTTGTCGGCCCCCTTAAGAGGGACACAACAAGGTCTCCTTGGATCCTTCTCTTCCCCAGACTGAACAACCCCAACTCCCACAGTCTGTCCTCACAGCAGAGGAGCTCCAGCCCTCTGATCATCCTTGTGGTCCTTCTCTGGACATGTTCCAGCACATCCAGAGTCTTCCTGTAACAGGGGCTCCATAACTGAACACAGTACTCCAGGTGGGGTCACACCAGAGTGGAGTAGAGGGGAAGAATCATCTCCCTTGACCTGCTGGCTATGCTTCTCTTGATGCAGCCCAGGATGTGATTGGTTTTCTGGGCTGCAAGTGCACACTGGTGGCTCGTGTTGTTTCTCATCCTCCAGCACCCCCAAGACCTTTTCTTCAGGGCCTCTCTCAAGCCAGTCACTGCCTAGCCTATATTGGTGCTTGAGATTGCCCCAACCCAGATGCAGGACCTTGCATTTTGGTATTGTTGAACCTCATAAGGATGGCTTGGGCCCAGCTCTCCAGCCTGTCAAGGTCCCTCTGGATGGCAGAGGGACATCATTTACTGTTATATGATCTTTTTTATGAAGGAAAAAAAAAATGTTAGAAACTTCTAAGACAGTACTTCACTGGTAGTACATTGGACAATTTCTAACTCAATTTTCTGTAGATTAGGACTCACAAAACTGTAATGCTGGACTGAAAAAAAATCATTCATACCCTGCACTACCACAAAAATAAAACAGACACCGATGTACAAGCTTTCCCTTTAAAACAAGGCAGTTTTGTTTGTTTTTAGAAAAATCAGGCAGTTGTGTAGTACACACTGGAACATGACAAAAAATGTGAAAGAATCCCTTTTCCCCTAAGACTGTGGCAGTACCAACATTCTTTAGCCTTGTGTTTCTGTAGTCAAGTCAAAACCCCTTCTAATTTGAAGCATTTACATTTGAAAAGAGGCTTTTACTCCAGTTGTTTTTGCAGGAAAGGTTTCAGCGACATAATTTGAGGTTTGCTTTCCATTAAACAATGCAAGATGGAAATCCAAACACAATGTGTACAGCAGTTGTACAGGAATGTTGAAGCAAACCGTATTCTTGTAATATATGGAATTTATATATTCCTTTTTGGTAAGACTAAGCTGGTAAAATACTTATGACACAAAAGAGGAGAGTTATTAAACATCAAATGATTACATTTACCTGTAGAATTCAAAAGGAAGACATAAAATGTTTCATCAGTTTCAGGAGTATCATCATCATTAATATACACAGATAAGTTCTGCTCTCTTTCTCCAACATCAAACACAATGACACTGCTCCTTCCACTGGGAACAAAGTCTCCCTCTTCAGCTGTAGCATCCCCATTAACAGTAATATACTCAACAGAAACAGCAACATCAGCAGATCCATTCCTCAGGACTGTGAAGTTTGCAGCACTTCCCTCTTTTACACTCACTGTCAGAGGTTCTGAAAATACACAAGCAACAAATCTACCTGAGTTCACACCCCAGCTCCCTGCATCTGCCCTATATTGTTAATCCTCCCCAGGAGCATGCTTCTCCTCAAGTGAAACAAGGCACACGTGGTAAAGGCGTGGAAATAATTCAGGTACAAGAGAACACTGCAGCACTTAGCCACCTAACTAATCCCAGTATCACCAAAGAGAATAATGAAATAAAATAAGGGAAGGTTATAAAGGAAGCAACTAGAAATTCAACACAATAAACCCAAGGTTTTCACACTGGCTTTGCTGGGATTAGTATTTCTCAATGATCTGGTCTGCCAGTAAAATCTGTTTGGGGTACTACATGTATTATACATTTTAAACTAATAATAACTAACCTGCAAAATAAATGGGATCATCATTCCTTGAAATCTGTAAAATTGCACTTGTTATATTGCCCAGCCTGGCTCCACCAGTAGCATTGAATAAACTGATAACGAAAACTTCCATCTCTTCAGGTATCTGAAAGGATGGGAAAATTAATTTCTTGCATACAAAGCAAAGATAGAAAAATGAACACTTGAGTGGGTTAACAAACCAGAGACTTCTCAGTGTTGGTTATTATTTATTGATATTTCACTGTGTCAAGAGGGATGGCAAATGATGGTACATAGAACAAAAAATCAGAAAATCACAGAAACCATCGTTCTAAAATCCTTGTAAATAACTCCTCTCATCTTTACTGTTGTAAAGAGGAGTCAAAAGCAATCTTTGTTTTTACAGGCCTATTTATTTATTACTAGTTATTCTCAGTCTTTCTTAAAGTACTTCAAATACATCAGCATTAAAGGTAAAAAAATATCAAAACAAGGGGTTTATTCAAATGACTATTTCTATAATTTAAGCACATCTCAATTTCTAACTGTTCTATTTCTTCAATTTCTACTCTCACTTTCTAGCTGTTTCTGTTTGTAGGTATGCACTTACATTTTGTCCCATACACTCACACACAAAAAAAAAACAGTACTTCAAAAACATTTACCTCATCTGGTAGTGAATAAATGGTAATATTTTTTGAAAATTCCAGATTATCAAAGAAAATAATCCCTTGTTCTGGATAGATGTCATTGGTACAGGCTGGGTCAACAACCCAAGAGACACTAACATTGCCATAGTTTCCTCGGTTTCTTACCACCTTGTAATCAGCTGAAAAAAAAACCCAAACATATACAGTCAACTGGCACCTTTATAACACCACCAGTCAAAAAGAAAAAGGGTCAGTAATGCTGAAACAAAGGAAAAAGAGAGGGGAAATAATCAGCAAATACACTTCTGGCAAAACTAACACTATGAGAAGACACTACAAGAAAGTCACACAAAGACAGACCATTAAAGCAGTTCAAACTTGTTCAAATCTGTTATTTTTTTGGCCTGTAAATGCACTTGATAACTGAAAAGAGATAGATAAATTGAAAACAACTGTATGAAGATTCAGTTCTGCTCCCCTCTCACACAGCATCCTGTCCTTCATCTTCCACAAGCAGAGCTACTGCCTCCGGGTTGTTACATTTTGCACACAGATCAACACTTCTCTCTAGCATATTCTCCAGCCATTTATTTACTGGCTTGATCCTCCACTTCAGTTTCATAAGATCACCAGGTCACAGGACGTTAGGGGTTGGAAGGGACCTCCACAGATTTTTGAGTCCAACCCCCTGCCAGAGCAGGACTACACTATCTAGTACAGGTCACATAGGAAAGCATCCAGACAGGGGTTGAAAGTCTCCAGAGAAGGAGACTCCACAACCTCTATGAGGAGGTGTTCTGTGACCCACTGCTCATCATGCTGGCCACACACCACTCTGGAAACTCCAGAGTGGAGAGTTGAGTCAAACATTGATCTCAGCTCCCCATGTGTAAAAGAGACGTGAACTACTGCAGAAAATTCATCAGAGGCTACATAGGTGCTGAGAGGACTGGATCATCTTTGTGAGGAGGAAAGGCTGAGAGCCCTGGGGCTGTTTGGCCTGGAGATGAGCAGCCTGAGAAGGGATCTTACCAATGCCCATCAACACCTAAAGGGTGGAGGTCAAGAGGATGGGGCCAGACTCTTCTCATTGGTGCCCAGTGGCAATGAATGAAAACCAGAACCCAGGAGGTTCCATCTTAATAGGAGAAACTTCTTTACAGTGAGGGTGATGGAGTGCTAAAGCAGGCTGCCCAGAGAGGTTGTGGAGTCTCCTTCTTTGGGGAGACTCGTGGACATTGTGATCCAGAGCAACCAGCTGTGAGTGACCCTGCTTTAGCATGGGGGTTGGACTAGATGATCCACAGAGGTCCAGCTCCTACCATTATATGATTGTCCTGGAAAGAAGAAACAGGGAAAAGCAGCCATGCAGGGGCAGAAAGAAGATAAAGCAGTAACTATTTTAAAAGAATTACCAGCATAGATAAGTTCTCCTTTACTTTCCTTTATTGTCACTGATAGTTCATCAGGTAGAAACTGAATGACACCATGTGGATCATCATTCTTCAAAATGGTTATATTGACCCTTGTGGCACTCCCCAGCTTGCCTGGCATTTCAGTGTACCCACTGAGTACTACAGAATATATCTCATCCAGCTAGAAGAGGGAAACTCAGTCAGAATGAAAAAAGCATTCAGTATTCACATCCAAAATAAGAAAGCGAACACCCAGAGTCCCTTGGCAGGCAGAAAGAGGTAACAAAATCAGACAAAATGGAATCACACACCTTTTCTACAGGCACAATATGTTTGTAGACTGCCATCAGAACAAATAAATAATTAGAAATTTCTAACTCTGATAGGACCATTTTCTCAAAACATATAGCATTATGTTAGGCAAGGTCTTATTTTTATGTACTTAACACAGAATCACATTGATCCTCTGGTACAAATGTATCTGTAATGCTCCCTGAAAGGTGCATTTTATGTAAGATTTATTAAATTTCTGGCTTTGTAGGAGGCAAAGCAAAGATTTTAAACCCAGTGACAGTAATTAAAAATACTGTATCACAGCTTGGTTTATTAATCTAACTGGTTTTGTATACCTCATATATTTCTTGAAAAAAAGCTCACAGGTAATTAAAGGAACTTCAAGGAACATTAAGACAAGTATTGCATCTAATTTATCTGTCTGGCAAACACAGAGCGTGGAGTGAAACTCGCAGAGGATTACTAGAAAACAAATCCCTGCTATCCCTGCACTTGGCAGCAGGGGTTGGAACTAGATGATCTTTAACGTCCCTTCTAACTCAAACCATTCTAAGATTATATGAAACAAGAAGTGGTTCTTCACAGAGAGATCATTAAACAATGGCACTCCAGAACACAGAATGCCACGGATGCTAATGGATTCAAAGCATAACTGTTTCAATTCACATGGAAAAACCTGCTGAGGAGTATTACACCCAAAGACACCTTCTAATTATTTCTGTTCTGGAAGCTGGGAAGACATTCTGGAGTAAAGCCATTACATGCTTATTCTGCTCCTGCATAGTTGCCTGTATTTTAATAAGTGACAAAGCAATATGCCTGTGATCACAATTTGAAGAGAGAAAAACATTAATTTTCACCTCTGGAATCTCATCCATCCTTGTCAGAAGAGTAAGTATGATCTCTCTTTCACCAGGCTTGAATTCCAGAACTCCTGTGCTTCCATAAAACTCATTATTGTCTCTTGGTTCTACAGTGTAGAGCAGAAACTGCCTGACAAGGCTTCCTCTACTGCGAACAATCTGCAGTTCAACAGACTCCCCTTCCTGTAAAAAGAAAAACAAAACAGAAAACCCATTTATTGTCTAGCACTCTGGTGAAACTAAGCTGACTGTAATAACTAAAAGAAATTACTCAAATAGCTACCTTGATACTGTAGGGACCTCTGGAAGAGGGAGAAAATTCAAACACTCCTCCAGGATCATCATTCTCCAAAATAATAATTTCACGAGTAGTAAACCCATATTTCAGTATTTGATTTTCCACACTGATCCTGAGAAGGAAGGCAAGAGGGAGGTTTTGAATGACAATTCTGTTTGGAAAGTAAATCCATACCCACATGAAGTACATCAGAAGACTGACGAATTTTATGAACAAATTATGGAAACAACTACCTGCAAAGACTAAAAGAAATTGAGAACAACAATGTGGATTATCCATTTGTAAAAACCTCCTGCTTCTGAAGTTTTGGATCGGTGGGGTTTTTTTAATGATTAGTTTTCATAACTGGTCATTCTGGATATTGTTAAGTCACACATGCAGACAACACACAGGAAGATAAAAAGACTCATGCATTAAAAAATTAGAGTTACATTCAAGTATTACTTTGTACTTGGAATGTAACGCAGACAACAATCCACAATCTCATAAACAAACAGAAATTACATTGAGGAATGCACATTCTTGCCTTTTTCTGCAAAACTTACTTTTGTCAAGAGCAAGAGACATACCCCAGTGGATTTCATCCTCATTTCTGTGTTAATTTGCCTTCTGTAAGATGTGTGCACTACCTATAGAGCCCCAGTCTAACTCTAATTAAAGTGTTGGACCTACTGTAGATAGCTCAGATTCATGCCCTTTCTCCTCCTTCACTCACAAACCTGATCCCTAAAAGTATATATATAGTGAACGTGGTCAAATAGAGCTGCTCTTGGTGGAAGATTGGTCTCCCTGGCCTAGTGCTACATGATAGCTTAGATCTTTCTCATGAACACGAATAGGTCACACCACACAACAGCAGCACTGCGTATTTCTTGCATTTATTTCCTCAGATGTGGCAATTTTCAATGACATGATTTTCCACTGGTACTTGGAACTGGGCACCTTGAGACTGTGACTGTGGAAATACACATTGACATTGGCTATATGAGTGCCTGTGCTGCTGCTTCATGTTTATGTAAGGACCAAGAGGGATCAGGTGACAAAGAAGGCCAACAGCATCCTGGCTTGTATCAGCCATTGTGTGGCCAGCAGGACCAGGGCACGGATCATCCCCAGTTACTGGGCACAGTTTTATGTCAGCTGGAGTTGTTCAGTCTGGAGAAAAGGAGGCTGAGGGGAGACCTCATTGCTCTCTACAATTTCCTCAGCGGCAATGGAGAATGGAGGGAGGTGGGGGGTTGGTCTCTTTGCCCAAGAAACAAGTAAAAGGACAAGACAAAAACAGCCTCATATTGTGTCAGGGAAGGTTCAGATTAGACATGAGGGACAATTTCTTCCCTCAAAGGGTTGTCAGGCCCTGAACAGGCAGGGCACTGTCCCTGGAGAGATTTAAAAGCCATGTAGATGTGGTGCTGAGGATCATGGTTTAGTGGCTACCTGGCAGTGCTGAGTGAATGGTTGTACTTGATGATCTTAAGGGTCTCTTCCAACCAAAACAAATCTAATCTGCGATTAAAAATGCCAGAAAAACTGATACTAAAGGATGCATCACAAATGCACCTTCAGACTGATGGTCTGGATAGAGCTTATTACTTGTTGTTTTATATGTTTAGACTCATGTGCATCTTCCATGTTTCCTGGAAGAAAATGCCAACAAACTCTTGGCCCAACACATTATAAATATTTCTTATGGTTTCTTTGTCCTACAATCCAGACTTCATGAAACACTATTTTTTGTAGGAAGAAATGTGATCTATTACACCCAATATTTGAAATCAGTTTCAGAATTGTTTCCACAAACACTTCATAAATAACTGGAATGCACACACACACACAAAAAAATAAACAACATGTCTTGTAACAAAGTCTACAGGGAGGATACAAGACATAAAACAGGAACTATCTATCTAAAAGAGTAACATACCGTGTTTATTGCACACACAAAAAATCTGTATCTGCAGATACAGTAACTTTTATTAACTTAACTAAATGTAGATTATTCAAAACCAAGACAACTGCTCATCTTTGACCACAGAATTCTATCCTGTTCAGTCACTTAGTTGGGGCAAATGGTATTTCTGTCAGTTTAAAACAACTAATCCATTTTTACATCAAATGCTCAAGTATCAAACAGTAAGCCATGCATTCATAACTTTCATCATTCACAGATCCTACAGAAAGGAACGCCTTCAAACCACAACCCCGTGCCATCAAACCGAAAACCAAAGGGCAAGCATGCATTGTCTGAAGAGATGCAGAAGACATGATTCCTGAGAGGCAAAGAAATTATAAAGACAGATTCTGTCCAAACCAATCTCTTGTAAAACAAAGCACTGATTCACTGAAGACAAACCACAGTTCACTGCACTTACCCGAAATACACCACAAACCTTTCTGTCTCTACCCTGTCAACAAAGAAAGAATGAAAGAAAGAGAAGGGATGGGGGAAAGAATGGAAGTGCCACTTGCTAGGATTTCAAGAGCACTAATAATAAATAAACAAATAAATTAATAATAATAATAAAACCCAATCAAACAGCACAAAGCTTTCTTTTTTTTTTTCCTTTTCAAACACTTACAAAGTTCACTTTATGGGAACTCTACTTGCTTGGAATTTTTCTGCTGAAAAATGCCAGCAAGTGGGTAGTTCCCACTCAGGAGAAATGACCCCATGACCAACTCCGTATGTCAAGAACCATTCATGATATACCCTCCCAAGCCACCCTCCAAGAGCTCAGTTGCTGCTAACCTTTGTGCCTGCTCACAACTACACCAGCAGCCAGTAATGTAAACAGCCCTTCACTTAAAAAAAATAAAATCAAGATCTGCATGCCTTCATGGTATGTTATTTCATCAATCTGTCAAAGTCATGGTGAAACCAGATAAACACAGTGGGAGTTGCAACAGTCACATATGAAAAACTATTCTGGAACAAAATTGCATCAGGTTTTATTTTGGGAAAATTTTGAATTAGCCATGCTACCAAATTAAAAACACCGCTGTAAAAATATAACAAACTCAGAGCAAACAAACAAACCAACCCCACCCAACACACACAACCAACCAACCCACAAAAATAATAAGAGTATTTACTAATCTCCTCACTGGTTGTGTTTTGGGCAAGCCCTCATGACAAAACTACCTCATAAAATCAGATGAAAGGGAAATATTATTCTGCAATGGCAATTATGTATTTTGACTTTTTTTTTCACCTTAAGCACATATTAAATAAAGAAACGTGGATTTTCTACCAAAACAGATTAACACAGCATTTAGAAAGTTAAATTCTGACTTCACTAACCTCAAAAAGAACTCAAGAGTTCAACAGAGTTTGGTTTGAAAAAAAAAAAGGCAAATACACTTACAGGTATGGTCATTCCAACGGGAGATCTGAGTTGATAGACATTTCTCATTCATTTACAGTATCACAGTATCACAGTATTGCTAAGGTTGGAAGAGACCTCGAAGATCATCGAGTCCAACCTGTCACCACAGACCCCATGACTAGACCATGGCACCAAGTGCCACATCCAATCCCCTCTTGAGCACCTCCAGGGACGGTGACTCCACCACCTCCCCGGGCAGCCCATTCCAATGGCGAATCACTCGGTAAAGAACTTTCTCCTCACCTCCAGCCTAAACTTCCCCTGGTGCAGCTTGAGACTGTGTCCCCTTGTTCTGGTGCTGGTTGCTAGGGAGAAGAGGCCAACCCCTTCCTGGCTACAACCACCCTTCAGGTAGTTGTAGAGAGCAATGAGGTCGCCCCTGAGCCTCCTCTTCTCCAGGCTAAACAATCCCAGCTCCCTCAGCCTCTCCTCACAGGGCTTGTGCTCAAGGCCTCTCACCAGCCTTCTTGCCCTTCTCTGGACACGTTCAAGTGTCTCAATGTCCTTCTTAAACTGAGGGGCCCAGAACTGGACACAGTACTCACGGCACGGTCTAACCAAAGCTGAGTTCAGGGGCACAATGACTTCCCTACTCATGCTGGCCACACCATTCCTAATGCAGGCCAGGAAGCCACGTTCAAGTGTCTCCATGTCCTTCTTAAACTGAGGGGCCCAGAACTGGACACAGAGAGGGTAGTTTTTAAATACTGTACATTGAGACATTCTTCCTTCAGAAACATTAGCAGAAGCATTCCATAAGCATCAAAATCATAATACAATGAAAAGGTGAAGGAGAAAACTCCAGAGTTAGTAATGCTAAAATGTAATTATGGAAACTGGCCAATGTGGTCCCCATCCACAAGAAGGGTCGGATGGAGGAACCCGGAAACTACAGTCCAGTCAGCTTGACCTCAGTGCCAGGGAAAGTGATGGAACAGATTATCCTGGAGGCAATAACTGCACACCTGAAGGATGGCCAAGGGCTCAGGTCCAGCCAACATGGATTTAGGAAGGGCAGGTCCTGCCTCTCCAACCTGATCTCCTTCTATGATCAGGTGACCAACCTGGTGGATGTGGGGAGGCCTGTGGATGTGGTCTACCTGGACTTCAGCAAGGCCTTTGACACTGTCCCCCACAGTAAACTGCTGGCTAAGTTGTCAGCTTGTGGTTTGGACAGCAACACTCTGTGCTGGGTTAGGAACTGGCTGGAGGGCCGAGCCCAGAGAGTGGTGGTGAATGGTGCCACATCCAGCTGGCGGCCAGTCACCAGTGGCGTCCACCAGGGATCAGTGCTGGGCCCCATCCTCTTTAACATCTTCATTGATGATATGGATGAGGGGATTGAGTCAGTCATCAGCAAGTTTGCAGATGACACCAAGTTGGGAACAGATGTTAGTCAGTTAGAGGGTAGAAAGGCTCTGCAGAGGGACCTCGACCGACTGGACAGATGGGCACAGTCTAATGGGATGGCATTTAACAAGTCCAAGTGCCGGGTGCTGCACTTTGGCCACAGCAACCCCATGCAGAGCTACAGGCTGGGGTCAGAGTGGCTGGAGAGCTGCCAAACAGAGAGGGACCTGGAGGTGCTGATTGACAGCCGCCTAAACATGAGCCAGCAGTGTGCCCAGGTGGCCAAGAGGGCCAATGGCATCCTGGCCTGTATTAGGAATAGTGTGGCCAGCAGGAGCAGGGAGGTCATTGTGCCCCTGTACTCTGCTTTGGTTAGGCCACACCTTGAGTCCTGTGTCCAGTTCTGGGCCCCCCAATTTAAGAAGGACATCGAGACACTTGAACGTGTCCAGAGAAGGGCAACAAGGGTGGTGAGAGGCCTTGAGCACAAGCCTTATGAGGAGAGGCTGAGGGAGCTGGGGTTGTTTAGCCTGGAGAAGAGAAGGATCAGGGGTGACCTCATTGCCCTCTACAACTACCTGAAGGGTGGTTGTAACCAGGAAGGGGTTGGTCTCTTCTCCCAGGCAACCAGCACCAGAACAAGGGGACACAGTCTCAAGCTGTGCCAGGGGAGGTTTAGACTCGAGGTGAGGAAAAGTTCTTCACTGAGCGAGTCATTCGTCATTGGAATGGGCTGCCCAGGGAGTTGGTGGAGTCGCCATCCCTGGAGGTGTTCAAGGGGAGATTGGACATGGCACTTGGTGCCATGGTCTAGTTGTGAGGTCTGTTGGGACAGGTTGGACTTGATGATCCTTGGGGTCTCTTCCAACCTTGGTTATACTGTGATACTGTGATACTGTGATACTGTGATACTGTAAACTGTTAGTAATATAATTTACAACAGAGAATAGAAATGAACCATTATGCCAAGTGAGTTTTAGATACACAGGCACAAGCTTAAGTAGTTAAGACATAACATTCATCAGAAAGTGAAAGAGCACACCAGAAATAAAATCCCTTTCAGGTTCATGAAGTTACACTGCAGGAGTCCTAACACAGCTCAGACCAGAAACACTGTTAAGATGAACTGAGCAGTAGTGCTAGAAGTTAATGATGTATTGTAACGTTCAACAGCTGCATTGTAGAAATGCAGAGGGTAGTGGAAATGAAATTCACAAGGTACCATGAGGCATACGTCTTGAGCATCTCCAGGAGTCATTTCAAAGGACTGAGAGGACTGGCAATACTCTACTACTTTTAAACCCTCACAGTATAACTCAGATCAGAATATAGAGAACTCCTAGGTCAGAAAGCAACTAGCTGGATTCAGCTCATCCACTGCTAAAGAAACTCATTGTGAGACAGCCTTCTCCATCCAAGTCCCATTTTCCACACTAGGGTAATTTGATTGATTGATTGACTGACAGATAATGTCACGTTTTGTCTGCATGACTGAACAGATTGCTATCACTGCTTCAACATAATAAATATTGGTCACTATTCAAATAGGATTACAAGGGTGTATGCAAAATGGATTAGAGGTATCCAGGCTTAGGCCTACAACTCTTGAGCAACAACCTTTGTACACAAGAGCTAGAACAAACTAGAACCCAGGAGTTTTCACCTAAACATACAGAAAAATTTCTTCGGTGTGAGAGTGCTGGAGCCCTGGAGCAGGCTGCCCAAAGAGGCTGTGGAATCTCCTTCTCTGGAGTGATTCCAACTGTGCTCCTGGGCAAGCTGCTGTGGGTTCCCCTGCCTTAGCAGGGTGCTTGGACTGAAGGAACTCCAGAGGTCTCTTGCAAGCCCTGGCATTCTGTAATTTTGTGTTTACACTCTGGGATGCACATACATAAATTCTCCTACCATCCCCGGACCAGGGAGACCTCCTGACTTTACCCTGGGTTTTACATCCTTGTCTGGTGACTGCCTGACCCCAATGACCATAATCCAGCCTAAACCTGATGAGTGTTCCTGGCTTGACCCGCCCCACCACTGTGAGCTTGCCTGATGTCCTGCATTCCTGGTTGCGCTCAGTTACCGGCTCCAGCCTGCTTTTCCTTTTCACCTGGGGCAGTGGGATGGGTGTCTGCCCAACATGTCATCAGGCTCTACTCTTGGCTCTACACCACCTCAAAGCTCAAAGGCCACCAGCCATCACCTCTTGCTACATGACTTAGCAATTACAATGTACTGTTCAGGTACAGTCCCTTCAGTCCAAACTGCCACAGTGTGAAAAGGATCAGCTTAGCCCCGTTTCACTCTTGGTGATATGGGAAACCACCTCCTTAGGCACTCCTGTAACAGCACTATGGAAACAGAACAAAAATGGCTCTTCAGAACGTCCAAAATCCATGGTTTGCCCTGGCAAAGGCATTCAGAAGTAATGCTGAAAGTTAAAAGAGCTATAAAAAAACCCAAACAGAAACAAAAACAAACTTCCCATCTGACAAATCCCATGTGAAAAAGTTCATTATTAGGGAAATTATTTCTGTTTTAAAAGCTTAATTATTATCTATCAAGAGCTACAGATCAGATAGGGCAACTAACAGAAGCCTATTTTGAAACACATCACACTACAAAATGGCAGAAAGAAGATTTTTGACCCAGTTTAAAGTAACATGGCAATTTCAATGGTTTTTATGAGCCGAATATAACTACAAATAAAATAATAACTATTTTTAGTGTGGTCGAATTTGGTATCTTCTCACCAAGAACTGGAATATGTAGAAAAAGAGTATTTTGAAAGCCACCAGCAAAACTGAATTTCAACTGTGAGTCTGTACTGCTGTTACTATACTAAACATGCATCTTAAAAACTTGCTTTTTCTCTGAAAAGGTGGATTTGGGTTGCTTCTGGAATGTTACTTAATTTGCTTCCTAGATTTGTAATCAGTGTTCACTCCTTCAATTTTTTCAGGATTATCTACTGATTTAATTAGTGGCAGGACCTAGCTTTAAGACCAGTATTAAAGGAGGATTTGCCACATTATAAATTCCACAGTGCTTCTCATCAGAGGGAACACCTTATCTACAGGTTTAATCCATTAATTATTTGATTTTGGAGGCTACTTTAATTTTTATTACTCATAGCAGGAGATGGCTTTTTTATTGTTAAAAGTAATAAAAGCTAGCTGTAGGTGTCCAGCTACACTCATTTAAACATTCTACTAATATTTTCAAATCACTTTTTCCCCAATGGAACAAAGCTTGATCAAATCCTCGAACAAAAAGGGGTTCACACTGAAAGAGTTAATTCATATAGTATCACATTGAAAAAAAAACCAAAAACTATTTAACTAAGAAAGATAATTTCAAAACCAACACTAGCCACAGGAAATCACTAAGTTAGTGCAGACAACAACCCTTGACATATAAGACATTCAGCCCTGAATTAAGCACCATAGAGAGTAGAATAGAATAAACCAGGTTGGAAGAGACCTTCAAGATCGTGTCCAACCTATCATCCAACATCACCTAATCAACTAAACCATGCAATCAAGCACCCTATCAAGTCTCCTCCTGAACACCACCAGTGATGGTGACTCCATCACCTCCTCAGGCAGCCCATTCCAACGGGCAATCACTCTCTCTGTATAAAACTTCTTCCTAACTTCCAGCCTAAACCTCCCCTGGTGCAGCTTGAGACTGTGCCCTCTTGTTCTGGTGCTGGTTGCCTGGGAGAAGAGACCAACCTCTGCCTGTCTACCACCTCACTTAAGGTAGTTATAGAGAGTATGAGGTGCATTAAATGGGCCTTCTATGATTTGTGACCTTTTTTTCACAGAGTAATCTCTTTAGACACAAAAACGCTTAAAAATGTTTTAAAAGTTGCATTTGCAGTTTTAAAAGTGAAAAAAAAATATCTATTTTCTATATTTACCTAAGACAGAATTTCAGCCTGTGAAATCTTGTATCTCTTCACAGACATCACTAAAACTGTAAAAATTCCCACGTTAGATTGCTTCCATTAATTGTATTAGTAAATGAGATTCAGGCCATAACGTGCATCCATGAATCTGTTCTGGCATCCTAAATTATATGTGTCATGACTCAAAAAAGAAATTGAGCATAAGGCCTATTTAAACAGTCATCTGTTCACGGACTATCACCCTCACAAATTAAAATCCATTTGTTTGTATACTGCTGTTCTCCAGATCCTAAAGTCCACAACTTCTCACTTTCAGCACCACCAAGAAGACCTAGTCCTTTTCTTACGCAGATTTTACTACAGACATATGGTTTTATTTATGTTTGGTCTCAATTCATGCCTGTTCAGACATAAGCAGACATTCAATCTGAGACTGCTCCGAAGAAAGAAAACACGAAGAAGCTTCAGGAGGTACAGGATTGTCTTGAGCCCCTCAGTTTAGGAAGGATGTTGACTTGCTGGAACACATCCAGAGAAAGGCAACAAAGTTTGTGAGGGGTTTGGAACACAAGCCCTATGAGGAGAGGCTGAGGGAGCTGGGATTGCTTAGCCTGGAGAGGAGGAGACTGAGGGATGACCTTACTGCTCTCTACAACTACCTGAAGGGACATTGTAGACAGGCGGAGGTTGGTCTCTTCTCCCAGGCAGCCAGCACCAGAACAAGAGGACACAGTCTCAGGCTGTGCCAGGGCAGGTTTAGGCTGGAAGTTAGGACGAAGTTCTATACAGAGAGAGTGATTGCCCATTGGAATGGGCTGCCTGTGGAGGTGGTGGAGTCACCATCATTGGAGGTGTTCAGGAGGAGCCTTGATGGGGTGCTTGGTGCCATGATTTAGTTGTTTAGGTGGGTTGGATTGGTTGATGGGTTGGATGCGATGATCTTGAAGGTCTCTTCCAACCTGGTTTATTCTATTATATTCTATTGTATTATTCTATCTGTCGTCTTTGGAAACCTGTCCTTTTTGATATTCATTGGCCTCCACTTTGTGGACAGAATTCACAGTTATTTTCAGTATTTATTGTCCAGGGACAGAAGCCAGAAAGCAAAGAAGGACAATACTATTTTAAACATCTTCTAAAGTTTTTTTTTAATGTGTTTTTTGTGGGTTGTCTTTTTGTTTGTTTGGCTTGTTTTTATTGTGATGGGTGCGATCAAAGCTTGTTTAAAATCTAAACTGCCCACCACCGAGTTGTAAATAATACATCCTTGTGAGAACTAATTATTTTTATTATTTTATCCATGCATTACTAATTGAAGCAAGTACAATGCTTATGAATGTATTTCTACGCCTATAGTTTCATTAAGCTTCTTACAAGCTCTGTTTTCCTACTGACTTATGCTACAATATAGAACAGTGCAAGCACATGAACAGCACAGTGCATCTTTGTTTTCACACTCATTCACTGCTGCTGCAAGCTGCTGGCTGCCAGCCTTGGAAACTGAAGTCTTCTGTTCCTCCAGAAAATACACACCATGCAGAAAGCAACACCACAAGCTTACACACATAACCCTGCCAGTATCCTTCAACCCTGATTTGGAGAGTCATCTCCAGCACTGAAAGGATGATCTTTGCAGTCATTCCATTCTTGGCTTCTGCTAATGTTAAAGTTGCCAAATGTTACTCATGGCCTTAAGGGACACTATCTGGATCTAGAGAAAAGTTCAGATTTTACCTCCTCTTCATTTTCTTCTTTTTCCACACCACCTGTTCCTTACCTCACTGTCTGACCTTGCCAGGTGTGGGAAAGCTGCTTACTGCTGGCACACTTTTCACTAGCCGCTTCATGATCAGCAGAACCTGATAGTCCCACCACACACAGTAAAAGCAGAACAGCGGTTACGTTTGTGCAGCTGCCATCATTTCCAAGGCACAGCCTAGGGTTAATACTCAGCACAACTGGTAAAAAGCTGCAGCTAACCACACGTGCAAAGCTGTCAGAACTTGATCACAAAATCACAGAACAACAGGGGTTGGAAAGGACTCAGTCATCTAGTCCAACTCCCCTGCCAGAGCAGGTTCACTCAGGGCAGGCTGCACAGGTGGGTCTTTCATGACTCCAGAGATGGAGACTCCACCACCTCTCTGGCCAACATGTAACGGTGCCCCTGCACCCACAAAGTCAAGAATTTCCTCCTCATGTTTAGATGGAACTTCCTATGTTTGTGCCCTTTACATCTTGTGCTGTCACTAGGCATCACCAAAAAAAAGACTGGTCCCATCCTGACAGCCACCCCTAAGTATTTATAAGCACTGATGAGATTCTTCCTCAGTCTTCTCTCCTCTAGGCTCAAAAGCCCCAAGTCCCTCACCCTTTCTTTCTAAGAGAGATGTTCTGATCCCCGAATCATCCTCCTAGCCTTTTGCTGGATCCTTTCAAGCAGTTCCTGGCCCTTCTTGAATTGGTGAGTCCAGAACTGGACCCAGTTTTCAGATGGGACCTCACGAGGGTAAAGAGGGAGGATAACTTCCCTTGACCAGCTTGCCACACAGTCTCCTTGATGAACCCGAAGATGCCACTGGCCTTCTTGGCTACAAGGGTTGGCTCAGAGTCATTGTGTTGTCCACCAACACACCCAGAGCTGATTTCCTGTACCCTAGGTGCAGGACCCTACACCTCTACCCAACTTTGCAGCCTGCCCAGAACACACTGGATGGCGGCACAGTATTCTGGTGTTTCGGCCACCCCTCCCACCTTTGTACTATCAGCAAACTTGCCCTAATCCTTCATCCAGGTCCTTGATGAATATATAAGTAGTGGTTTGAGCTAATCCCTGGATTAGATACTAATTATGAATAGGAAAATTCCAGAGACTTTAGAGTAGAAGATAAATAATATAAGGGGATACAGAATAATAATGATAGGCTAACAAAGTTCCATTGGTGTATTGAAAACCTTAATCTTGCAGCATAGTTTGTTCTCTTTGCTGCTGGATCTTTTGCTGCTGGCACTGCTTCTGGGATGTGGGCTGCGCTACCCTCACTTCTGACCTTAGTAGCTTTTCTATTTGTCTTCTGTAAAGGTACAGGGGCAGGGGGTGGCCAAGCTAGTGTGTGGTGGTATAGCCCTCTTGGGGCCTTTTGTCCCCAGGAAGGGACAAGGAGATGAATCAAAGGTACAGGGGGTCCTGTGCTGTTAAGCTCTCTATATATGTAAATACACTCTCTACATGCTTATTGCCTTTTATACTGTTATATTTACTTTCTTTTGTAAATACAATTCTGAAAAAGTAAGTTACAGGATCACAGTATCACCAAGGTTGGAAGAGACCTCAAAGATCATCAAGTCCAACCCATCACCACAGACCTCATGACTAAGCCGTGGCACCAAGTGCCACGTCCAATCCCCTCTTGAACACCTCCAGGGATGGTGACTCCACCACCTCCCTGGGCAACCCATTCCAATAAGGTCCAATAAGAAGTGCAGGTTCTTCTTGTCCCTCTTTTTAGCATTAATATATTTGCAAAAATGCCTTCTATTGTCCTTCACAGAGGTGTTCAGCTTCAGTTCTAACTGGGCCTTTGCCTCTCTAATTTTTTTCCTCCATAATCTAACAACATCCTTAAACATACCTCGAGAAGCCTTCCCCTCCTTCCAAAGGTGATACAGCCTCTTTTTTCCCTTAGTTCCTCCAGGAGCTGCTTGCTCATCCAGGCTGGTCAACTTCCCCGCCAGCTCGTCTTTCAGCACATGGGAACTGCCAGTTCCTGTGCCTTCAAGAGCTCCTGTTTGAAGTAGGTCCTACCATCCTGGACCCCTCAGTTCTTGAGGGCTGACACCCAGGGAACTTTGTGAGTAAGTTTCTTAAACAAGCTGAAGTTTGCCCTCTGGAAGTCCAAAGCGAGGGTTCTGTTAGTGCTCTTCCCTATCTCCCTGTATATTGAAAACTTCACTACCTCATGATCACTGCACCCTAGACAGCCTCCCACCATCACATCTCCCACCAGCCCTTCTCACTGGGGGGATCTAATTCAGCCCATAACAATATTGAACAAGACTGGACCTTGTACCAACCCCTAGGTAACACCACTGGTTACAGACCTCCAGCTAGATTCTGCCACTGACCACAACCCTCTGAGCTTTCTCTTAAAGCCAGTTTTCCATTCACTGTCCCTTCATCTAACAAACATTTCCTAAGCCTTCCTATGAGGATGCTGTGGGAGATGATGTCAAAAGTTTCACTGAAGTCAAGGTAGACAACATTTATTGCCCTTCTGTCATCTATCCATCCAGTCATGCCCTCATACAAGTCTGTCAGACTACCCAGACATCTGTCCACCTCTTTTTTTCACAACCTTCCACTTCCATTTCTGGCCACTTCATACAACTCCTTCACAACTTTGGTCCTTGTTTCTAATCTTAAGTTTCTCACCCTCTACACCACTCTCGTGAAACCCCACCTGGAGTGCTGAAGGAACGTGTCCACAGAACGGCCATGAGGATGATCAGAGGGCTGGAGCACCTCTCCTATGAAGACAGACTGAGAGAGTTGGGGCTATTCAGTTTGGAGAAGAGAAGGGTCTGAGGAGACCTAATTGTGGCCTTCCAGTATCTGCAGGGGGCTACAAGAAAGCTGGGGAGGGCCTTTTTAGGGTGTTGGGTAGTGATAGGATCTAAGGTAGAGGAGGGGAGATTTAGATTAGACATTAGGAAGTTCTTCACTATGAGAGTGGTGATACATTAGAACAGGTTGCCAAGGGAGGTGGTGAAAGCCTCATCCCTGGAGGTTTTTAAGCCCAGGCTGGGTGTGGCTCTGAGCAACTTGCTCCGGTGTGAGGTGCCCCTGCCCATGGCAGGGGGGTTTGAACTGGATGTTCCTTGAGGTCCCTTCCAACCCTGACAATTCCATGATTCTACAATTCCCATAACATGCCACAGACTCTAAAGAATTGCTTGAGACAAACCACTTCCATTGACAGGGAGGAAAGCAGAGAACTACTTGTAATAGTCTTTTTTTCTTTTCTTTTGGTTTTCTTCTTTAACAGGACTGTCTTTTCAACACTATGAGCAGACAAGGTAAAATGAAGTAACTCATTCTGCATTACATGCATCCATCAGCCAGCTTTTACAGAAGCAGGCCAATCCTGCAATGGAGTAACACCTTTCCTGTGAGACATAATGATGTTCAAAACACAGCCTTTCCAAAACAGCTTGAGGAGCCGTTTGCTGACTTGCCTAGTAATCACCATGGATACCTGGTGCTGCAGACCCCAAGAGCTAATTTGCACTTTCTGCACAGGATAAGAATATCTCTGCATTAGGTAAGGATTGTGTAAGTAGCAGATGTTCAACATGTATGTTGCAGCTGTCAGAATGCTGTATTTCCAGAAAAAGTGGGGAAATGTACCTGAGTCTAAGAGAAGGTAGTAGAAGAAGTGGTGGTTTTTCTGAACTACATATACATTTGAATTGCTGGAAGCTGGAGAGAAGACAGCAAATATACTCCTGGATAACAACAAGTAGTTACTCCCGAGGTCTCTTCCAACCTTAATTATCCTAAAATCCTGATTTCCTGCAGAAGGGACACAACTGTGCTTTAGAAACACCAGTGCTCTCTTTGTAGCCAGAGTGTGTGGTAATGGTCACAATTTTGGAAGCCAGGAGTTGCGAGGGAAGCATCTAATTGGCAAAAGCAAGCTATACTGAATATGTAGATAAAACAAAGAAAACTCTGAACAGCACCCTAGCTATAAATCTTTTCCTGAGAGAAACACAATTATGCATTGCTTTCTGTTTTTCACTAGAGCTTTTCCCTTTGTCTCACAAAACAATACTTTAATGAAAAATACGTTGCCACCAAGAGCTATAGCTAAAGATTAAAGCTGAACAGATTTTCTCAACATCACATGTTATTTTCATCAAAATATAAACAAATTAAAGTAATTAGATAATAAACACAACACAGTTGCTTGCACTGATCTCCAGTCAATGAATGTATACACAGTCAGTACCAAAGATCTAATATTCCTTCAGGCATTTATCAATACAATTCAGGCAATACCTCCTAATTAACACTGCAGTAATTTTTTTGTGTATAAAGTGAGTATTACAACTGGTACATAGGAACAGAGTTAGGTTACAATACCTGTCCAAAGTTAACAGCACAGTTTCATTCATTTCGGGTATATCATCAGCTTTAATAGTGATGTTGATTGTAGTATCACTTTGCCCAGACAAGAAAACAACGGAGCCATTAAAAGGACTGATGTCATCCTGCGTTACTGCCTTTTGATTGAGACCTGAGGGTTTCAAACTCCAAAAGACAGTTGCCTGACCATCAGTTCCATCTCGATGCAGCGCAATGGAAACCTAGGAAACACACCAGCCTGTTGTTGACTTGTAAAACTAGATGCAAAAACAATTATCCCCATGAAGATTACTGTGTTCAGCTTGGTTTTTTTCACTCATACCTATGTATAAAATATGAAATCAAAGATGGTATAACAAAAAAAAATTACACTGAATCTTATCTTTTTAATCACTTATCAATTATACACTTAGACAGTGGAGATGACAGATTATTAATATCACAAATTACAAAGCAACCATAAACACAAAAAAGACTTCCATGACCGATTTAGTCCAGCTCAACAAGACACAACCCAGATTTTAAATGTAACTATCATAATTTTACTCTGTTTGTTACAGTACAGTGCCAACCTGTACTCTGCTTAACGAGCAGTTTTAACCTGAGAAGAAGAAAGGACTTGTCTGATTCTGGATTTTGGGGACAATTTCAGTGAAGAAAGCTAGGAGGGAAAGAAAAAATGTATGATGAAAACACCTTTAAAAGGATTTTTTTTTCCAGTGTTTTTTAAAATGCATCTTCGGGTTGTCAGCAACTTAAAAATTGTAAGTTTTGGAAAACATAACCAGTAAGACAAATTTTAAGTTTAAGGTTAAGTCAGCTATAAGATTTGTAGACATTTACATGAAATTTAGGAGCGTTATCAGTACTACTTTACATCACTGTTGTTGTATTTGGTGAGATGATCATAGGATCACAGGATGTTAGGGGTTGGAAGGGACCATCCAAGATCATCAAGTCCAACCCCCCTGCCAGAGCAGGACCATAGAATCTAGCACAGGTCACACAGGAACACATCCAGATGGGTCTTGAAAGTCTCCAGAGAAGGAGACTCCACAACCTCTCTGAGCAGCCCATTCCAGGGCTCTGTGACCCTCACAGTGAAGAAGTTCCTGCTCGTATTGAGGTGGAACTTCCTGTGTTGGAGTTTATATCCATTACCCCTCGTCCTATCGCAGGGTGCAACGGAGAAGAACCTGTCCCCTCCCTCTTGACACTCACCCCTCAGATATTTATAAACATTTATTAAATCCCCTCTCAGTCTTCCCTTCTCCAGACTAAAAAGCCCCAGGGCTCTCAGTCTCTCCTAACAGGCTACATGCTCCAGTCCTTTAATCATCCTCATAGCTCTCCATTGGATGAGATGTCTGCAGCATCTTCTTTTTCCATGTCAGCATCAAAACTTAAATGGTTTTAGATGCTTACAGAGAAAGGAAAGATCAAACTCTTTCTTCTGATAATGACTAACATATTATTCCAGACTTTATTTTTACACTGCCTCCCCCGCTGCCCCTTTTGTTTTTAAAGCAGAGGGATATTTAGGATCACGCAGAACTCAGAGGGAGGATTATCCTCACATTAACTTTCAGGTGTTACACTAAACATAGCAAACTTTATGTTCTCCTAAAACATATTCTATGCTAAAGAAACAATATAAAAATGTTGACTTACCACTGTAGCAGGGGAATCTTCTGGCTCAGAAAGAATAATTGGAAGGTTGCTAGTAAAGCCTATTTCTCCATTTGCAATATCTGGAGTAATCCTCAGAGAAATATTTTGAATCTCACCTAATCTAGGACTCAGAGGTGGGACTAGAGGAATTCTATTCACCAGCTCAACTTTTTCCAGCTGTAGCAAAAAGTAAGAAAAAAAAAAAAAAAAAAAGTGGAAATAAGAAACCTTAGCACCAAGTCAGAACAATTCTGACATTTCAGAGTAAGTTTCATATGCAGGGAGCAATGTATCTCCAGAACAAATTTCTCTTAGTAGATGCACCAAAGAAATGAATATTGATAAGATTTGTCAGTAGCATGGTATCCCTGTAGACAAATCATGTTTGTGGACACAGTTAAATCTATATAGAAGGAGAAAGAACCTTACAGACTGGCCAATTCTTTGCTACATCTATGAATCACAGCAGTATTGATTTGGCAGGTGGCCCAAGATATTGTCCTAACTCCATTTTCTGTGCCATTCATTGATCAAATCTGCTGGACACACTGGAACTATAATGATTTACAACCTGTGATGAAGCCGAAGATGATTCAATCTTCTTTCCCCGCTCATACAACCTAAGGATTTCTCTACTTCTAGTAACTAATCCATTAGAAAGTGCATTCAAATCTGCAAACCAGTGCAGTATTTCAAAACTGTAGTCTCACCATATTTCTGACGGTTTTTTTATACTAAGAAGAACTAGGAAAACATTTACATTGAATGGGACATGTTACTATAGCAGCAGCACTGACAGCAGCAGGGAAAGCAGGACTGGCCTGTTTGAATATTTCCTTCAAAGGTAATTTATGCCATGATTCTTTCAACATGAATCATTGTAATAAGTATTTCCATAACTGATTTGCATATACTTCTGCAAACTTTGCACTGCTGTATGAACCAACAATAACAACTACCTTTTAATTCCCACTGGATGATTTGCTGGTGGTTGTTTTTTTCTAGGAGTTATCAGATGTTGTCATTTAGTAAGGTTTTACTGGAGCAGGGGAAAGTGGCCTTATTTAAATCCATATACTGATCACGATCATCATTTAAACTGATGATTTTTTAAAGCACTTTATTTCTTAGCACATTAATCTATATAGAACACTTGGGCTGTATCATACTTTGTTCTACGGTTGCTTGAGTAACACACAAAAATATTCATTAAGCGTTTGTTTGATGATAGATGGAAATGCTTTATTCATTCATATTGTATTCAGTAATTGATTCTGAACCATACCAGCTAGTTACTGAGTCTGAGGAACAGATGGTGGGATTGTTTGTTTCACTTCTTTTCTAAGCTTTCTTTTGGAGCAGACCCTGATCATGCGATTCACAGTGTGCAGGTGGATCATGGTGTGGTTGTTGGCTCAGTAAAGTTTCTGAAATACTACACAACTGAAAAATTTCACAGTGTCCAGCACTTCTTATCCTGTACAGTAACTCTGAGATTGTAACTTTGAGATTAAAGTACTAACTGATGAAGAATCAAGGGAATATGCTTGTGAGTTCGGTGTTTCTTTTTAAAGCGTACCAGGCTCATGTGATAAAAAGAATGCATTGTGAGTTGAGTAATAATGTCCATCAGTTTATTAAATTAGTTGCACCTCAGACTACAGCTGGTTATTTAATAGAAGATGTCACTGAAGAATGTTAATCTCACTTTTCCAGTTCCTCCATCCTTTCTCTAGCTGTGTTTAAGCTTCACTTCCTCCTCCACTCCTACGATTCCCGAGTTGATCCTTTATTGTGCCCAGTACAAACTCTGCATAATCTTCTCATTCTAAACATGTTCACTGAGATTATCATTTATTCACAATGTAGAGGGATTGTCATAGTGATAAATAGGGGTATTTTTCTTCCTTCTCAAAATGAATTACTTGTGCTGGAAAGCCCCTCTGATTTTGGTTATTCAAACAAAAAGATTTTTATGGTTCATGGAGAAAGTACAGAACATTCACCCCCGCCTCCCTGGAATCCTCAGTTTGAAAAGCCAGGCAAAGTGCCTGCATTCTGAAATACTTATGTGTGTCTCGTCCTTAGTTCTCTTTATTTATACTGCATCATTTAAAAGAGGCTTGGAACTGGCTATTTCAATTCTTCTGTACATCTTTCAGATCTCTTGCAGATGTAAAACACACTGACCTATTGTAATATCCCAGAATGCAATCCTTATCTGACTGTGAATGCAAAAAAATAATTGCATACTAGTAAAACCACTTATGTAGTTCTGGCAGCATTTTGCTGGTTTGGTTTGTTTATTTGTTTTTGTTTGTTGGTGGGGTGTTTCTCTTTGGTTTGGTTTGGGGGTTTTTGTTTGCTGGTTTGACGGTTTTCTTAAGCGAATGTGTGTAGAAGGAGGTGGAGTGAGAAAGTCTTTTCAGGGTCCCAGGTAATTAAAGCATCTTCAGTAGACCATTAATTTATAGACAAAATCTGGTGAATTTAACATCAAGATCATCTGAAAACTCTAAAGACATCCGACTTAAAGTGGAAAGATCAAAAAGAAACTCTCCTCCAGTGGGACCACACTTGGAGTACTGTGTCCATCTATGGGACCAGCACAAGAGGGACGTGGACCTGCTGGAGGAGGTCCAGAGGACAGCCACAAAGATGATCAGAGAACTGCAGCACCTCCCCTACGGGGACAGGCTGAAGGAATTGGGGCTATTTAGCCTGGAGAACAGAAGGCTCCAGGGCGACCTTAGAGCTACATTTCAGTATCTGAAGGAGACCTACATGAAGGCTGGGAAAGGACTGTAGGACAACACCCAGTGGTTTGAAACTGGAGCAGGGTAGATTAAGGCTGGACATTAGGAGGAAGGTCTTTACTATGAGAGTGATAAAATGCTGGAACAGGTTGCCCAGCGATGTGGGTGAGGCTTCATCCCTATAGACATTCAAGATCAGACTTACGTGACCCTAGGCAGTCTGATATAGTTGGAAGTGTCCCTGCAGACTGCAGGGGTTGGACAAGATGAACTTTGAATGCCCCTTCCAACCCAATGCAATCTGTAAATATGTGAATTGAGAAATGGGTCTGTGATTTCTGCTTTGAATGCACTAACTCATCATTAGTCTGTGCATCAAGATTTCTGCCTGGGCTACATCATTTCATATGACCAGAGTGGCAATAGTTCATCACAGGAAACAGATTATGGGGCTGTGTTAACTGCAGATGTGAAAGTAAGTACCACAACTACTGAATACAATGCCCAGATCTTCCACAGCAGTTTATCTGAACAGTAACTTTATAAAATGTAAGGAATTATGGTTTCTCCAGTAAAAACTGAACACCTCCATGGGAAAGAGGATATTCTTTAAATATTTTGATTGAAAATCCTGCTTTCTGTCCAAACCACAATTTCAGTGAATTTTTCCAGCCACGTTTAATTATCAATGGCAGAAATTCCCTTCTCACATATAAAGAAAAATGGAAAACACTTAAATGGACATGTACAGGGAAAACTGCAAAATACTATTTAAGTTCACTGGTCAAACTTAGATATAAATTATATACACTATAAGTTTAACTTCTTTAATGCATATTTACTTGCTTGTAATTTCTATAATTTGCCATGCATTGTCTGTGATCTAATTTTAAGAACCTCAGTTTGGTTAAACTGCAAGCTAAGGGGTAGACTGAGAAACATACTTCAAAAGTTGACTAACTTCTGCAACATTGATCTTACTTTGTCAAATTCTGTGATTACTACCTGAATCCTGTTCAACCAGTCTGTTCTGTGCTTGTTTTTGGTTTGGTTTTTTGTTTTTTTTTTTTTAATGGTGTCTTCAGTAAAGTATTATTAGGAATAAAGCTTTTAATGCCATATTTATGGAAGCTGTCTCAAAGAGTTTTCTTAGCTACAGAGCTAACTGATTTTTTTTTTTTTTTTTTTTTTTTTTTTAAGAGGTAGGAGCATTTTAATTAAACTAAAAGGGATAGAGCCAGTACTAAATATCCTTTCTATAATGCAGGCTGAAAAAATACCCCCAAACTGAGATACCTGTACGAGAAAATGAGCACCATTTTGAAGAAATGCATCATTTCTTATTGGTATATTTAAAGTATCTTGCGATTTTCCTTCTGGAAACATGAGAATGCTTCTTCCAGACATATTTAGAATGCCATCTTTTGCTCTTGCAGGATCCAGAGCTCCAGCTGGAATGTACAGAGCAGTATAAACCAACTGCACATCTCCAACTGTTCCTCCCTCCCTCGCAAAACTCAAGGATAAAAAGCGTCCTGCTGGATTGCTTTCAATCTTCTGACTTTCCAAAGGATGAAATTTTATCAGGCCATAAACATCGTCACTGTCCTGAATGTAAAACAGAAGCTGTAAAACAGAAAACAGCACCACTTACTCCATGCCACAGCTGCTCCGTAACATAGTTTTCTTGCTTCCACAAAAGCATGTCCTGACTGTCACCATACATTTTTCTCCTTAGTGAACTGGCACTCAAGAAAGAAATCAGATTGACAGCCCCAAAGTATTCTTTGTGCACAGGCACCATAACAGTGGCGGTGGCAGCTTTCCCACTATGCATCATCTGTGTGCCAGAATGAGCTCTGCATAACTGATTTTTTGGTTCAGCAGCCAAAGTCAATAATTTTAAAATGTTTCTGATTGTGAAAATTTTCATTTTATTCACAAGGACCATTCCAACTGTTTCTGAGGAAGACAAAGCAGGGACTTGAGTCACAAAACCATCAGCCACGCCAGCCACCCTTTATTAAACAGTTCAGAGGTTATGGTTTTAATCACCAACTCCACCTCTGAAGCTGGTCCTCTGTGTAAAACACTCCAATAATCATTAAGACAGCAAATAAGCAAGTGAAAATAGCTTTCCAGCCTTCTCATAGCAAGCAGTTACTCAAGACAGCATTTATACAATGCTATGTAAATTGGGAATTACCCAAGACAAATTCTACCACATTTTAAAAGTCTAGCTTTATATACTACACTAAACCAAATACTTCGGATATGGCTACAGATCAGATAGTATTAAGGATTAATCTGTTTGATTTCAAGACCAAATCCTTTAGACATTTTAGCCACACAATCATTACCTATTGTTACATTCTCCAAAGAATCCTCAAAGCAAACTTACCTCTGATGGTTCACTGACTTCTGCCCCTCCCTGTATAGTATGAGCTAAGAGTTTCAGGAGGTAGGGCTCTGCCTCTTCAGGTACATCATCATCAATAATGTTCAGAGGAAGTTTTACCAGCATCTCTCCTTGAGCAAAACGTATCTCCCCAGTCTCTGGAGTGAGGTCTGCAGTCACAGGTGAGGGATCACTGCTATTCCGGATTATAACCCAGGTGACAGAAACATTCCCATGTGTTCCACCATTTCTCACAACCGTGATCCCTTCAAACCTATGGTTTTGAAAGAAAATAAACCCCCACAGTATAAAATGATCATTAACATCGTCTTGCTTAAGTACCAGTACCCTGAAAGAGGTACTCTATCTGAAGTGGAATAAATGTTAACTACTGCAACTGCTATTTGAGTAGGGGCTCACAGTTTGTGAAATCAGAACACATATGTAAGACTCTTCTGAGAGTGCTTACTCATAAGCTCTCCATAATGTCTATAAAAGTATTTCATAGAATCATAGATTAATTTCAAGCTGGGCTTTGGCCCTTCTAATTTTCTCCCTGCATAGCTTCAAAGAATTTTGTAGTACTCCTGAGTGGCCTGCTTTTACAACTGTTAGAACTTATTTTGTTTACAGTAAAGACACTTCCAATGTGGAGACTTGACATGTTTCACATTTGTCTGAAGAACTACACATTGGATTTCAGAGAACCTTTATCCATTTTCTACATGATTTTATATATTACATCAAAATACAGTTGCCAAGCATGGTAATTTAAATAAGAATCTGAATGAAATATTTGTCTCTGTACTGAAATGCAAATGTTTTTGTACTAAATACTTCCTGTGTAAGGAGACACTCCCACTTCCCTAAGATCTTTGCAGATATAGTTGACAGTAATAACACACTGACTACTACATTACATTTTCATTAGTGACTTTGTATTTTCAATGAAGGCCTAAGTATGCTTAACAATGCCAAACAAATCTGTTAAACTGATTAGATGCTAGATTTGAAGATCTGCAGTACCTTGAAATTTGGTCTTCATCAATGATAACAGTCTGAGCAAACAGGATACTGTTGATTGATAGTACTCCATAGGGTTTATCATTTGGTTGGATGGTGACATGAACAACAGATGGATTAACCAAAACAGCATCTCCTTGCAGAGTGTCCTTAAGGAGCATAATCTGAAAGGTCTCAGCAATTTCTGGTATGGCATCATCAAGTATCTTAAATTTTATGTAAGTTTCATGAACTAGAGGTGGGAAAACAATAGTTGTATTTGGCTGTAGATCTAGGAAGTCTACATTAAGCTGTGCATGTGCTGTTGTATCCCCAGTTACAATGGCGTAATTGACAGAGACTTCATGCTCATCAGGGCCAATTAATTTTCCACTGACATCCCTACCACGAACCACTTGAATTGTTAGCACACCAACTTCCTCAGGCACCATGTAAGCACTCTGAACAAAACGCACAGGACTGTCATTTTTCCTAATATTAATCTGAACAGAGTTTCTTGTAGCGTTGATTTCAGCCCCTCCTTCCACGCTCCTCAGATAAACAACAAACAATTCATCATTTTCAGGTACCTGGGGAAAAAAAGTAGTATTAGCAACTGGGTATAAGTCACAGTTCAAATACATGCAGAACACACTTACTGAGAAAACTGGTCGAACATGATTAGCAAGTCCAAGTGCCAGGTGCTGCACTTTGGCCACAATTACCCCATGCAGCCCTACAGGCTGGGGTCAGAGTGGCTGAAGAGCAGCCAGGCAGAAAGGGACCTGGGAGTATTGATTGAAAGTAGGCTGAACATAAGCCAGCAGTATGCCCAGATGGCCAGTCAGGCCAATGGCATCCTGGCCTGGATCAGAAATAATGTGGCCAGCAGGAGCAGGGAAGTCATTCTGTCCTATACCCAGCACCTTGAGTACTGTGTTCTGAATTTAAGGTCGAGACACTTGAACATGTCCAGAGAAGGGCATCAAGGCTTCTGAGGGGTCTGGAGCACAAGTCCTACAAGGAGAGCCTGGGGTTGTTTACCATGGAGAAGAGGAGGCTCAGGGGAGACCTTATTGCTCTCTACAACTACCTAAAAGGAGGTTGTTGACAGGTGGAGGTTGGTCTCTTCTCCCAGGCAACCAGTAACAGAACAAGAGGACAGAGTCTCAAGCTGAGCCAGGGGAAGTTTAGGCTCAAGGTGAGGAGAACGTTCTTCACAGAAAGAGTAATTGGCCAGTGGAATAGGTGCTGCCTAAGGAGGTGGTGGAGTCACTGTCCCTGTCAAAAAAAGACTGGATGTGCCACTTTGAGCCATGGTTTAGTTGTCATGCGGTGTTAGGTTCTACATTCAGACACACTCACATTCCCCAGAGAAAAATTCCATCAAAGAGTTGAGAAAGTGCTTTCTGATGCTTAGTTATTAATTGGGCTTTGATACTGTCACAAAAGAGCTGTTTAAAACTAATTTTTAGTTTTAGCTATTTCTGCTTCAATACCTGATGCAGCAAACAAAAATGAATGGCTTATACATCACAAATTACAGAACATGAGGCTGAGATTTTTTGCTTTGTATCACTACACTTTATTCCACAAATCTTGATTTTCTTCAATTATTTAGATGAAAAAATGTTACTATTTTATTGATACATATAGGGAAAAAATGAATCTTAAAAAATGTATGATGATCTGTGCCTTGCTGCGCACTCCTAGAAACCAGAACTATTTGCTTCTGAGAGGACAGAATTACTTATTTTTGGCTAATGGTAATACTCTTTTAGAAAGCTGACAAATCCTTTTAATGCACTTTTGTTTACTGAGCTAAGAAAGTTCTGAAAACCTTGCTGTCCAATAGTTCCTCTCTTTCACACTCATTTGTTAATTGGCCACCCTCAGATCCTTTTCTAGGGCTAAGAGAGTGGGCATACAAATGCCTTTATAGCTGATGCTAATTCTGTCCCTTGTTTGGCTTGTGGCACTTAAACTTGCACAATGTTGGTGACTGATGTAGGGAGCTTTTTGCAATGTGAGATCTGGAACCTTTCAGTCACCAACAGATACCAATTTATGTTTAATTTAGTTCACTAATTAAAACACCATTTTGCGCCACAAAATGTCGCATTGAAGAGCCAGCCAAAATGTGTCTATCCACTGCTGCAAGTTTATTATCTTAGTGTCTCGTATAAATGGGACATTCTGAAGTTCATAAAGACATTATGACTGACCACTGAAAAAAAAAAAAAAAGTCAACCTTCAAAGACAACAGAATAAAGATTTCTCTGATGCTGCCTTGTCTATTTCATTTTCTCTTAACAGTTTCCATCATTCCTCACCAAAAAAAAAAAAAAGGAAATGTGTACAATAAAATCACCACAAACGTAATGCTGTTGAGATCAGATCTGCAGTCCCCACATTTCAGGGGGAAAAGGAATAGCCAGTTTAGAAAAACACTTGTTTGGATGTTTTTCCTAAGTTCAGATTCTGCGCCAGGGCAGGTTTAGGCTGGATGTTAGGAAGAAGTTCTATACAGAGAGAGTGATTGCCCATTGGAATCAGCTACCCGTGGAGGTGGTGGAGTCACCTTCATTGGAGGTGTTCAGGAGGAGGCTTGATGGGGTGCTTGGATGCATGGTTTAGTTGTTGGGTGGGTTGGATTGGTTGATGGGTTGGGCGTGATGATCTTGAAGGTCTCTTCCAACCTGGTGTATTGTATTGTATTGTATTGTATTGTATTGTATTGTAAAAGATCAAACTAAGTTCTAAGAGTAACATTGAATGGTTGTGAATTCCATCAAGATTAGGATAGGATAGGATAGGATAGGATAGGATAGGATAGGATAGGATAGGATAGGATAGGATAGGATAGGATAGGATAGGATAGGATAGGATAGGATGGAATGGAATGGAATGGAATGGAATGGAATGGAATGGAATGGAATGGAATGGAATGGAATGGAATGGAATGGAATGGAATGGAATAAACCAGGTTGGAAGAGACCTTCAAGATCATCACGTCCAGCCTATCAAATAAAGGGGGTTTTATGCAAAAACCTTTCACTTATGCCTGTAGACTTTCATTGAGGAGACCAACCAACTTTCCATAGATCAAACATTCAGAAACAGAACTCTGAGAATTTCTCAGCAGGAAAATAAAAATAAATAATCACATCCTCCTCAAAAGTCTAAGGATTTCTTTCTAAGTCACAGAAACATCATCTACATTCAAAGAGATGCTTCTATACACCAGTCTGGCACACTCTCTTTCCATTAAAAATACCAGCACTGATGTGCAAACCCACTCCTTATAAATAACAGAAACATGGAAAATAAACACAATAATAACAACAACAAAACCCAACAACAACGACAACAAAAAACCTTGCTTTGAAGCTGCTCACTTCTGAGACAGACACTTATTAGCTAATAATATTTTCTTGTGAACCTTCTCTTTTGCCACTCCCTAGCATACTTACTTACTTTGGTGCCTCTATTTTCCCTCTCATCTCCATTATAATTTCTTTTTTTTCAAACAAAACAGGAAAGTGTTAGCAAAATGAAAACCACAAAAGCTCGAAAGTTGAAAAATTTGTTTCTGCTTTTTCTGACAGAGAAAGGCTCACAACATATATATTTATTTTTTTCACAGACTAATCTAACAATTTGAAATCTCTAATTATCACCAAGTGTTCATGTCCTTCATAAGATTGTTTCTTTTAGGACTCTTAAGTGTTTTAAAACATACAGGTTTTGAAAGATATATATAAAACCATACAATTTATTTTTCAGTCTGTCTTTTGCCTGTGAGTATTCAACATGTTACATTCTGTCTTTAGTGGCAAGTAACATGTCTGCTGCTCACAAGACTGAAAACAAGTTAACAAAAAGTGAACTGGATTCTCATGCAGCGTTAACTGAAGGCAGAGGAGCTGGAATGAAAAATGCATCATGTAAGCAACATTAAGATTAGGTTCCTTTTGCCTAAAAAACTAATAAAAACAACAACAAAAAAGACAGACTCAGTTCATTATGCAGACATAGACTGAATTTCCAAGGCTGACTGGTAGTGAAAAGCAGAGCATATTTAAAAAGAAATAGCGACAAGTTAAATACAGAAAGAATAGTCTAGTAGATAAACCTGCATCTAGTTTAAGAACATCACCCTTGGCCATACAAGGCCCTCCATGTTCCATCTGAAGACAAATACAATGCTTTCCTGATTATTTACAGATTTACTGCAAAGGTCCCAAAAAGGTCTAGTCATAGTGGACAGCATATGTTTAGGAACTATAAACAGTCACTGATGAGAATTACAGAGGAAGCACTAGGAGTAAAAATGAGAGTCCACAGAGCCAAAATTTAACATCATTTTACTAAGCAGAAGCACTTCTAACCTTATTTGAACCAAACATTTTTGGTAATTTATTATTCTAAGTCTCTCCATAGCAGCAGCTAATGTACATCTCCAAAACCCAAAATGAAGTCATCTTGTTCCTACCTGATCATCCAGCAGTGTTAAATTATAAATCAGCACTGATCTCCCAGGGGTAAATGTAATATTTCCCCTAGCTGGACTGAAGTCTTCTTCAGCAGGATTTGGTCCATCTTCTATCTGCAAAGAATTGATTTTCAACATAAGAAATATATAAAAGAGTAATACAAATACAGTAAAAGTACAACGGTCAATACACAGAGTGTGACATGCATAACAAATGAGTATCTGTTCAGTCATCTCCGGCTCACAGGCACACACATTCAGTTGTGAAAATCTGCTGTTTTGGCAGATGGAGTATGTCAGAGTAAGCACTCTAAAGAAATCATGTGTTGCCATAAAAAAGAGGAAGAAAATCACTTCCATACAGGCCTGTGCGGACTCTTTGGTGCCTACTGATGTATAAGTGAATCTAATATGAAGTATATTCATCCTGATTTATATCACTACTATTTCATAGTAAGTTCCAAGACAAAACAATAGCAGTTACTGGTTTTGTGTCTTCTCTGTCTTGACTTGTGATATTAAGGGAATTACAGTTAATACTGAAACCTAAGAGACTAGGAAGACTCCTACAGGCAATATGTTTGGTTTGGGTTTTTTTTTTTTTTTAGAAAATCCTGCAATTTTTCTTCAACATATACATATAAACTACACTGAGAGATGGATCATGAAAACAGTACAATTTTTTTGACCTTCAAACAAGGTCCAAAACAAGCAGATCTACAACAAATTACAGAGAAAATCTAATTCTGTATATTAACTATACATGCTGTATCTAGCATGCAATACAATCCAGCAGAAATCTTCAGAGATTTTGAGGTCCAGACTAAAACTTTGATGACGTGTAAGAACACCTGACAATGCATAAATAAATGTCCAAATGAAAGATTTCATATGCCATTTCAAAATACATAGCAGAATCAAAGCAAGGTAAGAAAAAACAACAATACAATAAAAGCAGTGACTATATCACATTAAAATCAAGCACATAAATAAGAGCCTAAATATTCAACATGAATAATTATTATGAAAGGTTTCAGCTTCTGGGAATTCAGGCAGCAGAGTTCAATAAAGTTCAATAAACACTGGTACTTGCACATTCTAATTTGGCAAAAGTATTAAAGACTCAGATGTTTATTCATAAAATACAAATCAATGTTGAAGAAATATTAAGTAAGACCTTTTTTATGCACTTAATACACATTGTTTTCCAATAACGCCAACTAATGCTGCCTCAAATATCTTCCTAAAAGAGAATACTTAGTTTTCTCTACTATCTCTCAATTTTTCTTCAAATTAAGTATTTTCCATTTGAGAGGTGGCACCTTGACATTTTATGAAGCAAATACAGACACAGGCATTTTGCCTCTATTTTACTTTTATAAACACTTCAGCAAGTTATGACTATGGCCTCACAGCTTTATCCCAACAGACAAAGGGATGAAGCCTTTCTGCTAAACTCACCTCAAAAGTCACGATGACCGTCCCGTAGGTTCCCCTCTCCCTAATTAGAGTGAGAGGCACAAATTCATTTCTGCCCCTGGGCTCATTCACTGTGATTAAGGCAGACTAATGAGGAAGAAAAGGGACAGGCAATCAGGCACAGATCAAATATCACAGCAGAAGGAAGAAACTGTTGCCATAGAAATAACCAAACTCCCACAGACAAGTTAATCCAATCTGCAAACCAGTCCACTGATGGCATACATTTCCTAGCAACCAATTAGTTCAGCTAATGAAAAGCTTGAAAGATTCCAGATTAAAAAAATTATCATAAATTATGCACGTTGAGTGTTACTTTTGGGGGTGTTTTAGTCTGAATTAACATAGTCAGTGTACACACAACACTGGCATATTAGTACTGGTATTTATAGGAGCCCCTAATCCTGTTAAAAATAGGTTTGCTCCATTAAAAAGTCATTTCTTAGATAACTAGCTGTAAGTGGGCCCTGTCTATCAAACTGTTGCACCTGAAAGATTTCAAGGAATTACGTCAGCTCATGGAACAGCATGACTTAGTATTGTGGTGCTAAAAATGTCTCATGTTTTTGTGCTTTTTCAGGGAATCCTCTACAAAGCTTGCATCACCATAATGATGTACACACAGCACAGTTTCTAACACAAACTCTGGTTTACTGCACATATTCTCCACACCACTAGAGTCAAACCAGTGTCCTATCACAGGTGTCATACAGTGAATATACCATGATGCTGTTGCCTCAGCTTAAGAGGTAAATACAAAACTCCTCACTAAACATTGGGAAATGTATATATTCTAAAGATTTCCAAATTTCATCTTTAACTTTCTTATGGTATTCTTCCTCACTTCTTCCCTGTTGTATTTGCATCTTACAGATGTGGGGCAGCAGGACAGTTTTTAGTTTTACACTTAAGATGCTCAACATAGTTATTCACACAACTGTGAGGCTTTCAGGCCATGTCTCAACATTGAAAAGCATGTACAAGCATTAAAACTGGATATATGTATGAATTACATACATATGTTTGAATTACCTCTAGGGAGATTTTCAAAGATGGAACTCACAATCAGTTTTGAAGGGATTCAGTTGAGCAACTAACCAGCACCTTTGACAATTTCACCTGTATGTTCCTAAAGCTTTCACACATACCATATAAAAAGCCATACCATGTTAAAAGAAATTATTCCGAAGGCATTGTCATTTGACAGGATTGTTACAGTGACAGATTTGGGGGAGCCAAGCTTTATCCCTGGAGATGGTTTCTGAAATGAACAAAACAAACAAACAAAGACATTCAATATGGTGCTGGTCAAATAATACACATTTTGATTTTACTGTCTTTTAAGAGTAAATTGCAGCCTATAGCACATTACATGTCTTTTTATTATCTTTTACAACGCACATTTTTAAAGCAACAGAAAGCACCAAAATAGTTGTGAATTATTGAGGGAAAACACTCTATACAGTCAACAGCAAAGTGCTTGAAACAAACTTTGTATAAGATTAATCATAGTTTGGAAATCTCTTTATGACACTATAGCAAATAAGGAACTAGGAATTAAGCATATAGCCCTGCCAGGAACTCTGAAGTGTTTCTTGTTTTTCCCCACACATTTGTATAAAACTGAAACTCTGAAGCTATTATACTCAGGTATCACATAATGGAAGCAAATCTTTACAGTGCTGTAAAAATGAGCTATGTTTATATACCAAAGGAAGAAGTGAAGGGAAAACATGCACTAAATCATCCCCTGGGATGTATAATTAATTATCAACAAAATGTAGTTTATCTTTACTGAACTGATATAAAACTTATTCATGAATTGTTACCTAAAAAAACAAAGTGAACTGGAACCCTTGCCTTGTAGCACAACTGCTGACACAGAACAGCATGAAGAGATTTATTGATATTGGTATGTCAAAAAATGCTGGTTTCTAGGTAAATCTTGTTTACCCTCTGCTTCTAAAGGTCTAGATGTCATCTTCCTTCTATGCAGAAAGACAGGAAAGGCTATGAGTCTCTTCACAGCGTAACTCTTCTGGGCTGTAGTACAACTTGGAATGTCCACAGCTGAATGCAGTGGACAGTCTCGGGCTTAATCTACATTACACAGCAACTTCATCAGAAGCCACATCCTTTGAAACATTCGAAGTCAAGCTGGACAGGGTTCTGAACAACCTGGTCTAGTTGACGATGTCCATGATGACTGGGAGGGGGGTTGACTAGATTACCTTAGAAGGCTCTTCCAACCCAAACCATTCTGTGATTCTGTCATACAGAGACACCCACAGGTATGGCAAAACCTTCTAAAAATCAGTAAGGACCATCCTAGCTAGTTTCCAGATTTTAATTCTTACCAGGACCCATAAGCGGTATCTGTGGAATACCAATCATTGATATCAGACTACCCACTGTTTTCTGGGCAACAGATAAATTGAAAAATTGATACTTACTGGTAGTGTCAAGTAAAATGTGAATGTCTCATCAGCCTCTGGAAGATCATCATCACAGACAGATATATACACGGTTCGATTTGTTTCTGTATCAGGTATAAATGCAGCTGCATATGTGTCAAAAAAAGTCCCCTGTGTTTTCTCCATCAATCTGCAATAAGCACACAAATGAATGCCCCCTCCTCTTCACCCCAATAGCCTAATATTATTCTAGACTCATCTAACAGTCTTCATACACCCTTTGCACATAGGCCTTCCCAAAATTTCCCCTGCTGTCATACAGTTATAGACAGAAGGTGGAGGTAACAGTCCCTTCTCACCATGCTGAGCAACCAGGGAAAACAAAAGAGATCAAAACAAAAAACACAACTCATTCAGAACCATTTATGACTTCCTTGCAAGTGGGTAACTTTTGCATAATGCACCTTATGAACAGTTTGTGAACAGATAAACTGTTCCTAGCATAGACGTTTATAACTCATAATACCCCAAGTGAAACTGAACTTTACCTTAAAATGCAACTGCCCTCTGCCTTCCTGCCTCACTCTAAGGAGGAGAGGGAGCCAAGGGCTTTAATCTAGATTAGTATTTTCACTGACAATGCTGTTAAGATTAAGTCTTCTATAATGAACAGCCTTGTTCTTATTTCTGGCAGTAGTGCTGGGAGTGATCGCTCTACACATGCAGTTGGACTTGTGGATCTCAAAGGTCTCTTCCAACCTCAAGAGTTCACTGATTCTATTGCATGTAAGGTGGTTAGAGGAGAGGAAACAAGGGCAGTAGTGTGAAGAAAGCAATGGGTACAGGTTAAGTGTACAGCTGAAAGCTGTGACTGAATGGAGAGAAGCAACCGAACATCTGAAACTACTAGACTTATAGGAACTAATCGATGGAACAAAAAAGGCTGTTTGTTAAAAAACCTGTTCTTCATTTGAGAACAGTGACATTAGAAATTTAGGGATGAGGAAACAAAGTATGGAAGGCATTTTATGTCTCTCCCCAATCAGTGGATATACTGGCAATTACTTCTTTTGTTTCTAAGCCAACAGCTGGCTAAACAAAAAGCTCTTACAAAACAGGCTATAAGCATCTTCCTGAAAGAGCTGGTCAAAATATTCATGTCAGAGACAAACCTTGAAAGCAATACTTTCAAAGCCCAACCACGTTTTCTCAAGGTTACAATAAAGTGTGAAATCCTTACTCTTCAATTTCTATTCTTTGTAATTTCTAAGACATATTTTTCACATTTAGGTACAGGAGAATAAAGTACTGTGCAGAAACATAGAAAATTTCTTTTGTCCAGAGACCACAAATTCATAAGCAGCACATCTCTTCTGGTATACTGCTTTTTGCTCACACAGTACTCATACTACATAGCATCATACTCCATGCAGGCATGGTATTAACACTTAAGAGGGGTTTAAAGTTCTAGAAGGAAGGTAGTGGAGATCACGATTAATAACAGTTAAGAAATAAAGGAAGCAATGCAAATATGCCAACTCTGATCTCCAAATGAATTGAACCATGTAATTGTTTTGATCCCTACAGAAATCTGATTAAAATAGTGCTCAACTGCAGGTCCTACAGCAATCTACAGAAAGGAAAAAAAGTTATAGATCCACATTTTCAGTGTGAGTTCATACCTGCAGTCAGAATCACCCACACATATACCAGTCTGCACTTCCACCTGAGCAGTCAAGAGTTGCCTCCTTGAGAAGTTTAGAATAGAATAGAATAGAATAGAATAGAATAGAATAGAATAGAATAGAATAGAATAGGACAGGTTGGAAAAGACCTTTGAGATCATTGTGTACAACCTGTCATCCAACACCATCTAATCAACTAAACCATGGCACCAAGCACCCCATCCAGTCTCTTTCTAAACACCTCCAATGAAGGTGACTCCACCACCTCCACAGGCAGCCCATTCCAATGGGCAATCACTCTCTCTGTATAGAAGTTCTTCCTAACATCCAGCCTAAACCTGTCCTGGCACAGCTTGAGACTGTGTCTTGTTCTGGAGCTGGTTGCCTGGGAGAAGAGACCAACCTCTGCCTGTCTACAACCTCCCTTCAGGTAGTCGTAGAGAGCAAGAAGGTCACCCCTGAGTGTCCTCTTCTCCAGGCTAAGCAACTCCAGCTCCCTCAGCCTCTCCTCATAGGGCTTGTGCTCCAAACCCCTCCCCAGCTTTGTGGCCCTTCCCTGCAGCCAGCAGGAATTTACCCAGTTTTGAGACACTGGGTGTTGCTTCTGCAAAGTGAAGCACCATCTCACTGAAACATCACCCTCCTTTTCACTGGCTAGATAAAAAGAAGACTTGATTCAAAACTTCAGGGAGATACTGAGGATGTAACCGGCATTGTCTCTTACCGACACAATGGCTGTGACGTTAGCAGGCTTCCCTGTCCTTTCAATTACAAGACGTATCACAGTTGTGCTTGTTTCATTAACTACAAATTCTGTTTGTCCACTGAACTTCACTTCTGTTTCTCCAAAAGTGAAATGAATGAGCAATGCTAAAAGCAAATAAACAAATAAAGAAGCAGAGGGCATCCCTATAGGGACAAAAAAAAAAAATAAAAAAAAAAAAGGGGGAAAGAAAAAAAAATAATTAAAAATAAATCGTAACTCTAAACCACATAAAACATTCACAGTCAACCTAATCAATCTAGTCAATGCTTCTCAACCCTTCAAATCTTGTTACTATCCTGTGAGCTTCAGAAATGAGAATTAAACATGCACAGGTCTCAGCTATAAGCAAGTCAGATAATGCAATTATCATCTATTTTTAATTCTCTTTTCATAATCTTCACCAAGTGCTTTTCTAGACAGGTTTTATGAACCCTTTTCAGTTGGAGGAATAACTTCTTTTAAGAAAAACAGTGACACTGGTGCAATTGCTTTCACTGTCAACCAACAGATAATTCACTTAGAAGCTGTCAATTATTTCCACTTTCTTTGCTCTCTCAGTTCTCTTTGGAAATAAACATGAATTGGCAGGAAAGGTGAAGGGCTGGGTGTCTGCAGTCATCTCATAAACCACCATCTGACATCCCACGGACCATGAAATGTTCTTAAACACTTGCATATTTTCTTGAGATTCTTTTCACTGCTTCTCTTCATCCCATGATTCTTCCATGTCTTCTTGTCATGGAGAATCACTGCGGCACATTTTAATGCCATTGTAATCTTTGTACAGCCAGACCTTTATTTTTCATTTGTTTCTGCACAATGTCTAGTTTCCTTTCTAGTTTCGTTATCTACAGCTTAAAACTGAAGTGGTTTATTCGTCTTACATCAGAGTCCAGTTAGGTAAAGTACAAGTTTAAGTTCCACTGAAGTCAAGATGCATTTTTGAGAGGCTCTGGCACTACAAATTGCTCTTCTGTGCAGAAGCTCTTATTACACAGTGCTGACAAGAACTAAGGAGCACATTTTGTGCCATAAGAATCTGAGAAACTGTTGACCAAAGCACAAGAACAAAGTTGTGCTCTGAACACCAAAAAGCACTACAGCATAGAGATCTGATGGACGAATTCTTTCAGCAAGTTGCTTTTAATCTGTACTTACTATTTAGTAATGCTGCTTCTTAAAAATTCCTGTACAAAAGAGACAACCAGTATTTGTGCAATTACACACAATTAAAATGTCATCTTGCTTAAAATTGTCTTTCTAATGTCTATGCTAACCAGACAAATCTAGTCAACGATGGTTGGATAAACTCGGTAGGATGTATTACATCAACATTAGCATCAATAATACTTAAGATCAGCCACGTTTGAAAAAACACTTGTTTCCACTATTTATGAGAGACAGTAAATAAATATTTATTCATAAATGATCAGTAAAACAGAAATCATGTGTATATTGAAACACATTTTTGTGAAGTTTGTACCAAATTTGTAATCAAAATACCCTTGAAGTCCAGCACAGATTCTAAGTGGTTTATGTAGGCAGTCAGGCGGCTTTAATCTTGTTCTCAACAGAGAAAAAGAAGATTAACAAGGATTCAGAAGGACTTCCAAGAGTCTGAGTCATCTTACAATAGATTCTGTGTAGAAAAGGGTTAATTTTACATCATGAAATAAACTGCATAGAGTCAAATTAAAGAACAAAAATTATCCACAAATATGACAAATTAAGTAAGTTGGAAGTACAGCCAAGAAAACTACCAGCCTCTCTTAGAATTCCTACAAGCAAATACTGGTGGCATGACAAAATTACCCAATTTAAATTATTTGTAATAGAAAACCCACCTAGCTCTACTGAATGTCACAGAGGAAACAGACAAACAGTGAAAGTGAATGCAAAAAAATAATGAATTATTAACCCTTTTCTCCATGAAAACAACTGTATCTACTATATTTTACCACCTATTTGAACGCATTTCATAACTTTCAGCAAAAATGTCACGCAGTAATTTTGCTGCAGAACTTCACACTGTTATAAATTTTTATGATCACAAATGGAGTCCTTCAAGATATCCATGGCTCCTACTGAGAATTCAATGTGTAAGAGGCTTTACAGGAATTACGCTTGATTCCTGCATATCTATCTATCCAGCAGTTCTAGCACAGAGAGAGCTCAGAGTCAGAAGCAAAGATACAATGCATATAACAAAACTCCCTGGTTTAAAAATTGCCAGCATTTCCCAAGCTGGTTTTGCTAATGTGCAAGACGTCTTTTCTTGCTTGCATGTGGAACTGCTCTGCAAACTACAAAACTTCAAGCTGGAGGGAGAACAGTTGTCTAACCTTTGTAAACTCTGAGACAATTGCACTGTCTGCAGACGCAGGCATCATCCATACTAAACTGAGGCATTTGTTGACCTTTTAGCTTCAGCTGTTACCTTGTCATAGACTTCACAAATATCTTCCCACGGTACATGCTTCTAGTAAATAATACTGAAAACACGATCCTTGAGGGCAAGATTACGAAGTTTAGAATTACTTGAATTCTATTACTTCTACTAGAGAGCATTCTGAAACTATAGGATTACTGCTGTGGAACAAGAGAGGTTTCACAATCATACCATCAATTATTTAGCTGGTGTGTATTCTTCCTTGTTACATTATTTGTACTAAGATTTACTTTGCACAACCTGCCAAAAGTAGTTTTTACTCTTCTTATATAAACTCAATTTTGAAAAATGACTATTATTTTGAAAAACTAATCTAATACAGTAAAAATTAATATAAATCAAGACTTAGAGAATGCAGAACAAATTTATTCCAATAGCTGAAAAGACATTATATGCCACGGTTTATTCCTTATTAATTTCATTGCATAATGGTTCAGCATGAGCCTTTGCATGATCAGGGGTTAAAAGACAACTCTTCCCCACACTTCTCACCCTGTTACTACTGGTGGGTTTGTTCTTTTGTAAGGCAGCTGAAACTCTAGTCCTTGTTCACTGCTACATTTTGTGTTTGGGGCATCAAACACTCTGCTTCAGCTAAAAATTACTGTGTTCAGCTATCTCAATCCAGGATATTTAGTCATGCTTTAAACTAGATTAATGACTCAAGGTCATTAAAATGTTTCTCAAATGACAAGAAGAAATGGAGGGCTATGCATCTTCAGGCATGGATAATTCAATGGACTATTTTTTAACTGTCTCATGGCTAAAACCATTTCAAATAATTATTTGTAGTATCAGCGGTAGTTTAAAGCCATGCTACTTACTAAGGCCTAGGCAATGTCTGTAATGAGTTTAACATCAAAGTCTTTCTCATCAAAACCAGAAGAAAGTACCTCTCAAAAAAAGAAAAAAATCATCTTGATGTTTTAATGGTATTAAAGAATCTTAGAAGTCTGAAAATCACATTCTGATGACATAACTAACAAAGAGGGTGAAGAAATCTACCCCATAACACCGAGACACAATCTTCAATGAGCACTCTCTTTTAGTCTGCATTTCGTGGCACTTCGTGAAGCACACTTGTGTTTTAACCCAAAGCACAGAATCACAGTGTAGGACACATCAGAGCATATACTGATTCCCCATAGCAATTTCCACAGTAATAACTCAGGAACTTACAGTTAATACAATTTACGGGAATATAATTTCAATCTATTGCCCATCTGGAACCAAGGAGATGCAGGCCACTGAAACTGGTGTTCCTCATAACTGATGAATTACCAGGATTAACCTCACCTTTATCACTCTGTTTCTGATACAAACTTTAAGGGTTTATAAAGAATGAGTAATCTTTTTCTGCAGATTTTCATAGTGGATTCCATGCTTAATAAATCAAAACCACAAAGAATGACAAGATCTCTTGGCTTTTTTCATTGAGGGATAAGGGAACCTACAGACTAGTGGCACGTGGAGAGGATGACAAAGGAAATAAAAGGGTTGTGTAAGATCCCAAATCTGAAATGAAAGTAGTGTAAAATGCCAGGCACACAATGGGCAATGGCTAAAGAAGGGGAAGTTGACTCACAAAGGAGCAGTAAGTATCCTGTTCCTCAGACTAGCCATTGCTGCTCAGCAGAAGGAACAAGCAGCTATGCTGAAGTAGACTCTCCCACCTAGCAACTACACCTTGATTTAGCAGTGCTCATCCTCCCACAACTCATTGTTTATTCTTGAAGTCCATGGACACAGCACAGTAGAGCAAGTGTAAAGCCTAGTGCACTTTTTACTGCTTGCCCTAGTCTACTCCCTGTGGTTACAAATACCCAGCCAAGTGGAACATTACAAAACTGGCATGCGTAGTACCCTGCATTGAGTACAGCATTACAGATATCAATGGTTGCCAGAGAGAAGTCTATTCACGGCAGAGATATCAGCACCCAGCAGCATCTTCTGTGGAGTACAATGGGAGAGATACATGTACCCTTTCATATGTAAAGAGGAGATTCTCTGTAGTACAAGGGAACAGCGCACAGCAAGAAGTTTCACAAGGCCATCACCCTTGCTGCACCTGTTGTAGAAAAATACTAAAAACCTGCATGTCTTTTTCTTTTAGGCATTCTCAGAACCATGGAAACTTACAACAGTATTGAAGAACAACCTAGGAAAACAGCAGAATTATAAAAACTTGATTTACTAAACCTCTGCTTTATATGGTGTCATGAGCTCAAATTAAGAGAGAAAGCTTTTATTTCGAACTGGAGCTTTTCTTGTCTCCAAGTTCCACAGTTCACACAATACACAAAGGAGGACACAGCAGCTGTGTCTGCAAAACCTGGCATTCGGACACTGGGTATTACCCAAGTCTGCTCTGTTGGTTGTAGTTTCCTTTCAGGTTTGGGCTTTTATTGTTTCGATGTGGGATAATTAAGCCTCTCATTCTCATACAAATCGGGAAAGAGAGTGCTCCGAAGGTACTATTTCAAAATAATTTTTCTGTATCTCTTTTCTGCCTTCAACCTACTTCAAGGTGGATGAAGCATAAGAATTACAGTAAGCCACCAGTACTGCTTCATCTGCAGCCCTGATAGCTGCAGCATTTGGGGCAAGAATCTGCCTCACAGACTTTCATGCACATTATTCTGTGTCACTAGATGGACCTTTGCTTCCTACTCTTCAGTCTTCCTCTTTACTACAAAGACATTCACAGTATCACAGTATTGCTAAGGTTGGAAGAGACCTCGAAGATCATCGAGTCCAACCTGTCACCACAGACCCCATGACTAGACCATGGCACCAAGTGCCACATCCAATCCCCTCTTGAACACCTCCAGGGACGGTGACTCCACCACCTCCCCGGGCAGCCCATTCCAATGATGAATCACTCTCTCAGTGAAGAACCTTCTCCTCGAGCCTAAACTTCCCCTGGGGCAGCTTGAGGCTGTGTCCCCTTGTTCTGGTGCTGGTTGCTAGGGAGAAGAGGCTAACCCCTTCCTGGCTACAACCACCTTTCAGGTAGTTGTAGAGAGCAATGAGGTCGCCCCTGAGCCTCCTCTTCTCCAGGCTAAACAGCCCCAGCTCCCTCAGCCTCTCCTCATAGGGCTTGTGCTCAAGGCCTCTCCCCAGCCTTGTTGCCCTTCTCTGGACACGTTCAAGTGTCTCAATGTCCTTCCTAAACTGAGGGGCCCAGAACTGGACACAGTACTCAAGGTGTGGCCTAACCAATGCAGAGTACAGGGGCACAATGACCTCCCAGCTCCTGCTGGCCACACTATTCCTAATGCAGGCCAGGATGCCGTTGGCCTTCTTGGCCACCTGGGCACACTGCTGGCTCATATTCAGGCAGCACTTAAAACCCCCCTTCTTATTACTAAGGTTGGAAAGTGCCAGCCAAAGCACAAATGCAGAATACTAGGTGCTGAAAATCCCTTTGTCAGCTTTCACTGTCCTGAAGTCTTTGGGCTGCTTACTTACTTATTCACTGCTCCTGTGACAGAATAGTGCCACAGTGCAACTTCAGGTGCTAAGAAGATTTACCTGTATTTGAGATTAACCGCATGGACATCTGTCTGTGATGCTCTTGACCATTTGCTTTCTAACAGTTGCAATATTTTAATTATTTATTCCCACATATATCAGTGGGAATGTCCAATTTAATGTAACTGGAACACCTCCAAATCAAAACTCTTCCTTATTCAATTTCCCTTGAAAAAGGCATGCACTCTTCAACACAGACATACTAAGGAAGGAAAGATGCTTAAGGTGCCTGCTGTTGTATTTATATTTACAAATCAGAACGTTAAATCTATCACCACGGCCAGGAAACAGCACTGAAGATGGTAAACCGGCAAGACACGGGCCTGATGAGACATCCAAATCATCTCATCATGTTTCCAGAGGTCACTGAGAGGTTACCAGTGTAGTAAGCCCAAAGCATCTGAGCAGATCTAAAATATACCCTTAAATGTTCTAAAGCATGTAATCATGACTGGGGAACGAAGTTCCATCTCTTAAGTCAGGTAGCAAGGCTTTCAGAGGTAACCACTGCCTCTGTTCTCAGTCTGAGCAGGGAATGAAGGACAAAACTCAAGCAGTGCTGAATCCACTACTTCTGTTTGCTATCTGCAAGCAGAGAGAACAGAACCCTCTTCTACAAACATTTGCAGTTACCCATTGTGGTAATTTTAGGCTATGACTTTACATTTTTTTCCACAGATCTTGAACAGAAAGGGGTAAAATGTAAATAAATCGCTATTGGGTGTAAAATTGCTAATTGGCTGGCCAAACAGAGAAACAGACAATTTTGACTAGCTGTAAGGTCCAGGTTATTTTTACTCCAGTGAAACAAACTGGGAGGCATTAAGCTTACTTTAGAAGAGAGATCAGAGTGTAGTGTAAGCAAACTTTGGCTGAAATCTGCTAATGAACAATGTGAAGAAATACACCAGTAGCAATCTGAATTTGCCCTAATTTGTACCAACAAAACTATGCTGATTTCAGCCACAGAACTTCAAATTTACCTCACGTAATTGATCAGACTCCATCTAGATCTAACTGCATGTTATAAAAAAGCCAAAACCAGGTAATATTTTTGAATAGTATCATAGTATCAGTCAGGATTGGAAGGGACCACAAGGATCATCTAGCTCCAACTCCCCTGCCATGGGCAGGGACACCCCGCACTAGATCAGGCTGGACAGAGCCTCATCCAGTCTGGTCTTAAACACCTCCAGGGGTGGGACCTCAACCACCTCCCTGGAGACTATCACAGTATCACCAAGGTTGGAAGAGACCTCGAAGATCATCGAGTCCAGCCTGTTACCACAGACCTCACGACTAGACCATGGCACCAAGTGCCATGTCTAATCCCCTCTTGAACACCTTCACGGACAGTGACTCCACCACCCGCCCGGGCAGCCCATTACAATGACAAATGACTCTCTCAGGGAAGAACTTTCTCCTCACCTCGAGCCTAAACTTCCCCTGGGGCAGCCTGAGACTGTGTCCTCTTGTTCTGGTACTGGCTGCCTGGGAGAAGAGACCAACCTCTGCCTGGCTACAACCTCCCTTCAGGTAGTTGTAGAGAGCAAGAAGGTCACCCCTCAGTCTCCTCTTCTCCAGGCTAAGCAACCCCAGCTCCCTCAGCCTTTCCTCATAGGGCTTGTGTTCCAAACCCCTCACCAACTTTGTTGCCCTTCTCTGGACACGTTCCAGCAAGACAACATCCTTCCTAAACTGAGGGGCCCAGAACTGGACACAGGACTCGAGGTGCGGCCTAACCAGTGCAGTGTACAGGGGCAGAATCACCTCCCTGCTCCTGCTGGCCACACTGTTCCTGATGCAGGCCAGGATGCCATTGGCCTTCCTGGCCACCTGGGCACACTGCTGGCTCATGTTCAGGGAGCTGTCGATCAGCACCCCCAGGTCCCTCTCTGTTTGGCAGCTCTCCAGCCACTCTGACCCCAGCCTGTAGCTCTGCATGGGGTTGCTGTGGCCAAAGTGCAGCATCCGGCACTTGGATTTGTTGAATGCCATCATGCTGGACTCTGCCCATCTGTCCAGTCAGTTGAGGTCCCTCTGCAGAGCCCTTCCGCCCTCTAACAGATCAAGACCTGCTCCCAACTTGGTGTCATCTGCAAATTGGCTGATGACTGTCTCAATTCCCTCATCCAGATTATCAATGAAGATATTAAAGAGGATGGGGCCCAGCACTAATCCCTGGTGGACACCACTGGTGACTGACCTCCAGCTGGATGTACCACCATTCACCATCACTCTCTGGTCTCAGCCCTCCAGCCAGCTCCTAAACCTATTCCAGGGCTCACAACTCTCATGGTGAAGAACTTCCTCCTCACATCTAGCCTGAATCTCCCCACCTCCAGCTTCATTCCATTCCCCCTAGTCCTATCGCTACCTGATAGCCTGAGAAGTCCCTCCCCAACCTTCTTGTAGGCCCCCTTCAGATACTGGTAGGCCACATTTAGGTTACCTTCACAGTACCACACAGTATCACAGTATCACCAAGGTTGGAAGGGACCTCAAAGATCATCGAGTCCAACCTGTCACCACAGACCTCATGACGAGACCACAGCACCAAGTTCCATGTCCAATCCCCTCTTGAACACCTTGGAGCCTTCTCTTCTCCAGACTGAACAGACCCACCTCTTTCAGTCTGTCCTCATAGAAGAGGTGCTCCAGCCCTCTGATCATCCTCGTGGCCCCTCTCTGGACACCTTCCAGCACCTCCATATCCCTCTTGTAATAGGGGCTCCAGAACTGGAGGCAGTACTCCAGGTGGGGTCTCACCAGAGCTGAGTAGAGGGGGAGAATCCCCTTCCTTGACCTGCTGGCCACACTTCTCTTGGTGCAGCCCAGGATCTGATTGACTTTCTGGGCTGCAAGTGCACATAGTTCTTTTTACCATCTAGTATAGGTTTAAGCAAAAGGTAAATCTAGTTTTCAGCTCCACATTGGAAATCTTCACCCACCTACACAGTTCTAATGAAAACTGCAGACATCTTTCACTAATAGGAATTATTTTACAGGATTTTCCAGAACTCCTGTCTAGCTTGAGACACTACAAGCACTCATACTGGCTCTCAGATGTTTTCTTGCACACACACAATTTAAAAATGGCAAGGAGACAGAATAAAAGCAACAGACAAACATAAACAAAGAAAGTACTCATGAAGATGCTTAGCACTGCCAGCTCATGTAAAGTAACTGGATGACTGAGCTTGCCACAGGACTAAGCTCTTACACATATGTAACCATGAACTCAGATGAGGAAGGATTCAGGGAGGAACACCCATTTTATCTACTTCAGTAAAGAGACGACTTTTCACAATAATTTCCATTTCCAGCCCTAATTTGAAGGTTTGTCCCACATCCTCAGCACTTGTACTTTAAGTTTTCCACCACGTGAGCTGAGGACGAAACTGCCACAGCTTCAAGTACCTGGCACTTATCCTGAATGAAGTACTGTGGCCTGTATGAATAGCATGTATCAGACAAAGTAATTTCGGGCTCCTGCAGTTCACCAGTTATTTTGTCACATTTAAAACCAGAAATACAACAACCAGTTTTGCTGTAGTGCTTCACACATCATAATCTTGGAAGAAAATCCAAACCTGTAAGGGCTAGAACCGTGAATTACAGACTCACAGCAGAGATGGATGACTTTATTTCAGGTATACGGACAGATGAATTATTACCTTCCAAAGTGGATTCTTACATGTTAATACACATGTATGAGCCAAATAGAATTTTTATGTGCTGCCTATTGATTAGAATAATTGTCTCAGTGGGATATTCTTGAGTGCATGAGAGTATATTATTAAGCATGAAAATCAGTTGCAGCTATGGATTTTAAATCTAAGAAGTATATCAATGCAAGCTTTCTTTATAGAGGGAAATGTATAATTTTTTTTTATTAGATTGCAGCAAAAAATGTTGGGTTTATAACAGATCTGTATGTTACAAAGTCCCCCTGGCAGACCTGCTTTCTACTGAAGTAAAAATAGGCACCATTTTCAAGAAGATGATTAGCATGAGGCCCTCACTCTAATCTATACAAGTGAATGGATCCCTTAAATCTGGGTGATCCATTTTTAAATAAAACACATAATAAAAGTATTTATGTGGTAAAATTTGTTTGGGTTCAAAGACTCCTCACACTACCTTTATCGTGTATTGTGATTTCCTTGGCTTTCTAAACCTTTTAACCTATGTCACAATTTAATAATCACTGTTTAATAATTATAATCATTCCCTTATTAACTGGGTATTTCTTTGCCGTCTTCTAAGGCACCCCGTAGTTCAAGACAAGGAAATCTCTTTGTTGATTAGTTATTTAAGACCAGCAACAATAACTATGCTGGGAAGAAAGGTGCTTTGAGAGGATTACACAGAGCTAGTTCTCAACAGCACCAAGCAGAGAGCAGCAAATTACAAACCCAAGTACTTCATTGCATGTAATCAAATTGGCTGGTTGAAATGCTAATTGCCTTTCAGCAAAGCTGAAGGCAGACAGGGGACCCTGTGCTTCACAGAACGACATGCATTTTTTTACCCCACTTCTGCACCATTGTCTTGCTGAGAATTATTCAAAATCTATTCATAAAGGTAGTTCTTTTCCTAACCTTTAAAAATGTGGGAAATTTCTAAACCTCTGACCAACACCTCGGATCTGTGGGTCTGCCAAACCCATAACAGATGGCTGAATTAAGGCCATGTTAAATCCTTAATGAAGCAAAGCTTGAAACAATTCAGAGCAGCCACGTATGGGACCAGTCCAGGACAAGCGACTGAGGAGATGGAAGTTTCTTTAGTCATCTGAACATGAGAATCAAAACTGTACTCTAAATAGTAAATCTCCAGTAGACAGAAAAGGAGATAACCAAAGAAAGATATATTGGTAAGTAAAAAGATACAGCATTCTAGAGGAAACTCTGTCTTCAACTTGATAATAAAAAATAAAAAACACAACATCTTCTCTGTTGATTAATCTCAGTACAGAAATTCAGCCTGCCAAATAAGGCTGTCTAAATAAGTACAGCTTTATCTTAATAGCAACCTTGGTTTTGACTTACAAATTATTTCAGTAAAAGGCTTTTAGCAACTTTAATGAGTTTTACAGGGAAAAACTCATTAAGCCAAACGATGAAACAGTGTTTTCCATATTTTAAGTGTATTTCAGAACTCCTGGCTCCCAAATTCTTTCTGCAACAGGAGTTTACTTCTCAAAATGGGAATAAACAAACTCAATTTTGAAAATGTTTATTGACAAACAGTATTTTCTAGTGAGATTATTCACTCAAAGAATGGCTTTGGCTTTTCAGAAAAAGAAAACTAACAGCAAATGACTTGTGATTCAGTAACTTTTTTAGACTGAAAAAAAGGACTAAAAAAAATTTAAGTGGGTCCATCAGGACTCTAAAGCTGATTCCACCTATCAATAATTTTTCCTTAGGAAACAATAATGTTAGACAGATGTAATTCTTGACTTTCTGAAACTATGATAAATGCCTAAAATCAACAGCAGTGTTTCTGCAAGATTCTATTTGATGATGGAGAAGTTATAAAGCTCCTGAGTCTTCATTCAGAAGTATTCACATACTGCGCATGTTTGTTCCTAGTGAGGAAAAGTGTTACATTCCCTAAACTGGTCAGTCTTGTAGAGCTGACACAATCCTGATTTCTACAAGGGAGTAAAACCAATCAATAGGATTACACAAGTAAAAATAGATATGTAGGTGATATATCTTTAGCAGGTCAAGGCCTCATACTCCTCGAGCAAGGAATTTCATTATATTCTTTCAATTTTCTCTCACCTACATAACTTTTTGTAGTTCTTTGTGAACAACTAAGTTGCTCCTATAACAAGAACAGAGTGGAAGATACTAGCCAAAAAAGAGAAAAATCAGAGTGCATGGTAATCCAGCAACAAAATTAAGCTAAATTGTCTCAAACACCCTACCACAAATAACAGGGAAAGCTGGATATGCACTTTAGTGTTTTGATGCTTTCTAAACCAATTTAGACTAAAAAAACTTTGGATGAAGTTGAGACAAACTTCAGTTCTCCCTTTCTTGGAAGTCTGATGCAGGGACACAACTTTTCCATCAGGTTTTCCATTAAATATTCTCAGATTAAAGTTGATTTTTTAAAAGACCATTGCTATGTACTTTCAAAAGTACAATAATTAGCAATCACCTCATCGTTTCCACATTGTAATTCTGAACTATGGTTCTTCCATGATGACATCAAAGGTGATTTGGGGGTCATCCCCTTTTTTTTTTTCTCCCAAATTGCCCTAATTTTTTTTGTTCCTTATGACAGAGATTCTTACAGACATCTGCAGTGGTATTATCTTTTAGTGCAGTGCAGGAAAGGTGTATGCTTTCACAGTTTTTGCCATAGTTCAGTTTCAGACAGCACAGCCAAGTAAAGTGTGAGCATTCTTCCTTTTTAATGGCATTCCAAAAACACACACAAAAAAAAAAAAAAAAAAAAGGGGGCAAAAGCAAAACAAAACACAGCTGGAAAACAGTAAGTTTAAATAACAGAATTCCACATCTACTAGAAGTTTTAATAACAGGCTATGATTTAGACTTGATTCTGAAAATTTGACTCAAATAAATCTCAAGGCAATTTCCAAGGGAAGCACTGCTTTGAATGCACAGGGAACAATCTCATTCATTAGTGTCAACTCTTTAAAACTCATCCAGTACTATTTTTCAGCCTTAAAAACACTGACAGCACCACTAGTTCTCACAAAAGCAAATATCATTCTTTCTGTTGATTCCTATGTGACCAGGACACCACAATTACAAGCTAATAAGCATGTGCTCCCATTATCAATGATAATTAGCTCACTCAGATGCAAATTACTAAATATCATTTACTTCTCCACATAAAGCTATTAAAAAACAAGTCTATCAGAGAGCCAGTAAAGCACAAAACCGTATCCTGGAAATCACTAAGATAAATATTGGTAAGAATGACAAATTAGGAATTAAGAATTGTACAGCCTTGGAATACATTAGCTTGTCTACGTTATCAAGTATTTGTCCAACTCAATTCAAAGCTTAATATGCCACAAATTAATTTCCTCGGGAATCTGGTCCTCCTTTCCACATGGGAATACTGAATATATTTAGTAGGAGAAAGCTTGTTTTAGGCTTGATGGACTAAATAGATCACATTTTACCTTCAGTTACGAAACTGCCCTCATGGCAGATTGTCGAAATGCTTTTATGTGACTGAAAGACTCATTCTAGATTATGTGTGTAAAGTACTATCGGGGGGAGTGGGGGAAACACACACCACCAAAACCAAAACGCAAAACCCAAACCCAAAACCCCAACACTTTCAGTTTCTAGATAACGAGTAAGATTTTTTTTACAAAGACATGTTAATTCACATCTGCACTACAAAGCAATGAGAGACTCATTTAAAAACGATGCCTGATGTTTGGCAAGCAGTTGTGTATACATTTATCTGGGCTCGCCAGAGTGAATTATGTGGAGTCTTACATAGGAGCAGCATATCAAAAGCCAAGAAGCAGAAGCGGTATTTCCAACAGCAATCGCTTACATGTCATATTTTAATTATTAACTCATTCCTTATCAGATGATGACTTGAAAAATTCATTCTTTTAACTCACTCTTCTTTGGAATACACAACGCACATGCAGCTCCTCCGCTTCCTTTTATTTTCACCCTAATTTTATGCGGTCAAATTAACGCTTTGTGCGGTTTTGAGAGTTTAAAAATCGCCTGCTAGGACACTTCAGTCTGAGTTTCATTCTTGATATGATCCCCCGAGAACAGGATTTTCCATTGGAAAGACTGCTGCCTCCACCTGCCCTGTTCTGCAGAGCAGAAAGAGGAGCTGAGGGGAACAACAGAAACCTTATCAGACTCTCAGTGTCGCGCAGCCACTCACGGGTGAGCGACACGCCGACTGCCTATTCAACCCTGTCCCTGCTGCAACAGGTGCGGCTGGCAGAACCCTCAGCCACAGCGCACCTCCGCAGCTGATACAGAAGGCTTCCAAAGCCACCACCACCACAGAGACAGAGAGACAGCAAACCTACCTAGACCCGGGGACATGGACATCCGTGTCTTCTGGACTCAGCCAGCCGCCTGCACGCTCTCTGTCACTCACGCATTATGCATTCCCCTCTCCTACTCCTCCCTCTGCTCCGCGCAGCGTCCAGCACTCTCCTCCCTCTCCTGACTCCTGCTGCCTTCCCGCTGCTGTGGAGATAAAAGGGGGTGGGATGGAAGAGGACAAGAGTGGGGTGGTGGTGTTTTCTTGTTGCTGGTTTGGGTCTGCTTGGTGGTTTTGTTTGTTTGGTTGGTTGGTTGGTTGGTTAAACCCCACCAACTGTCCTTGGGCTGCTGTACTTGAGATGGAGCTAGCTCCTCCAGCTATTTTCCCATGGTTCTTGCACCTAGCTAAGGCTAAACTGGGCTTACTACTGGTGGCAGCAAAACTGCCAGGTTTTCTTGCTTGATTATGACAGATTTTGGATTCAAGTCCTCAGCTGCACCAGGACATGCGGCTCATCTTAATTCACAGCTAGTCAGTGCTCAACATTTCCAATCCTAGATCCTAGCATTCAGGAATCAGTAATTTCTCTAACACCAAATCTATGTGGGTTTTTTATGGTCACCACCATTCCAAACGAATCCTGAAACCGAGCAGAGATTACAAAGATTCAAAGGCAGTACTCAGATCTGGCTCATAAACTCCCCAATTCTCCCATTTAACAGTAAATAAGTCTAAAACTCCCTATTTAAACAATAAACATTGATCTGTCTAAGCCCCAAAACACAGAAAATAATGGATTTTGATGGAATTTTACTTAGTCCCATTTACACAGTCTTGACTATATTTCCAGAACCTGTGAGATAGCTACTAGATCCTACATGCTGCTGCAGCAGCACGATTTCCTGTGGCTGAATCCTGTTAGATCTTCAACACTCCCAAACTCCCTGAATCTCTGGTACAAAAGGAAATCTTTCTATTAGTTTTTTTTAAAAGCACTGATTCCAGCTCCATGAAGGGTCCAACTCCCAACTCAGTCTGCAGCAGTACACAACCATATATCAGGTACTTGGAGCTTGATGGATCCTGGTTTGTTGTTTATTTTTTGCTTGTTTGGTTGGGGCTTTTTGTTTGTTTGGTTTTGAGTGTGTTTCAAATATCAGTCCATTCTGTCAAAAAAGTACATCTTAGTAGCTCAAAAAATCATGTCTCCAACACAACTTGGTGCCAAAGCAACACAACAACTGACAAGCATCTAATGTGAAACTTAACAGATGTGGTTTTCAGAATCCCACGTTGCTTATCAGCATTGAACACACAGAATCTAGTGTAAATGCCTATTTTAATGCATATTAGCATACACATATTTAGAAACTAAACCAATTATAACTCCTGCTCTAATTTTAGATGCAAATACTCAAATTTTGCATCTAGTGTACTTACAGAAAGAGCACAGCAAATGTTCAGCACAAAATGGGATTCTGCCCTGAATGAAACTAAATGCTGGAACATGTCCAAAGAAGGGCCATGAGGATGATCAGAGGGCTGGAGCACCTATTCTGTGGAGATAGACTGAGAGAGTTGGGGTTGTTCATTTTGGAGAAGAAAAAGCTCTGAGGAGACCTTATTGTGGCCTTGCAGTAACTAAAGGAGGCTACAAGAAAGCTGGGGAGGGACTTTTTAGGGTGTCAAGTAGTGATAGGACTAGGGGGAGTGGATCCAAGGTAGAGGAGGGAAGATATAGACTAGATATCAGGAAGAAGTTCTTCACCATGAGGGTGGTGAGACACTGGAGCAGGTTGCTTAGGGAGGTGCTGGAAGCCACATCCCTGGAGGTTTTTGCAGCCAGGCTGGATGTGGCTCTGGACAATGTGATCTAGTGGAGGGTGTCCTTGGCCATGGCAGGGGGGTTGAAACTAGATGATCTTTGAGGTCCCTTCCAACCTTGACAATTCTATGATTCTGTGAAATTATTTTTTGTACCTTTGTTATAATATGCTCAGAATTCACCTATTGCAAATGAGCTTCCTTTGCTTTGTTTTTCATTTATTTGGAGCATATAGGAAAAGCAATCACTGTGATACAAATCACATAGAGAAAAAACACTAATTCTGCTAAGGCTACTCTTTGAATACAGAAGGAAGGAATAGAGCACACAAGAATTAGAGCTATAAAAGTAGTAGGAAGTATGGCTGCCACCAACAGCTGTCAAGCTGCTCAGGCATCAAGAGGGCTGCCTTAATAGTCATCAGTTCTTACATATGGCAGACCTGAGCACATTAAATTATACTAAGACAGAAAACAACTAGAGAGTGAGAACATTTTCAGTTTTCATCATACCACTCGTAGAGACCTGTGCTTCCCTTTGTTTCACACAAGGATGAGACAGAGCTCCCATGGGATTATGCAGTGGCTGTCCTCAACCAGCTGGAAGGTTGTTGGTGATTGACAAGGGACACTCCACATGCACTTTTAACAGCTCAGCATGCTGCCCACACAACACTCCTGGCCCTTAGAAATGTCAGGGATAAACAATCAGGCCTGGTGTTGGACCTACAATAAATGTGGCATTGCACAGAGCTATGCCTGCAGGTCAGCCTTTACTTCTCAATACAAGCAGTAAATAAGGTGTAGTAAGCACAGACCTCAATTCTTTGTTTGTTTGGATTTCCTTTGTTTGGGATTCATTGAAACTCTGCAAGTTAAAAATGGCCCTGCTGCAAGTAAATCAATATTGAAAAGCAGCAGCAATAGAATCAATGGACTCCAGTTTGTTTGTTTGTTTTGAAATCTTGCCTTGTCCCTTTACTGGCATCATCTGAAAGGAAAGACCAAAGAAGAGGGAGTTAGAAGAAGGAACAAATCCCTGAGAAGGAAAGCAAGACTTAAAGGAGCAAGAAGACAAACCAAAATCTAAACCAAGGACTTAAGAAGGGAGTGATTTTACTTCCCACTTATGCTTTTGTTTCTGTTGAGATTGTGAGGGCTTATGAAGGCCAGTTGGTTTTCAGTCACAGGCTCTTGCAATCTGAATATCGGAAAGCAAAAATAAATGTTGATAACATGTTTTTTCTGAATATCCACAGATGCCACTAAAATCAAGATTTATTTTCACCTGTGGCATCCAAGCTTCAAAAAATCTAAGCCAAGCAAATGAGGAGATTATGAGAAGTTTGACATTTTCATTGTGCACAGATTTTCACATTTTTTCTGTCATCTTAAACTGAAGCAGATTGAACTACTCAGAATAAGGAACATTAAGCACGTGCATAGACCAGAAACAAGTTTACCTCTTCTCTTTTAATACAACACAACAACCCAAAAATATGTAGCATACATCAAACACAGTTCCAACTAGTTCCAGACTATAGGCAGAATACTGAGACTGATCTTGCTCCTTTCTTTCACAAGACACACATTACTTGCTGGCAAGAAATTAATGTGGTTTGTATCCTCACAAGTCCATGGGACCGGATGGGATCCATCCTAGGGTGCTGAGCGCTGACAGATGAGCTGGCCAAGACGCTCTCCATCATTTTTCAGCAGTCCTGGCTCACTGGAGAGGTCCCAGAAGACTGGAAGCTGCCAGCGTGGTGCCCATCCACAAGAAGGGCCAGTTGGAAGAGCCAGGGAATTCTAGGCCTGTCAGCCTGACCTCAGTGCCAGGCAAGATTATGGAACGGCTCATCTTGAGTGCGATCGCACAGCACTTACAGGATGGCCAGGGGCTCAGGCCTAGCCAGCATGGATTTAGGAAGGGCAGGTCCTGCCTGACCAACCTGATCTCCTTCTATGATCAGGTGACTGCCTGGTGGATGTGGGGAGGCCTGTGGATGTGGTCTACCTGGACCTCAGCAAGGCCTTTGACACCATCCCCCACAGCAAACTCCTGGCCAAGCTGGCAGCCCATGGCTTGGACAGGATCACACTGCGTTGGGTTAGGAACTGGCTGGAGGGCCGAGCCCAGAGAGTGGTGGTGAATGGTGCCACATCCAGCTGGCGGCCTGTCACTAGTGGTGTGCCCCAAAGATCAGTGCTGGGCCCCATGCTCTTCAACATCTTTATTGATGATCTGGATGAGGGCATTGAGTCCATCATCAGTAAATTTGCAGATGACACCAAGCTGGGGGCAGCAGTTGATCTGCTGGAGGGCAGAGAGGCTTTGCAGAGGCACCTTGACAGGCTGGACAGATGGGCAGAGTCCAATGGCATGAGATTTAACACATCCAAGTGCCGGGTTCTGCACATTGGCCACAGCAACCCCAGGCAGTGCTACAGGCTGGGATCAGAGTGGCTGGAGAGCGGCCAGGCAGAGAGGGACCTGGGGGTACTGGTTGATTGTAGGCTGAACATGAGCCTGCAGTGTGCCCAGGCAGCCAAGAAGGCCAATGGCATCCTGGCCTGCATCAGGAAGAGTGTGGCCAGCAGGAGCAGGGAGGTCATTCTGCCCCTGTACACTGCACTGGTTAGGCCACACCTTGAGTCCTGTGTCCAGTTCTGGGCCCCTCAGTTTAGGAAGGATGTTGACTTGCTGGAACGTGTCCAGAGAAGGGCAACAAAGTTGGTGAGGGGTTTGGAACACAAGCCCTATGAGGAAAGGCTGAGGGAGCTGGGGTTGCTTAGCCTGGAGGAGACTGAGGGGTGACCTTCTTGCTCTCTACAACTACCTGAAGGGAGGTTGTAGACAGGCAGAGGTTGGTCTCTTCTCCCAGGCAGCCAGTACCAGAACAAGAGGACACAGTCTCAGGCTGTGCCAGGGGAGGTTTAGGCTGGATGTTAGGAAGAAGTTCTATACAGAGAGAGTGATTGCCCATTGGAATCGGCTGCCCGTGGAGGTGGTGGAGTCACCTTCATTGGAGGTGTTCAGGAGGAGACTTGATGGGGTGCTTGGTGCCATGGTTTAGTTGTTTAGGTGGGTTGGATTGGTTGATGGGTTGGATGCAATGATCTTGAAGGTCTCTTTCAACCTGGTCTATTGTATTATTTTTGTATTATTATTATTATTATTATTGGTTTGTTTCCTGAAAAGTGTATTTCTCTTCTAGTGGTGGTCCATGGTGGTGAGCATTTCTGCAATACAGAAAATTTTTAAGACCACCACAAGCAGTTATATTCTTCCCTGTGTAGCTTTAGTTTGGTATTTGATTCTGTAAAAATAATTGTTTCCTTGGCTGATGTCGAGAATGCTTTCTCTGTGTTCTTTCTCATTACTCCTCAATGTCATTCACACTGGGAAGCAGATCAAACTGGTAGTGTTGAAAGAAACAGCAGCCAGAACTACAGAACATGACTTTGGTAGCATGGTCTTCTAAAAAGCTTAAAGTCCTGCTTTGAAGGAGGCAGGACTGACCAAGACTCCTACCAAAGAAGTGTGCTCACCCTGGAGCTTGGCTAGCCTGTGTTACTGGGCTTCTGACCGCTACCCTAGAGCAGTTCTTCACTATCTGAAATGAGGTTTCTGACCACTTTCCTGCCATCTAGCCACACTCTGTGGAGACTCCTATCCAGCTACCCCATGCCACAGAAATGCATAACCATTGTCAGGTATCACCTAGTGTTTCTTCATCAGCACCAGGTGCTTGCACTGCTGTCTTTCCTGAACTGCTCCACATCCTTCCTGTCATGCTGGGAATGCTTTAATCATAAAACATTGATTTTACTGCATAGCTTCCTGATGGATAACCAAACACATGAAAGAAAGAACACACAGTAGACAAATAAAACCAGCACTGATAATCTGAGAAGACTGCATGACACAACTTGAATATCATGCTTCTGAGCCACTGGTTTTTGTCAAGCTGGTTGATGTGCAGACCTATGTAGATAAACTGAAGTTTTAATCTTCTATTTTTCAGAGATGTCCAGGATTTAGGAAACTGAAAAACAAGAATTTCCAAGCAGATTGTGCTCTTTCTTTTTTGGACAGACAAACACTAATTTGTTTATGCTTTCTGTGGTTGGCTTGTCAAAACTTTCTATGGTACAGCTCCTTACTGGTATACTGATAACCCATGCTGATGTTCATATTTAAAAAGAGCTTTTAACTAAAAGGGGAAAATTAAAAGAAATATTCCTATTATCAGGAAAAACAACCAATGCTTAATGCGAGGTTGATATGTTTTAACACACATTACAGCAGAAATGCTATGCATTCCCTTTTTACCCCCAGCACAATTTTTTGCTACTTTGTCAAGACTTCCACCACAAAAAAGACTTTTGGAAAATGTTAATTTAAATGTGTTCAAGTGTAAAAACCTGAACAAAGGAGTGAGCAAACAGAATCACAGAATCAACCAGGTTGGAAGAGACCTCCAAGACTGTCAAGTCCAACTGACCACCCAACACCATCTAATCGACTAAACCATGGCACTAAGTGCCTCATCCAGTCTTTTCTTAAACACCTCCAGGGATGCTGACCCCACCACCTCCCTGAGCAGCCCATTCCAATGGCCAATCTCTCTTTCTGTGAAGAACTTCTTTCTAAGATCGAGCTTAAACTTCCCCCTGAGCAGCTTGGGACTGTGCCCTCTTGTTCTGTTGCTGGTTGCCAACTTTGTTTCAACTTGCTGCATCTCAGATTTGGCTGATGGAGATCCAACATGCTATTCTGGCACAATTTCTGTCATTTTGTGTCATTACAATGATGAGAAAAGAATGCCATCTCTGAGGAGATGGTCTGGTCTTGCAGTGTTCAGTAGCTCCTTTCACACTATTCTGGGTATTTACTGGCCTGTGTGTCACATGGAGAAACAGCAAGAACCACATGTCTGCCATCTCCTCTTGTGTCCTTATTGCTGCTAAATAAAGTTGCAGCCTCCTTTCTTCCAGTCAAGTGTGTCCAGCTCTTCATCTGCTGCTTGTCACTGAGAATTCCATTAATACACACAATTTCAGAGCACGAGGTTGTCAATTCAAAAAGAACTCTTACCAAAAGAGTATTTTTTTAAAAAGACAAAAAAAAATCAGAAAAATCTGCTCTAGATTGCTTCTAATGTCCAAGTTCTCAAGAAGTATTTCAGACTAATAAAGATTAAAGCATACAACTCCACTTGTTTTTTTCAGTTCACAGATAGGCATTTTGTTTGCTTCCTTTTGAATGAGGAAAAAAACCTATTCAGAAACACAGATCACTTAGGTTTTCAGCTTCAGAGTTGGCTCTTCTCTGAAACTCTTTTAAGCGAAACGCCAAAGTGTTTACTTATTTGTTGCTTACTTTACCCCCTTGAGATCTAAGAGAGTAAATGTGAAATTAAGTAGCCACAATAAGCTTCCAAAGTAAAGCTTCAAGGCCAGAATTTCAGAAGTAACTATTTTCCACATTTATGATTTTATTTTCCTCACTGTGGGTGTCCTGGCACACATCCTTGCTGTAAATTTCTGTCTTCTGATGCTGTGATAGTGATCCTAGTGAAGCATGCAGAGGAAGTAAAAACCTAGCAGCTGCTAATGCAGAGGATAACACGTGCTCTTTGCAGAGCTGCTCTGCAGGGGAAAAAGGTGAAACTGCTCTTGACACGTCTGCTGTCGATTTAATTTGTACTTTGTCCTGAGCAAAATTCAAGACCTTCAGGATTTTCATTTTCTTAGCATAATGCTTGACCTGCATCAGTTTTGAGCTAATTAAACAGTTTTAAACTAATGAAGTAACTGTCCAACTTTACTTTTTATTATATTTTAAATGTCACAACTATGAAGTTATGTGCTTATTATCTCCCTATTCCCTGCCATGCCTGAAATTTGAGTACATTAGATGAAAGGAAGTGGAAAACCAAACCACTTAATTATGCTGCAAGGCACCCTAAAACAACTGTACAAAAAGGTTGTGTATATGATTTGTTATTCATTTCCTAGGTACTGCAAAATCCCTCACTGATGCAGGGCTTCTATGAAATGCACTTTCAGAAAGCCTTTGAATTTATGGCTTTGCAAATCAAAAGCAAGAGGTGATTCAGACCAGAAATAGGAATGTTCCATGAGAAAGTGACACCTGAAGGAGAAAGCATTGAAATGCACATTTGGGGCATAAAGCATAAATCAATGAAGCCCATGTTGTTTAAAATCTGCATAAGATCAACTAACTTGGTCTTTTAAAGTTGTTTCCAGTTTGTGCCCACCATGTGTGGTGCTTCCCTGTGGTTTGTTGTTTTACTTCAATGGCAGAGGGAGGAAACCAACAAAGCTCAGTGACCATACTGCATAGCACAATGTAACCATGGAAGCATTTGTCCGCTTGTCAGAGCCTCTCCAGAACAATTCAGCCATTCATTCCATTGAATCAATATTGAAGCTTTTAAGATTTATTACATGAGGGTGGAGGAGAAACTAATAAAGCAAATTCCTTGTTGCTTCCCATTAAATATGTCACAGTAGGGATATTAATTCCCTGTAAACACTTTACTGACATCATGTGGGCTATGTTACTGTCTCTCCTTATGGAGGGATTTACTGATAATGTATTTGCATTAACATGCCTGATACTCACTGAAAGAACTTAAAGGTTCCTGACACACTCTACTGTCCTGCATAGAAGCTGAATCAAATAGAAGGACAAAAGTTGTAAGAAATCAGGAGTGGGGAGGGAATCCGTTTTAAAATTCATGAAAATGTTCCCATCAAAGAGTTTCTATTTCTACTTGAGCACTTGCTTATCTAGGTCATAAATTGGACATTTGTAATCATACTTTAAGTGCTTAAAAAGTTGAATTGGGTCATTTATTTCACTATCATATTGATTGAAAGGTGGAAATGACAAAGGTAAAGGAAGAGCTGAAACCAGCATGTTTTTAGGGAAGAACAGCCATTTCTTCACCTCTATACTGATAAATGCCCCAGGTTAAAGATAACTATAGGAATTGGTTTATTTTTTCTTTTTTTTAATCAACTTTATACTGAAAATATGAAAGAAAGCATTACAAGGTGTTTACAGTTACAGTACCGCTGCTGCTACTAATATCAGGAGCAGAGTACTAGTTCAACCGATTTAATTTACACTCCCTCACCATTATTGGTGAAAGCTGTAGGTACACTAAATACACAGTTCAAATAGTTATCTAGCAGGCTGTGAACACCATACCTGCTCATGCATTAAAGCTTTTCGAGATCCTTTACCACAAGACAGTTTCCCTGCTCCTGCTCCCACTCCCTGCTACTGTCCCCTTTCCCTTTTCTAAAAACTGTTCAGCATACCCCACACCACCAGCCATGAGGAGCTTATAACAAGGGATGAGAGCAATGCTAGGATATTCCAGATAACTCTCTTGCTTTCTTATCAGCCTCCCTTCATGTGGAAAGAACACTAGAAGGGTGGAAGTAGGGGCTGCACTGCTGGCTGGACTCCATGTGTGGGTTGGGGCCTCTGTAAGGGCACTTCCCTACTCAGTGGAATGACATCAAAGGACAGTGCCAGTGAAAGCTCGTCTCTGTTGTGGCAACGTATTAATACAGACTACATCCACAGTAAAAACCTGTGTGCTGGTGGGCTTGCAACCATGAAAATATCTGTCTCAATGAAGATGCAACCATACCTACACAGCTGTGCCACAAGTAAGGGTGAGCTATCAGTGCCAGAGAAATCTTCTGCCACAGCTCAAATCCAAAAGCTTTAAAAGTACCATAAAACATTCAACTTCTTCCTGGGCTGGGGGACACTCTACCAAAATTCTTATGCTTTTTTGTTTTCATAATTAAGAAAAAAGATTTTATTAGAGTGAAAAAAGGCAGAATTCTACAGTCAAGCAAGAAATAGAACAAGCATGCATCTTGGTGCAATGGTAGAGGAAAAAATCAGAAACAAAATAAAAAAATACATCAGAAAACAGGTTATGAAAGAAAAAGGAACTGGAGAGCAAACATTTTAAATTATAAATTGTTGCAAATTAAAGTAAACTCACAGATGACACCAAGTTGCAGGGGGAGCGTTGATCGGCTGGAAGGTGGGAAGGCACTTCAGAGAGACCTGAACAGGCTGAGTCCATGGGCTGAGGCCAACAGTATGAGGTTTCACAAGGCCAAGTGCAGGGTCCTGCACTTTGGCCACAATAATCCCATGCAGCACTACAGACTGGGGGATGAGTGGCTGGAGAGCAGCCTGGCAGAGAGGGACCAGAGAGTGCTGGGTGACAGCAGCTGAACAAGAGCCAGCAGTGTGCCCAGGTGGCACAGTGTCATCTTGGCTTGTATCAGGAATAGTGTGGCCAGCAGGACTAGGGATGGAGTTCTGCTCTTGTGCTCAGCACTGCTGAGGCGTCACCTTGAGTACTGTGTGCAGCTCTGGGCCCCTCACTTCAGGAATGATATCAAGGTGCTGGAGTGGGGCCAGAGGAGAGTGATGAGACTGGGGAAGGGACTGGAGGGAAAGTCTGATGAGGAGAGGCTGAAGGAGCTGGGGTTGTTTAGCCTGGAGAAGAGGAGACGGAGGGGGACCTTATCATACTCTAAAACTACCTGAAGTGCAGTAAGGTGGGGGTCAGGCTCTTCTGCCAGGCAGCTTGTGACAAGACAAGAGGGCATGGCCCGAAGCTGCACCAGGGGAGGTTTAGATTGGATGTTAGGAAGCACTTCCTCATGGAAAGGGTAATTAGACACTGTAATGGACTGCCCAGGGAAGTGGTGGATTTGCTGTCCTTGGAGGTGTTTAAGGAAAAATTGGATGTGGCACTTAGTGACATGGTCTGGTCAGTGTGGTGGTGTTAGGTCATAGGCTGGATTTGATGATCACAGAGGTCTATTCCAGCCTCAATAATTCTGTGCTTCTGTGAAAACCACTCCACCTGAGCCACTGGTCTGTGATCAATTTAATAACCATATTTAAAATGTATATAACAACCAATTCCAAACATACAAATGGAATTTCAAACTATAGATCTGGCAGCAAATGTAGCCAAAATCATGTAAGGGCTAGTGTGGGTTTCCCCTTACAAGGAGGTAAAAGAAATGGGTGGAATAAATATGTGATCTTATATGAATAGTGCAGTCTGGTTTAATTATGCAAGAAATTAAACCAAATTCTTTAGTTTAGATGTATATTCTTCTAGAAGATTATCCATTTGAATTATGGTAATGAAGATGGTAGAGCAGAACTGAAGGACTTTTCAATCACACTATTCTGTGGCACAAACAAACACAATGTCAGTAAAGCAGTGCAATGCTGTAACATGGGTTAAAAACTAGCTGGTAGATCTCAAAAAGCAGTCTTCAGGAAGAGATTAGGAACAAAATATAAGTTTCATTATAAACAAATGAAAATACTTCTCTTATGTAGTTCAACAAAGGTTACAAATACATGTGCTGATCCTCAACTCTCCCCACAAATACAAAATCACACCTGGATGGATGACATTGATGTTAACAGAAAGAAAATGACAATGGCTCACCATAAGGTGGTTCCATTAAAACAAGTCATGATAACACTGCTGACTACCTTCAAAGCTAAACTATAGGCTATACCTTATAAATGATCTTCTGGATCATTCTCCTTTGAGGAAATCAAGCACAGAAGCATCTCATCATAAGTGTCCAATGTGGTGCTGTGAGTGGGATCAAACCAGTTGCTGTCATCTTCAGGTACAACAGCAGTAGATTAGTGACAAGTAGTTACGATGGGGGAATTATTTACCTTTGTATGTAGCATGAATGGGGGGGGGTATTTCAAACTGCATGATGTTCTGGTGTCCACATTGTAAAAACAATGCTGAAAACTGCAGAGGATGCAAACAAACCCAAAAACCTAAGAGACAGAGAAGCTCTGAGTGTTTCATTTGTTAGCACAAAACAAACAAACAAAAAAACAGACAAACAAAACCCACCCCAAACCTGAGGGAAAGACTTGACTACCTTGAAAAAACACCTTCAGAGAAAAAACAAGATTAGCACAGATATGGTCCTTCAATTTGCTTAGGGAAAACACATCAATGTATCTGGACATAAGTACAGATTCATTCAGCTAAAATTGGAAGGAATCTGCAAGAGTCTTTTAAAAAAACCCAAAACTTCAGTAGCCACACTACAAATACTCTTGCAGGTATATGAATAGAAATTCAGAATCTTACAGCAAAATCCATCTGTGAATAACCTGAAATAAATTTCAAGAGTCTATACTCCATTTTTGCACAGTATTTAGTAACACTGAATGGCTCCACTATTAGATTTTCTTATTCAAAGAGTGCCTGACCTGAACAAACTAAAACATAAATCAGAAGCAAATCTTTACAGAGATTTCTGAAAATTAAACTTCAAACAACCAATGCACCCTACTGGTTGTGCTATGGAAGGCACACAACATGTTTCTATTATGAAAACACATTAAATTTCAGTGAAAACCAAAGGGAAGCAGCAAACATATGAAGTATGAAATCATGAAATAACAATCTCAATCCAAGGATAAATTTTCATTTATCTATAAGAGCTTTCATCATCCTATTTTTTGGTAGTTTTTAACCCATTTTAGAGCAAAACTATTAGAATCTTCCTACCTAAAATGGGTTTGTGCTAGTTTTGAGGATCAAGGCTCAGATGAGAATACTTGTAATTAAATACATAGACAAAAATATCTCCAGTGGAAGAACAGCCTGCTCTGCACATCTCTGCAGATTTAGCATTATTTGCTCCCTACTTTTATAGTAGGAAGTACTTTTTGTGCTTACTACTTAAATATCTCCTCTTACTGCACCTTACACATCTTGCAGTCAGACACTGCTTAGTAACTTCACATGGCATTTGGGTTCCACTGTAGCTGCAGATCTACCTCAACATTGCAAATTCCTACAGTTTTAGTACCATTCCTCAGCACCAAGAAAGGAGTGGAGAGAGACAAAGGTTGTGTATTGGTTTTTGTGTGACTCACCTTTCAGTGAGTCAGAGCTTATCCTGTCGTTCAAACAATTAAACCACACATTTAGATACTTGCCACTAGCTATCCTAATGTAAATCTGCCCTGTTGGTGCTGAACCACAAAATGACTTAACAACTTATGAAAATAGTGGTGGCATATGATATGTGTAATTTCCAGAGAGAAAAAAAAAAAAGTGTATTTTTTTCCCCTGAATTAAAGACTAACAAGTTGTGTCAGCCCTCCAACACCTCGTTTGACAATTATTTTCTATTAAATCCTTAAGCTCTTATTCTTATTCCTATGTGTATAGTTAACTTCTTAGCTCTGATTAAGTCACACAAGATAGAACATGACCAAAAAGAATGTGGTAGAGATCCCTGCAGTTGCTCTTGGAATGCCATGGAGTGTTTAACACTGACCCTGTTGCTCATTGAGAATGCACTATTAGGATATGCAAAGTAACCTACATGGGGATGGAGAAAGGCTGTATTCCTATTAGCATTCATGGGAGCTGTGCAGCTACAGTCCTGTTCATCAGGTTTGGAATATACGCTTTTGTTATTGATGGGAAAATGTCACTAGTTACAAATGGTTACACACAGGGGTGTAGCAGGGTCAAAGCAAACTCCAATACTTTCTTTCCTCCTCTAAGGCAGAGTGCTGCTTCAGCAGTTTGGTGTTTGGGTTTTTTTTGGTTGGGTTTTTGGGGTTTTTTTTTTGACCTGATGGTACACCTCTTTGGATAAAAGAAATGGTGAAATTCCCGACCCTGATCGTCTCTGCAGCCTCACCACCCAAAGATTAAAGAAAGCCTCCAAAAGAATATGCCATTAGTGGTGTATGTTGCGACAATCATCAGACACCGCTGCAGGCTTCACTGTGTCTGAAGTCTGCCTTCAACCTCCTCTCCAGGTCCTCCCACAGCTCTGATGGGTCTCATAAAACAGTCTTTCAACAGTATGAATAGGGTCTGAGTCATCAGTTTCTCAGCTACAGACAACTACAGTTGCTTCACTTCGATTACTGAAAGCTTCTTTTGAAAAAGAAAACAAAACTGGTTGGTGCTGGAGATACTCTTTGCCATATGTGAAGGCACCTCCTAACAATGCAATTCTCATTCATTAAGTTATAATTGTATTTTGCCAACTTGAGATCCTACAAGAAAACTTGGGAGTTTATGGGAAATCAATTCCATTTTGTCACCTTCAACGTTGCTCCTGCTGGACACATAGTTGGTGGAAGATTCAACTTCTTGCATTTTGCCATCTCCAGAAATCATTCTGTGACCCCTACGAGTGTGTTCACACATTTGTCATGTAATCTGAACAATCCAGGCTTGTCTTTGTAGTGCAATGGCTCATGTGCAGGGCTGTATCTAAGGCCTGCAGTGCAGCTATGTTAATTAGCACACTGCTGTGCATCTGCCCCATGATAAAAATAGAAAGCTTATTTCTGAGCAGGCTTTGAAGGGGAAGGTGCTATACAGTCCTCTGAAGAAAATAACCTTAGTTAAGCTCCTAAATGGTCAAGAAATAGTCTCCTGACTTGTAAGAAACTTCAGTTTTGAGGAGATTCTTATTACACTCAGTTTATACAGCAATATTTTAACAAATACAGGGTAAGAAAGCCTGAAAATCAGCTTCCACTACCTGTGCCCAAATTCCTGCTGGAAGGAAACCCTGTTGACGTATTAGTACTGTTTCATTCTTGTCCCTAAAGGGCAGCAATCTGACCTGCCTAATCTGGCCATCTTGTGTATTATGATTACTTCTGACTTCTGCACCACAGAATACTTATATTCTTTAATGTAAACCTTCTCCTACTCACAGCATACAACTTTATTGGTCCTGACAGAACATCTATGATGAAATACTTCGAGTACTGTGTCCAGTTCTGGACCCCTCAGTTTAGGAAGGACATTGAGACACTTGAACGTGTCCAGAGAAGGGCAACAAGGCTGGGGAGAGGCCTTGAGCACAAGCCCTATGAGGAGAGGCTGAGGGAGCTGGGGTTGTTTAGCCTGGAGAAGAGGAGGCTCAGGGGCAACCTCATTGCTCTCTACAACTACCTGAAAGGTGGTTGTAGCCAGGAAGGGGTTGGCCTCTTCTCCCTAGCAACCAGCACCAGAACAAGGGGACACAGTCTCAAGCTGCAACAGGGGAAGGTCAGGCTCGAGGTGAGGAGAAAGTTCTTCACTGAGAGAGTCATGCACCATTGGAATGGGCTGCCCGGGGAGGTGTTGGAGTCACTGTCCCCGAAGGTGTTCAAGAGGGGATTGGATGTGGCACTTGGTGCCATGGTCTAGTCATGGGGTCTGTGGTGACAGGTTGGACTCGATGATCTTTGAGGTCTCTTCCAACCTTAGTGATACTGTGATACTGTGAAATGTGTTGCTTCTCTTGTTGATGCTATTTGGCTAGGAATACTTTAATTTTACCTGATCCATCCCTCATCCACAACAAAGCACTATTCTAAGGTAGACACTGATGTATGGATGTGTAGCTAGCTAGCTAGCTAGCTACTTACCCTGTAAAATAATCTTTGACACAAGAACACACTGCACCTTGATGGCTTATTTTACAATGCCTGGAAACGTGACATTAACTTTTTCAGCTTCTGTGGGCGTGAAGTGTGGCATTCAACATAGACTCACAATCATTAGTTCTTACTTTTATGTCTTCAGTCATTTAGTTTTGAAAACTAAAGTCTTAAATGAATTCTGCCTTTGTTAATATCAAACACATTTCTAACCTCTTTGGTTGTTCAGGAAAGACTGAAAACGTAGCATAACGAAGCTTGAAGAATAAAAACCCCAAACCAAACAGTTATTTAAAATTCCTTTCTTTTTAAGACGGAGGAAGCAGACTAGAAATCACATTTACAATACAATACAACACCAGGTTGGAAGAGACCTTCAAGATCATCACGTCCAACCCATCAACCAATCCAACCCACCTAAACAACTAAACCATGGCACCAAGCACCCCATCAAGCCTCTTCCTGAACACCTCCAATGAAGGTGACTCCACCACCTCCACAGGCAGCCCATTCCAATGGGCAATCACTCTCTCCGTATAGAAGTTTTTCCTAACATCCAGCCTAAACCTGCCCTGGCACAGCCTGAGACTGTGTCCTCTTGTTCTGGTACTGGCTGCCTGGGAGAAGAGACCAACCTCTGCCTGGCTACAACCTCCCTTCAGGTAGTTGTAGAGAGCAAGAAGGTCACCCCTCAGTCTCCTCTTCTCCAGGCTAAGCAACCCCAGCTCCCTCAGCCTCTCCTCATAGAGCTTGTGTTCCAAACCCCGCACCAACTTTGTTGCCCTTCTCTGGACAAGCTTGTGAGAGACTAAAGCTTATCTCTCCTGGTGACTCAACAAAGATAAAATCACTTGCTGTTTGTCCAGACAATAGCTGATGTGCGTTGGGCAGAGCCACTGGAAGGACTCTTGGAAGGTGCAAAGATAACATTGCTCACGGGACTACAGCTGGCCTACAACAATGGTCCAAGGGCCCAGCATTCACACCTTCAGGACAAGATCATTTCCAGCCATCAGATACCCCAGGAAAGGACAATGGTTCCTGATGTGAAAAGAGTGTGTGGGTAGCTAGATGGAGCAGGAGGAGGCGGAGGCCTTCCCCCTCCATCCAGTGGCTGCCCAAACTCACCTGAGTACACAGAAAGATTTCCTGGGGAACGATACCTGGACCTAAAGATGATTTCCCAGAACGATATCCTGGGGAACAACACCTGGACAGTTGCCTAAGGCCTAAAAAACTGTATAAAAGACTGGAGCAGCTACTGGTTTGAGGAGAAAATTGGAGTAGCAAGGTGCAGAAGAAAGAAGACGGCAGCACACGCTGGAAACATCCCGGGGCCAACACAATGGATCTTGGACTCTGAAAACCCTCTCTCCGTGCTCTAAATTCCGCCTGCTGCAACTCATGGAGCTGAAGAAGCTGCCCAGAGGACCTCATCCCTTCTACAGCCAAAGCCTCTGCACCCTTCCTCTACAGACCCAACATCTCCTGCAGCACCTTTCCTCCACAGACTCAAACTGTCTTGGGGGTGAGGGGTGTGGTAATATAATTCTTTCCCTCTTCTCCCTTTCTTCTCTCTCTCCCTATTCTGATCCCTCCACTTTATTTATGTAATAAATAGTCTGGCTGTTGATATTTTGGCCTCGTTTGTGCCTCTAATTTCACAGCACGGGAATATTCATTAAAAACCTCAATCTCTTTCCCTCTCCGGATCGAGACAACGCTCCAGCAAGACAACATCCTTCCTAAACTGAGGGGCCCAATTTAACTTCAGCAACACTGCAATCATTTGTTACAACATATTTAGCCTAACCTTGAAGCTGTCAACTTTTGTAAGAAATACTGTACTCCCTCCTGCTGTAATCAAAAACTTCCTTCTACAGTCATGCCAGAAGAAACTCACATTAGATTAAATTTGCTAGACTAGGAAATCTTCCTATTGACTGAGCAACTGCCAACAGCTGCTGGCAGTTCTTTAAAAGTGAAATACTCTATTAGGGAAGGAAAGTTGAAATATCTACAGGGCTTAATTTATGGTTTCTCCCTTGTGAAAAAAACACACATGGGCATGGACTGAACGCCTGCATCTCTACAGTACTAGTCTCAAGGAGGTAGAAAAGGTGTGAAGGGGTAAAAAGCAGCTGCCCAGCAACTTCTGACTGAGCAGCAATGCAGGAAGAGCAAGACAGGACTAAAAACCACACTAACGGGAATGTATTAAGGGCAAAATTTTATCACAGGTTGGATGCTGCATGTCCACCTGCTCTCAGCAAACCACCTGTCCTTCAGCTCTTGGCCCACCTCAGAGTCTCTGTGCCACCCATGTGCAGCAATATGTGTGGGAGAAACTGATCCTTTGCCATACTGGTGCTGGAGGCCGGCCTACTGCTGAGCAGTGATTGCCTGGTGGTGCCACAGAGAACCATGCTGGAGCTCTCCTCTCCCTTTTTCAGCTGCACATGGGCAGTTCAGGGAGGGGAGAGACCTGTTTGTAGTGGTATCTTTGCTGTTTGGTTTCTTTATCAGCGGACAGTGGGATCAAGTGCACCCTCAGCAAGTTAGCAGTTGACACCAAGCTGAGTGACACCAAGAGGAGACAGTCTCAAGCTGCGCCAGTGGAGGTTTAGGCTGGGTGCTAGGAAGGAATTCTTCACAGAGTGATTTGCCACTGGAATGGGCTGCCTGGGGAGGTGGTGGAGTCACCATCACTGGAAGCATTTAAAAAGAGACTGGATGAGGTGCTTGGTGCCATAGATAAGTTGATTAGATGGTGTTGGGTGACAAATTGGACTTGATAATCTCAAAGGTCTTTTTCAACCTGGTTAATTCTGTATTCGAGTGGTGCTGTTGACATTCCTGTGGGACAGGATGTCATCCAGAAGGATCTGGACATGTTGGAATAGTGGGGCTGTGTGAAACTCATGAAACTCAACAAGCCAAGTGCAAGGTCCTGTACCTGGGTTAAGGAAACCCCATTCTCAATATAGGCTCCGGGATGAAGGGCGAGAGAGCAGCCATGCAGAGAAAGCCTTGGGGGTGCTAGTGGGTGAAAAGCTGGACATGAGCCAGCAATGTACACTTACTGACTGCCCAGAGACAACTACGTCCTGGGCTGCATACAAACACATGTGAGACACAGGTGGAGGGTGGGGATTCTGCCCCTCTGCTCTGCTGAGACGCCACCTGCAGTGCTGGGACCGGCTCTGGAGTCCTCATCACGGGAGAGACATGGACCTGTTAGAGCCAGGCCAGAGGAAGCGACAACAATGGTCCAAGGACTGGAAGCCCTCTGCTGTGAGGACAGGCTGAGAGTTAAGGTTCTTCAGCCTGGAGAAGACAAGGCTTCAGGGAGACCTTCTTGTGGCCTTTCAGGACTCAAAGGGACAAATCAGAAAGATGCAGGAGAGAAATTTTATCAGGGCCTATTCTAATAGGCCCTGAAATTCTATTCTATTAGAATAGAATAGAATAGAATTAACCAGGTTGGAAAAGACCTTCGAGATCATTGTGTCCAACCTATCACCCAACACCATCTATTCAACTAAACCATGGCAACAAGTGCCTCATTCAGTCCCCTCTTAGACACCTCCAGAGATGGTGACTCCACCACCTCCCTGGGCAGCCCATTCCAATGGCAAATCACTCTTTCTATGAAGAATTTCTTCCTAACATCCCGCCTAAACCTCCCCTGCTGTAGCTTAAGACTGTGTCCTCTTGTTCTGTTGCTGGTTGCCTGGGAGAAGAGACCAGCCCCCACCTGGCTACAACCTCCCTTCAGGTAGTTGTAGAGAGCAAGAAGGTCACCCCTCAGTCTCCTCCAGGCTAAGCAACCCCAGCTCCCTCAGCCTCTCCTCACAGGGTTGTGCTCCAAACCCCTCACCAGCTTTGTTGCCCTTCTCTGGACCCCTTCCAGCATGTCAACATCTTTCCTAAACTCAGGGGCCCAGAACTGGACACAGGACTCAAGGTGTGGCCTAACCAGTGCTGAGCATAGGGCACAATGACTTCCCTGCTCCTGCTGGCCACACTATTCCTGATACAGGCCAGGATGCCATTGGCCTTCTTTGCCACCTGGGCACACTGCAGGCTCATGTTCAGCCTACTATCAACCAGTACCTCCAGGTCCCTCTCTGCCTGGCCACTCTCCAGCCACTCTGACCCCAGCCTGTAGCACTGCATGGGGTTGCTGTGGCCAATGTGCAGAACCCGGCACTTGGATGTGTTCAATCGCATGCTTTTGGATTCTGCCCATCTGTCCAGCCTGTCGAGGTCCCTCTGCAGAGCTCTCCTACCCTGTTGTGACAGGACAAGGGCTGATAGTTTGAAACTGAAATAAGGAGATTCAAACTAGATGGAAGGAAGACATTTTTACACTGAGGGTAGCAAGGAGGTGGTCTAGGTTGGCCAGAGAGGTGGTAGATGCCCCATACCTGGCACCGTTCAGGCTGGAGGGCTCTGATCTGGTTGCAGATGTCCCTGACTGTAGGGGGTTGGCCTAGATGACCTTTAATGGTCCCATCCAACCTAAATCATCCCACTATTCTATGGTTTTCGTGCCCCGGCAGATTGAAGCAACTTCCTCATGGAGCTCTATCAGCCGAGGCCGCGACGGCCGGGGCTAGCAGCGGCGGGCGCCAGAGCCGCGGCCCGATTCCCCTCACCAGGAATCCCGTGCACAGCACCCGAGGGGCCCCGGCGCGGTCATACCCCTCGGGGGCGAAGCGGCAGCCGCAGCGGCCCCGCTAGCGCAACTTTCCATCTCCGGCCCCGCAAAAACAGTCCCCGAAGCGCGGAGGCTCCGCGGTCTCTTTAAGGGCTGTTGCGCAGCCGGCGCTGGGGGCGGGATTGCTCTGCGGACGTGGCGGCCCGGCCGCCATTGCGGTCGCCATGAAGAGCGGCGGCAGGTAGGGCCGGGGAGGAGCTGAGTGGGGCGGCGGGACTGGCTGTCTCCTCGTCGTGGAGGGAGTTTGGGGCGGGGGAGAGGCCGGTGTGGGGGCATCCGCGGAGGGCTCCACGCCTGCGGTCTGTTCCACAGAGCTACCCGCGGAGAATGGCCGGCAGAGGATCCGGCTGCGGCCTGCAGCCGCCGGCCGTAGCGCAGCCACCCGTCGACGGTCACCTGTACCCCTTCGTGAGGGAGGCGGGCGCGGAGAGCGAGGGGCCAGAGGAGGAGGGAGAAGTGTCGGAGCTGCGGCCGCGGGGCAGGGAGAAGGTGCGGAGGAGCGCCTCGAGGGACAGGCTGGACGATATCGTCCTGCTAACTAAGGATATCCATGAAGGGGACACTCTGAACGCCATCGCACTTCAGTATTGCTGCTCGGTAAGTCTCCGGGCGCTTGCCGCTGCTGCCGTGTCCCGGGGCGCGGGGTCGAGTTGGGGCCCGAAGTGCTCTGCCTGGGAGCGGGTCCTGTCCCTTGGTGGGGTGAGCTCGTGCGGTTGATAAGACCTGTGTGGACAACGCCATGCTCCTTAGGAGTGAAAAAATGATAACGGAATGTTAGTATGACAGTGCAGTGTCGGGTGCGGTTCCAGGTCCGTAGTGTTCTTTTGCTTAAAGTTAACGTAAGGGTAAGAAACGTCTAGTCTTGCTTGTGGCAGTGTCTCTCACAAAGAGTGTATGCTACAGTAGAAGACACTGTCGCACGCAGCCACAGGTGGGCACTTCTGCTAGTCTTGCCTTAGCTGTCACAGAGGGGGAATTGGTGAACCTCATTCAGGGTTCGTGTGGAGCCTTAATTCCATTAAGGGGAGATTTAAAAAATCCCTTCATTGTACTGTTCTTCTAAATTCTACTAAGTTGCTTACACGTCTATTAGCACAAAAGCATTGTACCATTGGGAGAGCTCTGCCAGATGCCCCAACCATTCTCTTCTGGTGTTTGCCTTCGCTGCTGCTCCTAGTGAAGAGTTTCTCGGCCTGTATCAGCAGTAGTGTGACCATCAGGATCAGGGCAGTGATTCTCCCCAGGACATAGCACAGGTTCTGTTTCGGGCCTCTCATCACAAGAAGGAGGTTGAGCTGCTGAAGGTCCAGAGAAGAGCAGCTGAGATGGTGAAAGGTCTGGAGAAGCAGGTCTTGTGAGGAGCAGCTGAGCAAACTGGGGTTGTTTAGTCTGAAGAAACAGAGGCTGAGGGGAGACCTCGTTGCTCTGTACACCTTCCTGGAGCCAGGTGAAGGCCAGTCTCTTCTCCCAAGTAACAAGCAACAGGGCAAGAGGAAATATCCTCAAGTTGCACCCAAGGGAGGTTTAAGTTGGTCATGAAGAACAACTTCTTCCCTAGAATGGTTGTCAGGCCCTGGAACAGGCTGCCCAGGGAAGCAGTAGAATTTCCATCCCTGGAAGGATTTCAGAGCTGTGTGGATGTGGTGCTGAGAGACATTGGTTTAGTAGTGACCTGGCAGTGCTGGGTTAAAGATAAGACTCAGTGATCTTAAAGTTCAATCCCAACCCAAATGAATCTGTGTTTGATTTTATGATTCTAAATCAGTCTCATAAATATCCTTCCTGAAGAGTATGTTTGGATGGTCAGTACTAAGTGAAGCAGAGGCTTTGTCTTGGTTGAAGATAGCCTTTATGTACCCAGTTTTAACAGGAAATCTGCTGTGCCTGTTGGCTGGCTGACTGTTTTGAAGAAGTCAAATTTATTCAAATTCAGAATCCATATTTACAGAAGTCTTGCTGTCATCTTAATTCCTTAGGCAGAAGTAGAATTAGGGGCCTCCTGTTGTGAATTTAGGTACTAAAGTCTTGACATAAGTATTTATTAATCATGACAGACCTTAGCCTCATTAAGCAATTCTTGGCTTCAGAACCTGCTACAATTAGGTATTTTGAGCAGGCCTCAAATAAATAGAAGACAACAGTTGTGTTCCTTAATGGAAATTCCTGGAGAATGTGGAAGAGTGGTCCAAGGCTTCAGGTAGAAATCACAACCTGTGTTGTGGTGCAGTTGCTAATTGCTAGGGTAAATGATAGTTCTTTATGCTCAGATGATTATTGAGTGTGGTGCATGTAACAGATACACCATCACAGGAGCTGAAACGCTTCTTCGTGTTACGAGGTTAGTGCAGGCAGTAGGCACTGGTTGCCCTACCTTACATTTGTTGGCTGCGTCTATGTTGTAAGTGGAGCAGTCAAAGCAACAAAGATCTCGTAACTACTTTGTTTTCAGCCTGTGACTTCTCCTGAGGTAGATGTCCTCCAAATGAAGACAGGAGGAATCTGAGCATGGGTACTGCGCATCTTAAAACTGACACAATTCCTGTCTGCCTACAGCTGTTGCAGGAATGTTTACTGATTTCTAAGTACTTGATTATGGTTAGGTTTGTGGCTGTGCCTTCTATGTTGAGGATGTTTCTGTCTCAGATAGAGCCACTGATTCTCTGAGGGCATGTAAATCCTTACAGAGTATTTCAAATTAAGACTTAAAGTCTGAACGTGTTGAGAACAAAGAGATCAGTCTAGAGCGTGAGCAGGGAAGAGGGAGAACTGACTTGAAGAAAGATGACAGTTGTAAGTTGTGCTTGGTTTCTGCCTTAGCCCCTGAAAGCAGAAAGAGAATCCAAACCACATCTGTATTAATTGGAAGCTCATAACTTTTAATATATCTTAGAAGTTTTCACATTAGTTAGGAACTCAGCAGTAATTTACCTCATTTGAGAACACTGAAGTTTACCTTACTCATTTAGTCTCATTGATTTCAGAGATACTGATGGGTGGGTATATGTTAATATACATTCATGAAGTGATTTTCAGTCTTATCTGTAGAGAGGAGGTTTGTTACCTTGTAATTACCTTCCTGCTCTAAGGTTGTTCAGATTTGGTCTTTGACCTCTTCATACTGCATGACTTGGGTATTGGTTTGAAAACCAAAAGCAAAACAAAGCAAAGGCTCTGCCTTTTTTCACTGTGGAAGAACTTTCTTTGTGAAGGATATGGGACTCCCAAGGGGCATTGATTCATTGGGCTTTGACATCTAAACTGTTTCTGTTTTCAGGTTGCAGATATCAAGAGAGTTAACAATCTTATCAACGATCAAGACTTCTTTGCCCTGAGGTCCATCAAAATTCCTGTGAAGAAGTTCAGTGTGTTGACTGAAACACATGTCTCTCCAAAAGGAAGACCTGTCCTTCGGCCTGCTTACTGCTCCCCAGAAGTGCAAGAGGTGTCACCTTCTGATAAGTTCTCTGCTAATGAGACTGCTGGAAGCTTTTTAAAAGAAGTTGATCGAGATATAGAAGAAATAGTGAAGTGCAATGATACAAAGAGAGAGAATCTTAATGAAGTAGTTTCTGCCTTAGCAGCCCAGCAGGTCTGTTTCGAAACGGACAGTAAAACTCAAAAATGCAAGGATCCTTACTATGGAGCAGACTGGGGCATCGGATGGTGGACAGCCGTGGTGATTATGTTGATTATTGGCATAGTAACTCCAGTTTTTTACCTTCTCTATTATGAAGTTCTGGTGAAAGCAGATGTCAGTCACCACTCGACAATGGAATCTTCCCATTTGTTTGTCACAGCAGCATCACATCAGAAAGAAATGGAAAACGGAATAAATCCAGCCAATGTTGTAAATGTTGATAATCAAGGAGACCTTCAGCCTTAACAACAGAAAACCCCAAGCAGCTGTAATCCATAGACACATAATGCATCATTGGATAAAGGGGAAACCACAGAATGCAGGAGGCATCTGGAACACAGAGAAAGGCATCCTGATGTGTGACTTGCCTTCATGGGCAGCGTTCCAGTACCAGGATGTTTATGTACATCCTGTAGCCTCCAGCAGTGCCCAAGTCGAGTGATTTTAATGCAAGATTGAGATATAAATTAAGGTATACAATTGTCTCTGAAGCTTTGCACTTTTTTCCTATTTTGATGGGCTTTTTTTTTTTTTTTTAATTGAGGTGAAACAATGTAGTTGGAACTAACACATGTATGTTTTACAGCCCTGAGATGGGCATTTGGGGATATCTGACTTTTAAACATCTTAAAGTATTTATAGAGTGTGTACTACACTTGCCATTTCAATATCAGGTTTACATTTGTCAGTTAAAACTGTTCTCATAATTTTGTCTTTCTTAGAGTAAGATTAAAAAAACCCAAACAATCATTCCACAATTAATAGCCACTATTAAGTTCTTTCAAAAATAAAGCAACAAACCACAAGACTTTTATGGAGGGAAGCAATAGCTAATAAATAATCTGGAATCTTCAAATCTTGTGCCTGTGGTCAGCCCATTCTTTAGTACTCTTCAGTACAGGCAGTGGGATGATATTTTGATATTTTGTGTGTGTGACACTGTGCCTCAATACAGCCCAGCTGAGACAGCTTTGCTGAAATGTTGCATCCTTCCCTGGTATCCTACTGAAAACTGACTGTGTTGGGCTGCGCTCATCTGGTGTACAGAAGTGCAGGTGTGTGGCACCTTTCTGTGACTACTGCAGTAATCTCTACTTTATGCTAATGGCTTCTTTCCCCTCCTCTGCCCTCCAGTTAATCTCAGTTCTGGACCAACTGGTTCTTCAGACAACAGTCATGTGGGTACTGAGTGCACTAATGGTTGTGTGCCTGTGAACATCAAACACTAACTTCTCCCTCAAATCTTCTAGAAGAAAACATCAAATGAAGTTGAAAGGCAACTAGCAAGAAACTTGAATTGCATGAGGCTAGACCAGTTCCAGTTTCAGACTTGTTCTTTGGGTAGTGTTCATCCACCACTCTGTTCCTGAATAGTTCACTTGGAATTTCATGAACAACCTTGGTTTTCCCTTCTTTTCTCCCCTGGTTGAAAATGCTACAAGACGAATAAAACTCCCAAACCTGGACTTGTAGCTACACAAAGAAGGAGGTATTTGTGTGCGCAGAATACTTTTAAATAAAAACTGAGATGCTGCCTATACTTTTTTGTTATATTTGCCTTGTGGAGTAAGATTTCCATTGCTCTTTTCAAAGTGCTGTTTGTTACCAAAGTGCAAGGTAACTGACTTGAGCAGAACATAAAAAGGGGGAAATGGAGCAATAATTGCGATGCTTTAAACTGCTGTTACAAGCTTTCCTTTGAGCATCTCCACTAAGTATATACAACATAGAAAGTCTGACAAAGTGACTGTTTCCCAACTATTGGAGGTATTCCAAAGTGCTTTATTGACTTGAGTTTTGAAAGTAGAGACTCATGCCCCATCTGCTCTTGAGACATCTCTTGCCCCATTAAGTCAAACAGATACTCTTCACTGGCATGCCAGGTGTATGAACATGAATAAGGAGATTTTAAATGTATTTTATTGAAATTTGAGCTGGGCAGAGCTTTAAGGGAAATGCTTTACAGTTGGCTCTCTGTGGAGATAGTGAGACAAGACAGTTCCCACCCTGGAAGAGGGATTATGCAAGCAGGCACAAACTTCATATTTCACATAATGCTTGCTTTCAAAGGTCTTCTAAAATAACAATTCTATCCATGAAAAGAATATGCCAGTAGCAGAAGCATCAGTACTGAAGTTCCAGTTCTGGGTAAGGCTGTTTAAAAAATTGCATTGCAAAGTAATTTTTGCTGTCTAACACTTGAAAAGGTGACTTGCTGTAATCCAGACAGCAGAGCTTTGGCACAGTAAGACAAATGTTTCCTGTGCAGGACTGAAACAAGCTTACTTGCTGGTTTGCTACTTTCCCTTCATTCTGTTCGTGGACCCTCAGTATTTTTAATAGCGTTTTTGATACTTTATCCTTCCATTTCTTACAAAATTGTATCGAAAATGAAAGTAGTCATTGTGGTGATGCAACATGAGCCTAACTTACTGCACTTACCTGAACTGCTGATAGGTATTAAACTGCCATTGGTATTGAAATGAACCTCACTTCGCTTGGGGTTTGACTGAGTCAGGAAGGTCTGTGTCTTGATGCACAAGTAGAGATTGGTTGTTAACTGGTGCTTTTCATCCCAAGGAGGTACAGCTAAGTAATTCCCTAGTGTATCTCAGGCCTTGGGCTTGTAGTGTTGGAAGGCCTGTGGCTTACTGTCACAAGCTGTGCTAAGCCTTTTCTATCTAAGGATGAGCAATTGTTAGAAAACAAAGGGATAGCTGTTTTATTGGACCATGTCCTACTCTAACCAAGAGCCTAGCATGGTTTTAACATACTATTATGTAGCATACTTTTAATTTAGAGAGCTAACTTTACAAAGATTGCTGTTTCTCAGTACTGGTAATCTACAACCATCAGCTGGCTTGGCTTTCTGCAGGATGCAGGGACCTTTGCTGTGTGTTCCAAAGTGCAACACAACTGACAATGCATCATCGTGGGTCAGCCCTGAGTAAACAGGGTAACTGCTGTGTGTGGAACCTACATCTGATTTAAGTTAATAATCTGTGAAGTCTTTCAGAAACTGACTTGTTTTTAAAAAGCAACACACAACACAAAAACAACTGGTAAATAATTTTTACACATTGAATTGCAACACATTGTTGATTGGGAGGTTGGTTTTAAATTTAAGTGCATATTGCACTGTTGGATCATGTAAAATGTAAATGCTTTAAAATCTGCTATATTTTGGAGTATGTTGTCACACATAGTCTTTGTATAACTATTTTATAAAAGCTGAAAATACAACTCTGTATAATGTTGCTCAATGAGGACGCAAGTCTTATTTAAAATAATTCTGCTCCTCTTTTAGAAGAAAGTAATATACACAAAATAAAGATTTTATTTTAGACTGCAGTGGAAGTGGTGCATATAATGTATTGTTAGCTCTGTGTACTTCACATTCTTTTTTACAGGAAACCACTATTTGTATGTGTTTTGGCTAGTTTGTGTCTATGATCTAAAATGAAAATACTTGGCCAACGTTTAGTTTGTTGGCAGTAGCTGCCTGTTGCATTCACATCAGGCATACTGTGACTGGAACTGAAATGATTTATCCTGTCCCAGCCTTGTAGAACTTGGAACTTTCTGCATGAAGTTCTGAGAATCTGTTATTTCTGTAAATGGAGGATTAAGAAATAGGAATGAAAAATTAAGGTAGTGATCAGTGATGTTCTTGGGTGGTTGCTATGCCCTGAAAGCAGTGCTGCCTTCTGTGAAGTAACATTGTTCTGCTGTACTATCAAGAAAGGGCTTGGATAGGCGTGTATTCAAATCCTAAGTTTGCTGAGACCCAAAGAATGGCCTAAGTTCTATCAGCATTGTGGCCTTGCAACAAATCCTAAGTAATCAGAAAATGAGCATGTAAGAACTGTTATACCTCTAGAACAGCACAATTTTGCATCACTTCAGCTGTGCCTTGGCACAAAGTTGTCCATTGCAGAACTTGATATGCTCAGAAGCATTGGCCTTACTTGCCTTTGTTAAACTAGTCCTAAAAGGTCCATTTGAAGACGCTTCCCACTGGAGGATAGAGGTGAGCACAGCCTCACCTTGTACAGGTCTGAGTCCTGATTTCTGCCACAGTACAGCAGGGAGGCAGTTCTGTTAGCAGCATGAGGAATGAAGAAAGTCTCGTTTGCCCTCAAGAACTATTCTCTGAGATAAAATCAGTTCCTGTGCCTGTTGAGGGAAGCCACGGCTTGTGACCAAAGTGTAACTTGCGCAGTTGGGCTTTTCCAGTGTTAATCCACTAGTTCCTCTCTGGCAAAAGTCATCTGTTTGCATTCCTTCTGTGAGAGGCAAGGAGGAGTCTAGTCTCCCTGTTCAGCTTGCAGGCAGGGGGGAAACAGTAGAAGTAATACTAGTTACATGACACAAGGAAATGTAACTTTCAGCATGCTAACCTTGTTCAAACCAGCTTTTGTCTCGTCTGTCACTGCAAGAAACAGGCACCCCTGTTCAGGAAACAACTGTGTGTGTGAGATGTTAAAATCAACATGCAGGATACATTTCCTTTGCAATGCAGCAGAATATTTATTAAACATTATTAGTATAGGTATGAACACTCGTAAAATAAAATGGATATAACTCTGAGGTGTGTGACTAGCATTGCATTTTGATTTCCTGTACACCTGCTATGTATTTGATCGGAACACTTGAAAGCTACACCTTCAGAACAAGTTTTTCTTGCATACAGAGGTCTAGAGGATAATGCGGTACATTTCTCCAGCCATGGTGAGTTAAGTGCTGCTTGACAGAATGCCAAACTTGCAAGGAAAGCTTCTGTACTTTCGTCTGCTGATAAAATAATTGTTTTTTGTTGTAAAAGTGTTCTTTCATTAGAACTGATAACATCACAAGTTAATCAGGAATAGCATGTCTTAGTAAAAATAACCAAAGTAACAAAAAACAACCCTGATCAATAGCAATATAACACCACTGACAAAGAACATATTGTACCATCAAAGGACAATAGGACATGGAGAATCATAGAGTTGTTTTGCTTAGAAGAGACCTTTAAGATCATGAAGTCCAACTGCTAGGAAGTTAGCATCACCTTAAGAGGTAGAGAAACTGAGATGAAGGACTGAAAGTCTTGTCTGATCTGTGTGCCACCAGTGAAAACTAGGATTCCATCATTTCTCAGTCTTAAATTCTGCCATACATTCTTTTTATGTGAAATTACCCTTGTTACTCATGCTGATTTATAAGTGATATATTGTTAAACATTACAGGCCCTTTTTATCAAAGTGCTGCAAATAGTGATTTTTTTTAAAAACTAGAATAGCAGCTCTTCAAAACACTTTGTTGTTGTATTAACTAGAGTCCTTTCAAGTCAGCTTATAATAAAGTGCTTAGTTGTCGATTATTTTCAGTCACCTGAATGCAGATGTTACATAAATCCCTTCAGGGAGGGCAGCTACCAGACACGAGCAGATCGTGTCAATAAAGGCCATGACTCTTTAGCTGCAGTCATCAAGAATGTCATTGTGATTTCCAAGCTGACTGCTAAAGCATAGAACCAACTAGTGCAAATGCTTAGGCACAATTTCAGTTAAAACATACATTCATTTTTCAGTGCAGAGGCAATGCAATGGCTGGCAGCTTCATCAGTAGGCACTCCAGAGAACCTTAAAGGTGCATGTCTGCAAAACACTTGGCAAACTAACAGAACAAAGGATCTCATATCCTGTTTTACAGCACAGTGTAATTAAAAGGGATCGTCCAACCTCTTTTTGGAGGGTAGACTTAAATCCACCCATGCTAAAGCCTCAGTTCTGCAGATACCCAGTCTACCTCCAGAACTCTTGATTCAAGTAGTGTAAGGCTTGAGTAGCAATGACAGTTAGTATGTTGCTTCATCCATATTGTCATCACTGCTAGCACCAAAGTCATCTCCATCTTCAAAGTATGAGGAAATGTAATCATTTTCCTAAACAAAAGGGGAAAAAAGTAATCTGTCACTACACCTGTGGAGTGGAGGTAATGGCTTGCAAAAGAAACATGTTTTAAACAGCACTTGAGCACCCATGTTTTGAAACAGGAAGTTATTGTTACTGGGAAAGGAAAAGGGAAACACTGCAATGCAGTTCTTGTATCTGAGAGAGGAGACGTCACAATTTTAGTGATTTTTAGAGTAATTTTAGGTATTGATTGTGGCAGATCTGCTTCTGCTTGCAAGACCTTTTTTCAGTGCTGTTTGGGTGTAGAAAGTGTAAACCACCCTCTTAGGTTAACTACAGCACAAAGAAAATTCACAAGGCCTCTCACTACAACCCTCCCTCAGCACCACAGAAGCTAGGGACATTCCCTGGCTGGCAGCCAACACACTACCCAATGAGTGGGATCTGAGCAAACAGTCAACATTGTACCTCTTCATTCTCCTCTTCATCAGATTCCTCTGACTTCTCTGCTCCTTCATCATCCTCACCGTCTTCACCTTTTTTGTTTTTAGTTTCATCTTTCTCATCTTCAGATTTTTCTTCTTCATCATCCTTCTTTTCCAACTCCTGTCACAAGGCAAATCTCTTTTAGGAGGTAATCCCATGTTACAGTAACAGCATCTCCTCCACACTACCAGAATGTGATGCTCAAGTTAACAGCAAGACTACTAGCATGACATCACTGTGCAGGTGGTTTTGTGAATATTTAAAGCAACATGATGTGAAGCATGAGAACTTCATAAAGACTTACTTGATCAAGCAAAGAACTTGGAACTTTAAGGAACTTGGTAAGGGCTTACTTGATTGGACTTGAAGTCTAAAAAAGTATGTCTTGTGTAATAAACTGAGATGATTCCCTTCACCATTCACTGTTAGAGTAACTGACAGTACATGCCCATGCCATACCTGATGAAGCAATACCACATACTGTGTGGAGTAATGTGTCTGCACCAAGTAACTGATGGATCAGCAAGAGAAAAAATGCAAGGCTGTTTCACCTTTAAGCTTTCCATTCCCACATGGTGAACAGTCACCTCCCAGGTATCTATGTTTCTTCCCCCATCAACTTACTGAATTTCCCACATCAGCAGACTGGTGAAACAGCAATAGATTTAAAAGCTCTGGCACCAATTCCTCCTTCAATAAGCTCTCATGGTAGCTCTGCTGTTCACAATTAGGCTACATCACTGCCCAGTGACTTGTGTTCAAGCAGGAACAAATGAAATAGTTTCTCCACAGCCAGGTTCTATCCTTATCCTGTCCCTTGTGCTACATTGCAGAACAGCTGTCTGTCAGAGTAAAAACGACAGAAAAAGGCTGCTTGGGCTATTCTATTTGTACCAAAGAAAACATGCTACAGATTTCTTTTTCCTTCTGCAATCTCTACTGTGCAATTTGGAAAACAGCATGCACATCTTACCTCAATTTTTTTCAAGACATCCAGATTACTTTTATGACTGGAACTTTTTGCCTTCTTTGGTTTGCCACCTGCTGAAATAAAATACACAACTATACATTTTTTATTCCTATGGAAGAACACAAATTCACCCTTTTTAACTTGCTCTTCAGAACTTACATCTTGAGTATGCCATGGCAATTCCATACTGCCTGTATTAAAAGTACCTTCTGCTGCTTTGAGCTTCATCATCCATGATGTGTAAATACCTGATTTATGTGATGCCTATAGTGCCAGTCTGAAATTCACTTTGAACGCTGACCAAGGGTTTGGCCAAAGTGATGTTCAGCTTCACAGAACACTTTTCACCTACATACTGATAGAATGTTAAGAACCTAGGAGAACATCTTAATTGTTATCTTTCATCATCTTGAAAATAAACACTGATTAATGTTACTAATCTATGAAACACATTAATGACAGCTGGGTGCTTCAGACACAGAAGAAGGCAGACAACAGTTTATTAGCTCCAGCACAGTAGGCATGGTTACTGCAGTTAGAAAGCTTTTGGATTATTCATTAATGAGTCCAGTGTCTACTTCCACCTAGTCCCTTGATTCATGAATATAATCTTTATTAAGTTACTGTCTACAATCCAACCTCATTATGCTGCTTGAATAAATGGAGCAAAGGTCAAAAATAGCATTCCACCTACCCAGGTGAGAGACACCTGAATTGCAGCACCCCAAACTAAGGCTGCCCCAATCCCAGGAGTGCAGTTTGACCAGCAGATGAGAAGGAAAAAGGAGCTCTGGAGAAGGAGATGTTAAAGAACATAGAGGACTCTGTGAGATGTCCTATTTCCACAATCTCTTTTGGCTCCTGCTATATTTGGTATGATCTCACAAAACTTACAACACAGGGCTGTCCCTAACAGACTAACTCTTCTCAGCAGGGTGAAACTGGCTGGGTGAAGTGCCATGCTGGTGTAGCTACAGAGATGATGGCAAAGGTAGCTTCAGGCAAGATAGCTTACATAACTTCCACTTTTTCATGCTAGGCTGCACTAAGTGGTATCAGAAAGAAAAATAGTGTGAATTGATGGAGGGGATACCCTTCCTGCAGCAGACAGGAACCTGGTTATTTGGCCTAATACTTAAGAAAGTGAAACAGTAGAGTTGCAAAGAGAACTGCATTTTGTGAAAACTGTTTCTTACAAATAATGTTCAGCTCACTTCAGTGTTTTGCCTAGGAAGGGATTAAGTGACAAAAGCACTGCAGAGAGCTGAGGGAGTCAAGCTGCTTTGTAATAACAGATGAACAGCATCAAGGCAAATACACCCACAACAGAGTAAGTTTTCAAGGAAAACAAGTGGAAAGCACAATTCAGAATTATCATCTCTGCATGAAACCCTGCAGGCTTCCAGAGATAACACCTACAGAAGAGCCTGGAAATGAAAACAGACATGCAAGATATTTCCTTAAATGCTGGATATCCCTGGAGCTTATAAAATTAGAGACAATGACCCATTGTTAGAACCACAGGCAAAACAGCTATGGAACTTGGAGGTGCAGTGTATTACAATCTAATCTTTCCAAATACCTGAATATTTTAGAATTTCACAAATATGTGAAATTCTAACCAAAGATTTGTCACTGAGTAGGCAGGTGTTCAAGTCTTAAGTCAAAACATCCAGAGAAACCAGAAAGAGGGAGGGAGTGATGTATAAAAACAAAAGTGTACTTGTCCATGTAACTGTGTGGTGATCCCAAAACCACTCCTGCAATCTACAAAGGCAGAAGAGAAGGAGGCCTATTTATATTTTGGTGCAGATCTGTTGAGGCCCTTACCTTTGCTCCACTCAGTGATTAGCTGTCACCTAAGATGGCTGTCCTCAAAATACAACAAAGGTATGTACTGGAAGGGCTGATGCATCACTGATCAGCTATTTACAAACCTCCTGTGTCATATCACTGTTATGTGGCCTCTGCATCATCAGGATTCCCTAAAAAGACTAAAATCGTATTATTTTTGCTTGTAAAGGAACCTATTAATGCAATGAAATTCTGATGGTCAGCTGACCTTTGCCTTTACAACTGCGTACAAAAACGCACTTTTAAGAGCAAACAGAGAAACAGGTGAAGAAGAAAGTGGAAAAATCCCCTACGGTGAGCAGTGATTCCCTCTTTATGATTATCATAACATTACTGTAGCAAGGCACAATATTAATGTAACAAGGCGTTTATGATTTCACTGGATCTTGGGGACCTAATTGTTGCCTACAGGCTCATAAGAATTAATACAGTTGAGGAAGAAATTATGTTGGGAAAAGCAATAAAAGTAGGGATATACTGGTTCAATCTTTAAAGGTTTTGGCAAATAAGAATTTAATTTTCAGCTGAATCTTGCAGTCTGTCTTAGTATCATGCTTCTCAATGATGCTCTTAAAAGCAAAAAAGCTTGCAGCTGAGCTGGTCTCCATGACTACTGCACATTCCCTTTTCTTTTTCTATTTTATCCTTAAACTGAAACAATGACACATGAAGGACTTGAACAAAAAGAACAAGACAAGAAGCAATCATATAAACCAGACAGATAAATACAGGAGGCCAAGTCTTACTTCACAGAAGCCACAGACTTCTACAGAGAATGTAAAACAGCCATGCATACTAGAAAACACTGTGAGAACAAATACACATATGAAGCTGTGTAATAAAAAAAAAGGTTTTTTTTCCTGTAAGAACAACCAATACCAGCTCCAACTGCTGTTGAAGGATCTGGTTCACAATTCTGCAGAAGAAAGCTGAAAATAAACAAACAAAGTAAAACCAGGGAGAAATAGAAAATAACCTACATTACACTGCATATAAAAGGTTTAAGGAAAACGCAGAACTCAACCAAATCAGAAGCAAGATAACTGAGAAACCCAAAGTATAAAGGAAATACAACTGGCCAGCAATTCACTGAATTGAAGGAGAGGGTGAGTTTTGGCTAGAAAGTACAAACTTTCAGATCAAAAAGTGTTGGGTTTAGGGTGGGTTTTTCTAATCTTCCATTTTTAGGTGTCTCCTATGTTAATATGATACATCAATATGTGAGACAGGGAAGGCACATAAACCTGTTCCAGTAACTTAAAACATCTTACAGAAGCAAAGCAAAAACCTCAAAAGATAGGCAGAGCAGCAAAAAATATAGGAAATTTTTGCCAAAAGCCCCGTAACATATTTCTACCACTTTTTCCCTCCCCCAACTAGCTCCAGTTTGTCTTCTGTCACTCAACTCGTGTGCACTAAATGCTTCTTAAAAACATATAATATACCTTTTTTGGTCTTTTCCTTTGGCTTTAACTCTCCTGGGAGTCTTCTCCAATCTGTACAGAAAAAATAGCTTTATTATAGATGATTGATGATTTAGAGATGAAATTTTCCTCCTCCCACCCACCAAAGAAAGATGGAGCCCCTGCTGTGCTTGATCCCTATTCCCACGTGTGAATTACTTAAACTGAGGAACTGCCATTGCACCCACTTCATGACAACTGGTATTTGTCCCAAATAGCCAAAGGCCAGTTCTTCCAGTGGCCCACATGCTCTGCAATTTACATTCTGTAATTAAGTTTGCAGTAATGAGCTGTGGAAGTTTCATGCTGTAAAATCCATCCACCTGTGACTGAGACACCAGGCTGGGTTATTTTTAGTAGCGTAATGTTTGTTCCCAGCTCAAAAATGGATTTCTGCATGTTGAGTAAGGAAGAAGGAAGATAGTGAGAGCAAAAGATTGCACTTTCACTGCAAATCAGTTGTTTCAACTGAGTAAGTTGATAAAAAAAAGCTAACAAGTTTCTTCCCTCTCCCCCTTGTTTTTTTTGGGCAGACAATACTTTTGCCTTGATCAGAAAACATGCAGTGAGCAGCATATAACTTGGTGAGAACTTGTACACTTTTGTATTGCTTGAAAAGTAATGAATCCAACATTTAAAAGAGCAGAACATCTCACAGGTTAATAAGGAATGAGCCTTTTATAATCTCAGCTATTACCTGGGGTCCATGTTGCATGCTTCTTTTCTCTGTCCTGGTACTTTTTACTGTACCTCTCAATTACTATAGAGAAGGATACAAGGAGTTATTGGATACAGTTAATAAAAAAGGTGAGCCAGACACTGTCTTTGATATTTTCCTGTAACTATATATACAGTGTATTTTTTCAATGACACATTGTGCTGTTGTCAAACACTTAAAGCACAGTTTAATATCACAACTTTGAGTATTTCTTGTGATAATTCCCCTGGATTAATCATTTGCTAAATACTTGTAAGGCCTGAATTTTCTATTCCCACCCTCCCCCAACAAAAAGGAAAAAGGAAAAAAAAAAAAGGGTTTGCATTTTGGGGGCATTTCCTTTCAATCAAAACACTCAACCTGCCTTCAGATAAACCCCAACCATCTCCAAAATTATTAGAATTTATACTTCTATCTTTGGATTATTCCATCCTTTCTATTTATGAAACAAAACCAAAGAAACAACAAGCAGATTTACTCAGGGAAACTAGGCTGAAACACCCAATGAACACTAATTCCTTTGCTCTTCAGGATTCCACCAAGAAACCTTTGCTACGAAACAAGTCAGTGACATTCATCACCACTGTGCTAGTCATAAAGAGTATCCAGAATATCCAGGAGACTGCATCTCAGAATGAGCAGCCCCTAAGACTCTAAGTACATCTGCAGTGACAAAGCTTTGCACCATAACAGAGACGTGTCCTGAATGGAAGCTATAAATTTTAGTCCATTTAACCTCTTTTCAGGCATAAAAACTAAACTGAGAAACATGTAAATAGTACAGTAGCTATACAGCATAAGTACATCCATTTACACTGAAAAAAACCCTTTATTGTACAATCTGTAGTGACAAAGGCATTTTTCTTACCAAATTACCATGACCAACTGCAAAATTCCACTAATAATTCATTACTCAGGGATCATTTCTGTGGATATTTGTGCCAAAAAAAAAAGGCACAAAGACAGACTGTGACCTTTAAAGCCAAAGACTTCTAAAAGGAAGGGAGAACAGAGAAATCAGAAATGAAGCTCAATTTTAAAATCAGTTACGGTGAGTGCAAGCAGAAGACCTACTTGAAACTGTGTAACAAAGGCTTTATGTTTAAAATGGCAGTGTCTCAAGGGGCATTTAATGTAGGTTGCCCTCAGAGATGCTGTAGGAAATTGCCAGCACAGAGGGGGAAGAAACTGCTAGAACTAATTGCTGATGCCATCAGCAAAAAAACCCCACCAAACATCTGAGGGACTCTTGCCACTCACAGCTAATGAATTAATTCCAAACCACTGCCAAGGTGACAGTTGCCCAGTCATAGCACATACTCCTGCAGGAAATATATGATTCATAGCTTATGAAGTGAAGAAAGTAAGAGGATGAACTACAGAATATGCCTGCTACTCACTCAAAATGAGTGTTGAAGTAAGTGCTGCAAATCTGTTCTCCATGGCACACTCATGCATCAGAGTTGTGAGGAGTATCAGATGTGGCTCTCACACTCTGAAAAATGAAAGCTAGCTAGCTTCGTCCTAGCTAACTAAACTGTTTCCCTTCTCACACTTCAAAGGACCATTTGATTCACAGATGCTGTGCTAAGGGTTTAAAATAAACCATGTGTTCCTTTAGCACAGTCAATTTAAGAAGTTCCTGTGCACAGTACCCCTCCTGCCTCTCTGGGAGCAAAGGGCTGCAAACCAGATAACAGAAAAGATCAGTTAAAAATAATCTACCCCAGCAGACGACAGTGATTTTGTTAAAGCTAGGCTGCTTCTGCCACATAATACAGTCCTAGAGACAGCTGCATATTGTGACTGAGATGAAAGCAAGCTTTTTAAGCTGTAGACCACAGCTGAGGTAATTATACCCCACCTCTCAGATGAGGCATCTTTGTACAATTAGAAGTTACAAGTTACCTCAACTTACCAACTTACCCTTGGGGAGATGATGAGAAAATTTGAAGCATTATTAGTCTATCAAGTGGCTGTCTACCTGATTTCCCTGCAACTGCCAGTTTTTGTAGAAAAAGTCTTCAAATCTGGCAGTTCTGCTAAAGAGCACACTCAGAAACAGAGATCACTCCAACTCAGAGAGAGGGCTGCAGAAACAAAGATGATTTTGAGAACAGTAAGAATGATCATGAGGCAAAACTGGGAAAGAGAGAAAACATGTTCTCACAAAGTGGCTGACTCCTTGGAAATAATTCTGACAGGCTCTCAGGTATAGTGGCTTCCTATTTTGTGCCTCAAACAGAAATAGCAAACTTCAAGCCTGATGAAGATCAAGAGCACAGTGATCTAGCACGAGGAGACTCTGAAGAGATTGAAATTTGTTTACACAGAAGATGAAAGAGTGGATGTGATAAAAGACTAATTTGTGGAATTCTTCTACCATCAAGAAGGAATCTAGAAATGAAGGTCAGATCTGTTCTCCATTCCTCATAACCTAGGTTTTTCCCTTTCCACAGTGTCAGGGTCCACCTTGGGCTGCATTACAGCTGCTTGCTACATTCTGGCAGTTCCTGGGCTCCAGCTGCCAGTCAGAGAAAACATTCTGCCTCTTGTGAGCCACCACATCTTGTCAGCAGTGTGTGCACTGCTCACACTGCAGTGTGTGACTCTGTTTTACACAGTGCTTTAGTGCAGGAGCAAGTGGACAGTCAGCAAGGTGCGCTAATCAAAGCCTGACATGCAGGCTCAAAAAGCTCTAGAATTCACCATTACATCATGAACCAAACTGACAAGAATTCAGAGGGGACTGAACTCTGTACGTGTGTCCTATGAACACCATGGATATTCAGCTCAAAAGTTCTCTGATGGTTTTGGGGAGTAAATTAAGCCTCCTGATTTAGAATACAAGTCAGCTCTCGTTGTTCAAACCCATCACAAGATACCAGGGAAAAAATCATGAAGTGTTTAACCACTTTGGTTTTCTTAAACATTTTTATAAAGCTTTTTAGTGAGTCCTGTTGCACTGACTGGGTTTGACACGTAGCATTTCCTAAAATTCTGTATTTCTTATTTTCCCATAACAGAACTTGACATCTGTGCCAGATACTGCAAGCACTCAGGGTAGCGGTGGTAGAAACAGGCCAAAAACACAGACAAAAAAAGCATTCCTCACAGTAGTGATCCCCCTGACTGCTGGAGTTATAATGCCCCCACAGCAAGGTAACACAGGAAGTGCACCATGCAGCAGAGGGCACCCAGCCCAAACCACCACAATAGACATTAAAGCTTCCTGTGCTGCTCCTTTTACCTTCTTTCCCAGCTTTCTGACCAGGAAGCTTGGATTTTTAACAGTATAATGGTGCATGATGGGATGTCAAGTGCAGCAGAGCATTTATTGCTAGCAAACAATAACAAAGCCTTTAATTTTTAATTAAGTATAAGCAAAAGACATTCTTGAATGAAGCAGAATAGGAACAAGCTTTGGCTTCTAATGCAGTTCTGACACAAATCTCAGTAAATCACTTATCCTCATCTCAATCTTTGTATTTTAGGTGACTTGTCAGTAATACTTACCAATTTTCCCTGAATGGACTTAGAGGGGAAAAAGTCAGTAACTTTTGGAGTGTCCATCATTAAATATAACACTGACTATTTAAAGTACATCTTTATACCATTTAAATGATATTTCAACACTAGTATTTACTGCAAATTTCTTTTGCTTTTAGGGTATTTTAGCATGTAGAAAGGCCTGGTTTGCTTGGTTAGCATATAACTGATAGACTGTATATAGTTAGCCTAGAAGTTTCTTACCAAGTGGAATGTATTTTTGATACTTTCCTTCGTCACACAGGAGTTGCTTTCCAGTTTCAGCACTGACATACAACTTCAGTAAGTGTAAAAGCAGAAAAATTCCCTGTCATCTTAAGATGACAGTTTTTATTCCATATCATCAGTACAAAATACCCCTTCAACACATGTATTTCACTACGTCATCCTTCACAGAATAATAACTACTGAAGGCAGAAATAAAAATAAAAAAACCACAAACCTTCACATTCCTCTTCCACTGCCAAAAAATACGGCATTCTTTTCATAGTTACTCTAAAATCTTGCTTTAAGGCCAACATGTAATCTTCAGCTTCTCCGGTTTTCAGAGGCACTGCCTTGTTTTCTGTACTCTGTACAAATTATGTTTATTACTTACAAGGTCTTAATATTCGTCAAGTATACATGAACAGTAACAAAAGCTACAAGAAATGCAGCTCACCACAGAGGAGTGCAACTATGCATCAGGATTCTTCCCAACTATATTTTATTCTGACATGCACAACTATCTTTACAAGTAAATTTATACCTTTTATGATTTTGCTGTATCTTTCTGAAAAAAAAAAAAAAAAAAAAAAAAGGGGGTGGCGGGGCAAGAAATCAAGAAAAATAAAAGTATTAAAAATGTGAAATAATCATTGATAGTCATGCTAATCTGTTAATTGCCAAAATCAGTGTTTCACAACAGCCTAATTTACTCAGAAACCATTGCTTCAGTCTTGAGTCAGAGCAGCACTGGTCTTAACCTCATCAAAACCAGTTCTAAGTACATTAAATATGATTACTCTGAATAACATGGACACTCTTCTATGACTATTGCCACGGAAATTGGATGTGTTGTCATACAACCAGGTATCAGACAGGCCCTCACACAATTTAGTTTCTGTCAGCTCAATTTAAATGAATTCTTAAGATCTGGATTTTTTTTTTCCTTCTGGTTTTGTTTGGGTTTGTTGTTGGTTTTTCCTTTGTTTGGTGGCTGTTTTTTAAACTTCAAACCTTGAAAGAGGGGCAGATAAGTAAGTGAAAATAGTTTTTAAAATAATCAGAACACTACAGCCAGAGACCGATTTAGAGAATGGATGTTGTTTCTCTTATATGGCTGCTCAATACCCGTGTAGTAGGGCTGCAAAGTGCTATCAGAAGTCTCAGAGCAGGATCACAGAAGGAGTTCACTGCTTCCAGCTCTATTTGCTAGCTGGACAGTATTTTAAATCACTAATGCTGTTGATGGTAAGCTGATGCTCCTTCATTAGCCATCTAATTGCATTTACAGGAAATTTGTAAGAACTCAGAATGTCTCTATTAGAAATTTGCAATAGCAACAATTCATTGTTTCAATTAGTATTTCACTGTAAGTCAGTCAACAGCTACAAATGCACTTTGGCTCACTGCTCAATCAGTTTTTATCAATTCTAGTTATGACACTGGGTTAATTCTGTTGGGGTTTTTTATTATTTTTTCCCTGAATGGCACTAGATTTCCCCTGACAAGTTTAACTTAGTTCTGAAAGTGTTCACAGGAGCAATAAAATATATTTTTCTCCATGGTACATAATCAGATAAACTGAGACTAGTACTTCCCCAGCAGGGCTGGTCCACAGCTGACTGTAACTGTAGAGTACAGAACTTAGCTTGCTATAGATCTGCAGCCCACACAGAATTCATTTCCCCTGTGCCATTGAGCAGAATGCAACATGACATTAGGAACAGGTGCTGGTGGCTAAATATCAAAATAATCACACAACTTAATTGTAAAGTGGACTAAGAGGATATATAACTAGAGTTTGGCAAGTAACTATGCACAGAAACCTCAGCATAGCACCAATGATATGCAGGTTTTGCACCATAACATGCAAAACTGAGGAAAAATTCATGTACCTTGATCAAATCTTGACATAACAAGGAAATTCTCTTGCATAAAACTGGCTAAAATCAGCAAATCCATTCACCACTTTAAGCTGTCTTTGAAAGACTAGTGTGACTTCATTTCAAACAAATTTGAGATATCCAGCGCTTCTGTTACTGTTATGTCCAGGAAACAATATCATGGTGAGGACTTTAATTAAGTATCTTTCAAGCTACTTAGTTAAATACAGGATACAACAGTCAGCAAAAGTACAGTAAGCAATAATAAGAAAAACAATTCTTTTATATATCCTTCAAAACTGACCTAAAGTGGTTAGGGTTGTTCACATGTTTTGTTAGGTGCTGTACTTACAGGAAATGTTGGAGGAGGCTCACATGTGTCAGCAGGTAGAGCTGCACCTTTCGCAAAGCCAATGGCTTCAATGTCAAAGGTAAATGAAGAGCGTCCTCTTCCTCTGCCTGACCCAGCCATCTGGAGTTGCTGAAAATAATAAAGGCTTTCAAGCATTTATTCTTGTTTCAAGCATCAAATGCATGTATGTACTACTGATGAAATTAATGTCTGACAAAGTTTACAGTAGTTTCAAAACTCATTTTAAATAGCAAGGCATTTTTTCATGCCCATTTGAGGTTCTTTCACCTACTATAAATTTGGTACATGCCCAAATTCAACTCTACTCCCTCATTTTTGCTATCCACTTCTGCATGCCTGAAATTACCTCCTAATCTAGAATTGCAAATACTCTTCTAAACCTTAAGATGCATTGATTGAATTCAATCAAGGTACAAAACCTACAAACTATTAAAAACCAAACCAAACCAAAACAACCACACCCCAAAACATAAAATAAAAGTTCAAGGACTCTGAATTTTTGTGGAATACATTTTGCAGTTTCTGAGCTTTCCTCCAAAAACCATCTTCTTTTTGTCACTCATGGATTCTTCATCCTTCAGATTATTTTTAACTTCAATTTTGTAATTAGTTTTGGGCAATGATAAAAAGCCAAAAAAAAAAAAACGTTCAAGGCAAAAACATCAAAGCACTCCAGCACATCTGCACGTTTCCAGCTAAAATATATCACCAAAGCACATAAAACACATAAAAGGAAAAAAAAAAATAGCCTGCAAAACTACATTTACAGTCACATCTCACCACCTTTACTGTTAGGCCAATGTTCCTCTCCAGTGTGCAGGACCCATGGGCTGGCAAGTAATGTGAAATGTGATAAACACTTTTTTCTACACCATCCTCCCAACCCCCTTCTTTTCAGGGAAGATGTCAAAAGATCACAGAATCATAGAACTGTTAGGGTAGGAAGGGATCTTCAAAGATCAACCAGTCCAACCCCCTGCTAAAGCAGGGTCACCCACAACAGGTTGCCCAGGATCACAACATCCAGGGAATTTGGAATCTCTCCAGAGAAGGAGACTCCACAACCTCATTCTGCAGCCTGCAGCAGGGTTTCAGCATCCTCACATCAAAGTTTTCCCTCAAGTTTAAGAGGAACCTCACGGCTTTCAGTTTGTGCCCTTTGCCCCATCCCTGGGCACTACTGACAAGTTTGTCCCCATCCTCTTGACCTCTGCATTGAGAAGATTCCATCTCAGTCTTCTCTAAGCTAAACAGACCCATAGCAGACCTCAATAGATTCTTCTCATACATTTATCTAAAATAACAAGGAAACCAGGAGAAAACTAGATTAGCACCAAATAAATGCATACTGAAGATTCTTTAAGGCTCCCCCAGATGGAATCAGAGGCCTTTGTATTAAATGCCAGAGGAACGCAAGTGGATGCACGTTATCTTCCTACTTTCTATTTTCAATGGGAATAATGTCTGTCTGGATAAACCAAATGCAAATTATGTATGTGTGTCACTCAGCAGCATGGAAAACTGTATAAAAAATGGCAGAGATGTAAATAAATCATTTTAAGAAAAACAAAAAAGCAAAAGCAAAACTTGAACAGTTAACAGGAAATTAAGAAACGAACAAACACCCACCACACCACTAGCCCCACACCCCCCACCCCAAAAAAAACAAAGAGCAAAATCATTTGAAAACAGGATGAAAAGGAAGATGTAACAGGATGAAAAGGATTTGAGCCTGGCAGTATGGGAAAAGATAAAGGGTACAGCAAAACATGAGCATTCACATTATCTAGGTTTGAAAAAAGGGAATGAATGGTAAGAAAACAAAAGCTGGCAGAGAGAGACAGCTGTTTGCAATAAAAATAGCAAATGTGAAGGTCTATTTTTAAAATGCAGCTTAAAATGCTGCTTTAAAATGAATTCCTAGCAAGATTCTTTTGGAATAGGGCACAAATGTGATGAGAAACAACCACCTTAACAAGTATATCAACTCCACAGTTTTACTGAAACATGATTTTTTCTAGCATGTTGGCTTAGGTTTATGTCTACTGCCAGATAAAAGTGACAGCAACAGATGATCAGAGAAATCATGCAGGAAAAGTTGAGCCGCACAACTATGTCAACCAAGCACGACTAAGTTACCACAACTAGTGTTTTGGCTGCCATGAGGCATGGCAAATGGAGCACATTTTCGTGTTTACAGAGAGTTTGTGTGTAATTTTCTTTACAAATGGGAAAGCAGATTTCAGATTTAAGCTTTTAAAACTCCGTCAAAGGCATGTATGCTGTTGGCAGTCTGCAGGAGGGAAAAGCCTGTGGAAATGCGCAGGGCGGCAGCGGGTGTGAGGACGCTCTGCAGTCACTGGAGCTCGTTGTTATCTCATGTTTTCCTCACAAGCAAACCCTCCCCTATGCCGTGTTCGGAGCTTTGATTTACACGTGCAATCAATGGAAGAGAAGAGCAAAGGAGAAAGGTTTGAAATTTAAATATAGCGATTTTGTGGGGAGTTTTGTTGTTTGCTTGGGGTTTATACGCCTAGAAGGTGTAAAGCTGAAACCAAACAGTGCACGACGGCCACAATGCCCGGCCGTGTGAGAAGAGAGTCCCTCAACTCCTTTCTTGCCGTTTCACGTCCTCTCCTGCGCTCTTCTTCCAACGCCCCGCTGCCCTCGCCCCACTACCCCACCACCACCCGAGCTTCACAGACAGGTCTCGGCTGCCCCTCCAGGGCAGCGACTGGCCCTGTCACGACAGAGGAGGGGGATTCATTCTCACCGCGCCCTCACGACACGGCTCAGCACCCCCAGCACCCTCAGCAAGGCTCCCTCACCACCCCTCAGGGCTCCTCCAGGGCTCTCTCTCACCGCCTCTCAGGGCCTCCGTCAAGGTTCTCTTTCCACACCTCCGAGCTCCCTCAAGGCTCCCTCTCCACCCCTCAGGGATCCTTCAGGGCTCCCTCAGAGTTCTCTTTCCACCCCTCAGGGCACTCCCCCCACACCTCCGAGCTCCCTCAAGGCTCCCTCTCCACCCCTCAGGGATCCTTCAGGCCTCCCTCAGAGTTCTCTTTCCACCCCTCAGGGCACTCCCACCCACACCTCCGAGCTCCCTCAAGGCTCCCTCTCCACCCCTCAGGGATCCTTCAGGGCTCCCTCAGAGTTATCCTTCCACCCCTCAGGGTACCCCCGCCCGCCCACACCTCCGAGCTCCTTCAAGGCTCCCTCTCCACCCCTCAGGGATCCTTCAGGGCTCCCTCAGAGTTCTCTTTCCACCCCTCAGGGCACTCCCCCCACACCTCCGAGCTCCCTCAAGGCTCCCTCTCCACCCCTCAGGGATCCTTCAGGGCTCCCTCAGAGTTCTCTTTCCACCCCTCAGGGCACTCCCCCCACACCTCTGAGCTCCTTCAAGGCTCCCTCTCCACCCCTCAGGGATCCTTCAGGGCTCCCTCAGAGTTCTCTTTCCACCCCTCAGGGCACTCCCCCCACACCTCCGAGCTCCCTCAAGGCTCCCTCTCCACCCCTCAGGGATCCTTCAGGGCTCCCTCAGAGTTCTCTTTCCACCCCTCAGGGCACTCCCCCCACACCTCTGAGCTCCTTCAAGGCTCCCTCTCCACCCCTCAGGGATCCTTCAGGGCTCCCTCAGAGTTCTCTTTCCACCCCTCAGGACACCCCCGCCCACACCTCCGAGCTCCTTCAAGGCTCCCTCTCCACCCCTCAGGGATCCTTCAGGGCTCCCTCAGAGTTCTCTTTCCACCCCTCAGGGCACTCCCCCCACACCTCCGAGCTCCCTCAAGGCTCCCTCTCCACCCCTCAGGGATCCTTCAGGGCTCCCTCAGAGTTCTCTTTCCACCCCTCAGGGCACTCCCCCCACACCTCTGAGCTCCTTCAAGGCTCCCTCTCCACCCCTCAGGGATCCTTCAGGGCTCCCTCAGAGTTCTCTTTCCACCCCTCAGGACACCTCCAGCCCCCGCCCACACCTCCGAGCTCCCTCAGGTTCTCTCTCCATCCCTCAGGGATCCTTCAGGGGGCCTCCGTCAAAGTTCTCTTTCCATCCCCCTCAGGGCTCCCTCACTGCCCCTCAGGGCACACCCGCCACACCTCCGAGCTCCCTCAAGGCTCCCTCTCCATCCTTTATGGATCCTTCAGGGCTCTCTCAAGGTTCTCTTTTCACCCCCAGGGATCCTTCAGGACTCCCTCACTGCTTCTCAGAACCCTACCACTACCTCCCCGCCCCCCTCGGGGCTCTCTCAAGGCTTTTTCTTCATCCCTCAGGGCTCCCTCACTGCCCTCGGGCCTCCCTCAAAACTCTCTTCCCATTCCCCAAGGCCCCCTCAGCGCTCCTCCATCTCTTCAAGTCTTCCCCGCTCGCTCACCCGCCCTTCTTCGCGCTCCGCCCGCGGCTGCCGCAATGGGCCGGGCCCAGGGCCGCTCCGCCCGCCGCAGTGGGGCTGAGCTGTGGAGGGGGGCGGGTAGATCGTAGGTCGCTTCGTCGAAAAGCGCAGGAGCGGCGATGTCGGCGCTGGAGTGGTTCGCGCACAAGCCCCTGGGCGACGGGATCTTCTGGATCCAAGAGCGCTTCTACGAGTCGGGCAACCGGGCGAACATCTGGCTGGTGCGGGGCTCGCAGCGGGACGTGGTGATCGACGCGGGGCTGGGGTTGCGCAGCCTGCCCGACTATCTGCGTGCCGCCGGGCTTCTGGCGCCATCAGAGGGGAGCGAGCCGCGGCCGCTGCTGGCTGTGGCCACCCACGTTCACTTCGACCACTCGGGAGGGCTGCAGCACTTCGACGAGGTAGCGGTGCACAGCGCCGAGGCGGCGGCCCTGCAGAGCGGCGACAACTACGAGACCGTCACCTGGCTGTCGGACCGAGAGGTGGCCCGGCCGCCGCGGCCCGGCTGGCGGGCACGGCAGTTCCGCGTCCCGCCCGTCAGGCCCAGCCGCCTGCTGCAGGAGGGTAAGTGCGGCCTGCTAATCGCGACGCCTTTTACCTTAATGTCTGCCTTCATGTCTTGAGCTGAGCTGTCTAAAAGTGTTTTGAGTCCCGGGTCGCAGAGGATGGTCGCAACAACCCCCTGCAATGCTCCAGGCTTGGGGCGGTGTGGAAACTATCCGGCAGAAAAGGACCTCAGGGTGCTGTTCGACAGCCGGCTGAACATGAGCCAGTGTGTGCCTAGATGGCCAAGAAAGCCAGCAGCATCCTGGCCTGGGTCAGCAATAGTGTGGCCAGCAGGTGTAGAGCAATAATTGTCTCCCTGTACTGAGACTGGTGAGGCTGCGTCTCGAGTATTGACCAGTTTTGGGCCCCTCACTGCAAGGACATTTTAGTACTGGAGCATGTTCAGAGAAGGGTAACAAACTTGTTCTGGAGAACAGGTCTAGTGAGTAGCAGCTGAGGGAACTGGGATTGTTTAGTCTGGGGAAAAGGAGGCTGAGGGGGAGACCTGGTTCTCTACAACTCCCTGAAGAGGAGGTTGGAGTGAGGTGAGGGTTGGTGTCCTCTGCCAAGCAACCTCTCCCTCAGCAACAAAGAGAATAGAATAACCAAGGTTGGAAGAGACCTTGAAGATCATCGAGTCCAACCTGTAACCACAACCTCACAACTAGACCATGGCACCAAGTGCCACATCCAGTCCCCTCCTGAACGCCTCCAGGGATGGAGACTCAACCACCTCCCGGGCAGCCCATTCCAATGACGAATCACTCTCTCGGTGAAGAACTTTCTCCTCACCTCCAGCCTAAACTTCCCCTGGTGCAGCTTGAGACTGTGTCCCCTTGTTCTGGTGCTGGTTGCTAGGGAGAAGAGGCTAACCCCTTCCTGGCTACAACCACCCTTCAGGTAGTTGTAGAGAGCAATGAGGTCGCCCCTGAGCCTCCTCTTCTCCAGGCTAAACAGCCCCAGCTCCCTCAGCCTCTCCTCATAGGGCTTGTGCTCAAGGCCTCTCCCCAGCCTTGTTGCCCTTCTCTGGACACGTTCAAGTGTCTCAATGTCCTTCCTAAACTGAGGGGCCCAGAACTGGACACAGTACTCAAGGTGCGGCCTAACCAAAGCAGAGTACAGGGGCACAATGACCTCCCTGCTCCTGCTGGCCATACTATTCCTAATGCAGGCCAGGATGCGGTTGGCCCTCTTGGCTGCCTGGGCACACTGCTGGCTCATGTTCAGCTTCACTGATGATAGAAAATGGGGTGAGGAGGGAGGTTGGCTGACACCCCGTCAGGCTGTGCAGCCCTGCAGTGAGATCTGGACAGGCTGGAGAGCTGGGTGCAGGCAAACCTTATGAAGTTCAGTCAGGACAAGTGCAGGGTCCTGCATCTGTGGAGAAATAACAACAGGCACCAGTACAGGTTAGGGGCTGTTCTGCTGGAAAGCAGTTCCATAGGGAAAGACTTTGTGGAGTCCTACTGGACAGCAAGTTCATTATGGGACAACAGTGTGCCCTTGTGCCAATGGTATCCTGGGGTGCATCAAGAAAAGCAGGTCTAGGGAGGTTCTTTTCTCCCTCTACTGTGCCCTGGTGAGACCACACCTGGAATACTGTGCCCAGTTTTGGGTTCCCCAGTTAAAGAAAGACGGGGACTTGCTGGAGGGAATCAGAGAGCCATGAGGATGATTAAGAGACTTGAGCACCTCTCCTATGAGGCGAAACTGGGGCTGTTTAGTCTTGAGAAGGCTGAGAGGGATGTCATCAATGTGTATAAATTTCTGAGGGGTGGGTGTCAAGTGGAGGAGGCCAGTGTCTTTAGGTGGTGTGCAATAACAAGACAAGGAACAAGAGGTACAAGCTTGAACATAGAAGTTTTCACCTCAATATGAGGAGAAACTTCTTCACAGTGAGTGTGATGGAGCCCTGGAACAGGCTGCCCAGAGAGGTTGTGGAGTCTTCTCTGGAGACATTCAAAAGCTGTCTGGATGTATTCCTGTGTGGACTACCCTAGGTGATCCTGCTTTGTCAGGGAGGTTGGACTCGATCTCTGGAGGACCTCGCCTACCTCTACAGTACTGTGATACTGTGAAGTGATAAGAAAAGAGGAAATGGCCTCAAGTTGCACCAGGGGACATTCATGTTGAACATGAACAATTTCTTCTCCTAAAGGAGCAGGCTACCCAGGGCAGTGAAATCTCCATCCCTGGAGGGATTTAGAAGACCTGTACATGTGGTGCTGAGGGGCATGGTTTAGTGGTGGACTTGGCTGTGTTAGGTTTACAGATGCACTAAATGATCTTAAAGGTCTTTTCCAACTTCAATGGCTCTATGATCTTTCTTGACCCAGTTTGCATACTGTGTTATGCAGCATCTTTTAGGATAGTTAAAATGATACTGTTTCATTAACATTAGTTAAGTCTCTGCAGGCCACTTTCAGGAATCTACAAAACATTCACGCTGTCCTCATCCTTGGATAAAGGAAAAGATGTGAGTCACAGAATCCTGCAATGGTTTGTTTTGGAAGGGACCTTAAGATCATGTAGTTCCAACTCCTCTGCCATAGGCAAGGACACCTTCCATTAGAGCAGGTTGCTCAAAGCACTGTCCGGCTTGGCCTTCAGAATTTCCAGAGATGGGGCATCTACAACCTCTCTGGGCAACTTGTTGAAATGCCCTACTGTTGCAGTTTGGGCTGGGTGCCCTCTGCTACATGAGGTGCTTCCTGTGTCCAGAGGTCCAGCCCAGTGGGTGGACACAGGAAACTAGGTATTTCTACCATAATTCTCTGCACCACTATAAGATCCAGTGCGAGGTCTAAGCACCTCCTCTTTCTTCCTCTCCATCACCCAGTAACTGGGGGAGATGTTGTCTCCCGGCCATGGGCCTGGCTAGGCCCAAGGCCACGGGGGGGGATGGGCAGTCTCAGATCTGGCCAGCTGAGACTAGCCTAGCAGTGGGGAGGGGGGAAGAAGGAGCCCTGGGGGTCTTGGATGTACCCCCAGTGGGGATGGGATCTTCCTGGGTTTGTTTGGGGATTTCTTTTGTCACTGTTTTCTGGCTCTCTGTAAACATTCACTGCTTTTTCATTTAAACTTTCCATCACTTTTGCAATCCGTTTGTCTAAGTTGTTATTTTGCCCGTGGTGGGGAGGGGGGCTGCTTCAACCCACTACACCTACCATCCTCATTGTGAAGAACTTCCTGGTATCTAACCTATATCTACCATTTTTTCACTTCAAAGCCATTACCCTGGTGGGTTAAATGTAGTGGGTTAAATTCTTGTTCCTGACAGTTATGAAAGTATTGACAGGAACCGAGAAACATGCATGAAATTCCCTGTGTTTGCCTCAAGTCGTTGCCTCTCCATACAGGTGGTGGTGGTTTTTTTGTTTTTCAATGGAGTGAAAGTCACTCAACAATGATTTGAGTGACTGACTAATTGAGCACCCCAGGTTTAACCTTAGCCTTCTACATCTCACCATGTCAGTCAGTTCTGGCATGTGGTGACCCTGCTTATTTATAAACTGTCAAGGCATAGCAGGTGAAAGAGCAGAGCAATTGATTGAAAGAATGTGCTGTGAAGAATGTAGATTTTGGTTCAGAGAATTTGTTTAAATGTAACATTTACAGAAGTGGCTTGTTACAGATAGAAAAATTCCACTTAGTAACTCACAGATAAGGATGACTAGGTTATTTTGGTCAGAAAATAACTATCTGTTTAGTATGGTGAAGCAGAAGTTAAAAGATAGTTGTCTTACAGACAGGTGACACCTTTTGCAGGGGACTTTGTCTCTTTTTGGCTGTATCAGGTCATCCTACGCAGGTGCTTGGAAAATCAGAACTGAACATACTGAAAGCTTCAGAGAAAATCTGATGTGACATTAATTGTAGTCAAGCAACAGTAGTTGAAGTGCTTTTTCTTTTTTCTTTAAAGGGAAGGAATTATTAAATAATTATGTTGTAGAAGATCAAAACACACTTGCTGTCAATATAACATCAAAGCTTCTAAGGTAACTTTCATGGAGGCATACTGTGTGGAAGTGGCATGATATCTCACTGCACGTGTCATGGCTGTGGGCTGAGAGTATACAGGACTGCAGAGAGCACAGAATGCAGCAGGGGCAATATTCTCTTACAGTCCAAAGCCACAACTTTTACATGTATATCATTCAGTAGCAATACAGACTGGGGGACCTGTTGGAGCAGGGCCAGGAGAGGCCACAGCAATGATGGGAGGGCTGGAAGCCCTGTGCTGTGAGGACAGGCTGAGAGAGTTAGGGTTGTTCAGCCTGGAGAAGAGAAGGCTCCAAGGAGACCTTTCTGTGGCTTTTCAGGACTTAAAGGGGCCAATTAGAAACGTGGGGGACAGAAATTTTATCAGGGCCTATTGTGACAGGACAAGGGGTGATGGTTTGAAACTAAAAGAGGGAGATTCAGACTAGATAGAAGGAAGAAATGTTTTACACTGAGGGTGGTGAGACCCTGTCTCAGGTTGCCCAGAGAAGTGGCAGAAACTGCATCCCTGGAACTATGCCAGATCAGGTGGTCTGGGGATCTGAGCAACCTGCTCTAGTTGAAGATCCCTGCTCATTGTAGGGGGGTTGGACTAGATGAGCTTTAAAGTCTCTTCCAACCTAAAGCATTCTGTGGTTTTATGGTTAAGCACCTTTAGTTTTGGCTGTTCTAGACAAAATTGCATTTACCTGTGTTGTATCTTACCATTTAGAGTTTCCCTTGCCACTTGTATGTTCTAAGACTCAGTTTGCTTTAGTTACAGAAGGATTTTTCTTAAATTCAATACACTTCTTTAAATTTTGGATGTCATATTCCATTTATTTGTATTCTTTGCAGTGCCAGGAACAGTCTGAAACCCAGGGGAACACTTTTATCCATTAACTTCACCATCTGCACTGTGGTTTCATTCACCAACACAGATACTTTTGCACAATCTTCTCCACAGTCAAGTCTGTTTCCTTCTTCTTGCAAGGCTTCCCAACATTTTCCTGAAGAAGAATTTGGCTAATGGATGGATCTGATGGATAATTTTGAGACTGTTTCTGCAAACATAGGAATCCATGCCCCTGCTCAGAACTGTACAGTCAGATGTTAGATCTTTGGTGACTTCCAAATGCTATCCTGGCATTTTCAGCAATCATTTCAGTCAAATACCAAAGGTCCCGTCACAAAAGGTCTGCTGTTAAAGAGTTAACTACCTTCAGGCTTGCTGAGTCTTGAGTAAATTCGTGGCATACCTGTCTCTGGTGTAAGACAAACTTGTAGCATTCAGATTTCTAATACAGTAGAGATTTGGTAACTTCTTGTCATTCCTTTTGGAACTTGAAGTATGCATGACAATTTTGAGGATCATTTTACAATGGTACTGAACATTACTTGTGTTTCATATAGTTGTTGACCAGCTGCTTCTGAGAAGGTGGCTTATATGTTGGTCTTCTATCCCTACACACCCATAAGGTTTACATATTTACCACCTGTAAATTAATATGGGTTTTGCATATTTATAATTCAGCTGGCATTACAAGAGCAGACTTACTTGGCCTGTTCTCCATTGCTACGCTGACTTTCTGCTGGAGGTGCCAGTCCAGTGACTAGTGCAATGAAAGGAATTGACAGTTGAACTGTTGAAGAGTCGTGTTTTTATATACCCGTGACATGAGGAAAGTGAATGGAGGCCAGTTATAGCTGTCCTCCAGCAATTTATAGTCTGTCCTTTTGCCATTCAAAAGTGACAACAGTGTAATTGCAGCTGAATTAAGTGATGGTAAAATGGAAGGAAAAACATTTAAATACTTACTTTTTAAACTTTCAAGGGAAACCCTGCTGAGATGTGTTCTGGTTGGTTCCCATTTTATTTTCTCTATCACATTTCACATCTTGTTCTTTAATAGGGTGGCAACAGATTCAGTTAATATTGTCCAAGCCAGGCATGATTGTTACTATCATGACAAAACACTCTTCCCAAGCAAAATGTGCTCTTGTGGCCAAGAAGACCAATGCCACTCTGGGGTGTATTAGAAGGGGTGTGGTTCTCTGCCCTGGTGAGGCCACATCTGGAATATTGTGTCCAGTTCTGGGCCCCTCAGTTCAAGAAGGACCTCAGGGAACTGCTTGAAAGAGCCCAGCACAGACCCACAGAAATGATTAAAGGTGTAGAAAATCTTCCTTACAAGGAGAGACTGAAGGAGCTGTGTTTTTTCAGTTTGGAGGAGACTGAAGGGTGACCTCATTAATGTTTTTAAATATCTAAAGGGTGAGTGCTGAGAGGATGGAGTCAGGCTCTTCTTGGTGATGCCCAATGACAGAACAAGGGGCAATAGGTGGAAGTTGAGGCATAGGAAGTTCTATATGAACATGAAGAAAATTTTTTTCACTGTGAGGGTGACAGAACACTGGAACAGGCTGTCCAGGGGGTTGTGGAGTCTCCTTCTCTGGAGACCTGTCTGGATGCATTCCAGTGTGATGTGGTATAGGTGATCCTGCTCTGGCAGGGGGTTGGACTAGATGATCTTCCAAGGTCCCTCCCAGCCCCTAACATTCTGTGATTCTTTGATTCTGTGATCTTTCAGGTACTCTTTGGCTCTCATCAAGAAAATATCCATCTCGCATTACTGTATGTATATATACACATATGTATATATAGGGAGAGATAGATACATTGTCTCGATCCGGAGAGGGAAAGAGATTCAGGTTTTTTTATGAATATTCCCGTGTTGTGAAATTAGAGGCACAAACGAGGCCAAAATATCAACAGCTAGACTATTTATTACATAAATACAGTGGATGGACATAAATAAAGTGGAGGGATCAGAAGGGGAGAGAGAGAGAATAGGAAGAGAGAGAAGAGAGGGAGAGAATTGTATTACCACACCCCTCACCCCCAAGACAGTTTGAGTCTGTGGAGGATAGGTGTTGCAGGAGATGTTGGGTCTGTAGAGAAACGGTGCTGCAGGAATTGTTGGGTCTGTAGAGGAAGGGTGCTGAGGCTTTGGCTGTAAAAGGGATGAGGTCCTCTGGGCAGCTTCTTCAGCTCCATGAGTTGCAGCAGGTGGAACTTAGGGCACGGAGAGTCCAAGATTCATTGTGCTGGCCCCGTGATGTTTCCAGCGTGTGCTGCCGTCTTCTTTCTTCTGCATCTTGCTTCTCCAGTTTTCTCCTCAAAAAGCCAGTAGTTGCTCCAGTCTTTTATACAGTTTTTTAGGCCTTAGGCAAGTGTCCAAGTGTTGTTCCCCAGGATATCGTTCTGGGAAATCATCTTTAGGTCCAGGTATCGTTCCCCAGGAAATCTTTCTGTGTACTCAGGTGAGTTTGGGCAGCCACTGGATAGAGGGGGAAGGCCTCCGCCTCCTCCTGCTCCGTCTAGCTACCCACACACTCTTTTCACATCAGGAACCATTGTCCTTTCCTGGGGTATCTGATGGCTGGAAATGGATCTTGTCCTGAAGGTGTGAATGCTGGGCCCTTGGGCCATTTTTGTAGGCCAGCTGCAGTCCCGTGAGCAATGTTATCTTTGCACCTTCCAAGAGTCCTTCCAGTGGCTCTGCCCAACGCACATCAGCTATTGTCTGGACAAGCATCAAGTGATTTTATCTTTGTTGAGTCACAGCAGGAGACAAGCTTTAGTCTCTCACATACATACACTCTCTCTATATATAATCAAACTCTTAAGGATATGGGCAGGTTCTCTTTGTGGTGGCTAACATACACAATAAATATTTTCATGTCACATGTTTGCTTGCAGGAGATGTGATCAGCCTTGGAGACCGACAGCTCACTGTCATGCACATGCCAGGTCACTCAAGAGGCAGCATTTGCCTACACGACAAGGACCGGAAGATTCTGTTCAGTGGGGATGTGGTGTACGACGGATCCATGATTGACTGGCTTCCCTACAGCCGAATAAGTGACTACGTTGCAAGCTGCCAGCGCCTCTTGGAGCTGGTGGACAGAGGTCTGGTGGAGAAGGTATTGCCTGGGCACTTTAACATGTTTGGTGCAGAAAGGCTGTATCGGTTAGCATCCAACTACATTTCACAAGCTGGAATCTGCCACAAGGTTTCTACTTGTGCCATGAGATCCATTGCCAGCATGGTACTTCGTGTTACAAATTCTAGAGTCACTTCTTAGTGCATTTGGTGTGGTCTGGTCCCTGCTCAAAACCAAAAGGCTTCTGAAAGTGTTGATACAAGCAAAGGCAGTATGCATTAGTAAACACCTGGCAAATTGGTACAAAAATCCTGCCTATTTTTGCCTACTTTATTCCTATTTTTATAAAAAGTGCATAAGCTATACCTTTAGCCAAAGCTACCATTTCCCCCTATTTTTCCAGGGTATTTTTGCACATATGTTGTGATCGAAATATATTGGTTTATTTTTGTTATGATTCTGATGCATATGAATGTGCCAAAAGGAGAGGTTTTGCATTCACACCTGAAACCTTGTTGATGTAGCACTAGGCTTGTGACCATTCACTCAACTCGTGCTCAGGTTTTAGCCTAACACAGCTCATTCTAAGATGTGTGTGTTGGGAGCAGCACTGTTGGGTCAAAGCAAGAGCAGCACCCAGGCAGGACTCGAGGCAGCAAGAGACAAGGTCTGTAGCTGTTGTCACCTGCTGCTTGGTGTCTGCTGTACCCATTGTTGTCTGTGTCTTTGCAAATGGGCTGTCTGGTAGTTTCCTTAGAATCCACTAATGTATGGAAATGCTATAGACCAGACTTCCAAACTGGAAGGTGTAGATACATCAGCTTACCAAAAAGCTTTTGATGCAGATCCAACAGCAGATGGACTGAGGCTTTCACTTGCTCCATGACAGAGGAGCAAGAATAAATTCTCGCCATCAGCTAGGGAACTGTTTTGCTTGTGGCCACATGAGTTAGGAATTAGACAATTTGTGAACTAATCAGTGTGTTAGATTAGCCTGTACAGAGTGGATTGAGCCCTTGCCTGATGTGTTTTTTTCCTGATGACCTCAAAGAAAAAATACTTGCAGAGTGCATTGTTCTGTAAATCTGAATTTGGCTGTGACAAGCTTAAAGATTTTCCATTTAAGAGTATTTTCATGTGACTGGATTGTGACTTGTTTTTAAAGCTCTGTGGTGGGGAAAGGATGGAAGCTTTAATATTTCTTTCTCTACTGCAGGTGCTGGGTTAACAGCTGGTACACTTGTTTCCACAATGTGAATGTAACTTGAGCTGTTTACTGTGCGCTTGTGAAGTGTTTGCTACATATGTTTTTTTATGAGAAGTGCATTGCATCCGAGTCTGCTAAAACAAAAACAAAAAAAAAGCTGAATGAGAAATGCTCAGTTACATTGTAACTTGCTTATGAAAATTGAATGTGTGGTATCTAAAAGCTGTTTAAATGGTCAAAGTTTGTGTAATTATTCTAACAGTCTCTACATAACATTTTTAAATGGACGCTGATGTTGTTTTTGTATATAGACATAAGTACTTTCCTAAAAAGAGTGTGCTTTTCCCAGATTTTAGTGGAGTTTAACCTTATTTGTTTGGATTTGACTTTATGAGAAGCTTCTTCCTCCCCTTTCACTATACCAATAGAAAGGGAGACCAAAGTTTGGGCTCTAAGGCATGGGTGAATGGAAATTGATAGCCTTCTTAAGAGATGTATATTCTGGTGAATAAACCAGTTGTAAAATGAAAGCATCTCTTGTCTGAAAATTATGAAAGGAAGTATCATATATAATGCTCTTCACCTTTCACAACCACAGCACTCCTGCCTTTACTGTCTGAATATATACTTTACCAGGATTTATACTGATAGGTTGTGATGTGCCTAGTTCTTGTTAGCAGTGCCTATCTCCAAGCAGTAGCAAAATTGTGAGTGGTCAGGACAAATGCAGCACTTGAAAGACCTGTTACCACGCAGTTCATAGTCTCTTTTTTGGAGGAATCCAAGTATGTCAGTGCATTACATGAGGAATGTTTAATTGGCGAGTAGAATTCTGCCATAAACAAAGCCAAGAGTTTTTTTGTCTTAGCCAGAGAAGAAACGCAGGTTGACCTGACAGCTGATGCATGTTGCTGTTTACACAGCAGTCTAGACTGTTCTTGATAGCCAGGGGTTCACAGTGGGCAATGACAGATCTGAAGTGGCACGTGAGTGAAAATGGCTGAAGAAATGCCTAGTACTGGACCTTACACCAGCTACCCTGATGAAGTGATGGTGTCACAGGTTACCCACTCTAAATTTCTCCAAGTTAGCCATCTATGGTGTAATACCAGCAGTAATCTTGCTCCTTGCTTCTGTGAAGGCTGTAGGAGCACTGGTGAAAACCTCATGCAAGAGCACAGAGACCTCTTCTGTCTGAAAGCCTGCCAATATCTGCCTGTTGCTCCATTATTCATTAGGAGAGTCAGATCACATTGAATTAGCATTTTGTGTTACACCACTATTACTTTATTTGATACAATTTTAGAAGCTCTGTAGCCAGATTTTACTGTATTGTAAAACCTTAGAGAAGACTCACAGGCCATTCAAAATGAAAATATACCCTTCATCATTTGTGTTTAAATCTCTGCTTTGTAGCAGCCAGAAGATCCTTAAATGTTCAGACCATCGTCAAAAGGCCCCATTTAACCATGCCTAAGTCACTAAGTGTATGTTGATAATAGCAATTGCCTGGGGTTTTTTCCTTGACCAAAACCTAGGGGATAATTTCCTAGCTCAGAAGGAAGCATTACATGAACACAGTCCAAAGTGGAGTGTGTTAAAACTGCTGCTATAATCTAGTTGAAAGTAGTTTTCGAGAGTCTCAGAGTTATTTTTGTATTGTAAGAAATCCACTACAAGGTGAATGTTACCTCTGCAGTGCGAAGAACTGGCTCTGACTATTTTTGTTAAGAATTACCAAGTTTTAGTCATAAGAGTTTTGACAGTGGCCCTTTAACACTACTTGGAATAAATATTTAAAACATGTATTGTAAGTTTAAATATTGTAACAACGTGGGGATTTAGAACTGTTAATTTATTTGTAAAATCTAAATGTATGTTAATGCAGTTTTCAGTAGACTGGGGAATCGACAAAATCAGACAGGAAGTTTTGCTCTGTAATATGTCAAGACTTTTGTGATGTTAACAATTTACACATTAAAAAGTAATTTTATCATAGAAGGTCATAATAAAAAAATTACAGAATCTTTGCACTCCAGTCATGATTTCTAGGTATTTTTTCAAGAGAAACACCTTTTCATTCTAAATGGAGTATAAAAATCCATAGAGGTTGCTAACTGTTTTTTATTCTTCTGATCTAGAGACTGCATTAGAAGTATTTACATATCACAGTATCACCAAGGTGGGAAGAGACCTCAAAGATCATTGAGTCCAACCTGTCACCATGGTCATGACTAGACCATGGCACCAAGTGCCACATCCAATCCCTTCTTGAACACCTCCAGGGATGGTGACTCCAGTACCTCCCTGGGCAGCCCATTCCAATGACAAACAACTCTCTCAGTGAAGAACCTTCTCCTCACCTTGAGCCTAAACTTCCCCTGGCACAGCCTGAGACTGTGTCCCCTTGTTCTGGTGCTGGTTGCTAGAGAGAAGAGAAGAGACCAACCCCTTCCTGGCTACAACCACCTTTCAGGTAGTTGTAGAGAGCAATGAGGTCTCCTCTGAGCCTCCCCTTCTGCAGGCTAAACAATCCCAGCTCCCTCAGCCTCTCCTCATAGGGCTTGTGCCCAAGGCCTCTCCCCAGCCTTGTTGCCCTTCTCTGGACACGTTCAAGTGTCTCGATGTCCCTCTTAAACTGAGGGGCCCAGAACTGGACACAGTGCTCAAGGTTTGGCCTAACCAATGCAGAGTACAGGGGCACAATGACTTGCCTGCTCCTGCTGAATCATAGAGTATCATAGAGGGATACTGGAAACTGAAAACAAACTCTCTATTTTAACACAAATCAGAATTAGGTTTTCAACAAAATTTGCACACATGGATGTGATGAAATATTGTATTTGGGGGTCAGTTTCAGTCTGTAGTGATGTGGAGTATTATTTCCACACAAGACAGTAGCTAATGACAGCTGTTTACTGTACTTGAAACAAAAATGGTTGCATAGCTTCTGCTCAGTGCATAACTGGAGCTTAAAGCCTAGCATGCTTGCTGTCTAGCTTCTGATAAAAGTTAAGTTTCTTCATTAACTGTTCTGTGAAAGTTATGCATGAATAACAGAATCAGCTGCTGCTGTGAAAACTATGATAAATGTGCTTGTATAAAGTCAAGAACAATGAAGGAAGTAAAATACACTTATTGATTTAAAGATGAATGCAGGTTTTCTTCCAGACAAATGATAACTGGCCTTCAGTGATACGCAGTTGTTCACTTAATGCATTTGTTTTCCTCACAGAAATTCTAGTGTTGAGGTGCAGTCTTCAAGTAACTATCTTTGCATCTTAGCACAAATACAATGTTATTTTCAAAACTAGTTTACCTTGCTAAGTTTTTAATTTTATGGGGCGATGAGGACAAAATTTGAAGGCAAGTATAGGTAGAAATGAGGCTATGAGGGAAATAAGGCAATTAAATGAAAAGAATTCAAAAATATTATGATGTTTGTTTTTATCTAAACAACGAACAGGTTGGGAGTAGCCAGATGGGTGGTTTCACTTCTCTGATGGTGTTCATCAGCAATCGGGACTAACCCATCAGATCAGCCATCATCATAGAATCAAAGAACTGTTTTGGTTGAAAAAACCTCTTAAGATCACTGAGTCCAAACGTCAACCCAGCACATTAAACCATGTCCTGAAATGGTTTCTTGAAGACCTTCTTCCACTACCTCCCTGGGCAGTCTGATCCAATGCTTGATCGCTCCCTTCAGTGAAGAAATTTTACCTAATACCCAACCTAAACCACTTCTGGCACAATTTCAGGCCATCTCCCCTCATTCTATCACCTGATACTAGACAGAAGAGGCCAATGCCTACCTCTGTGCAACCTCCTCTCAGGGTGTGCAGCTGTATCTCAATAATTCCACAACTAGGAACGTGGTAATTTCTAGTGGATGTTAGATACTTCAGTTCTGAGTTTATAAAATGTGACAGCTCACAACTTCCACTGCACTGGAGGATGTGCAAGGCCTTTCTCTGTCATCTGGGTTCAGTAAGTTCAGATGCACACCAGGAGTTATCAGCACTGTGTCATCAATGCACAGGACAAAAAACATCCTAGTGCCTCAGTTACAAGCATTTCACCTCCTGGCCTGCCCCAATGTCTGAAGCAGCAGCCCTAGTAACCCAAGGAGCAAACAATCAGAAAATTAGGTTTCATTTTAAATTTAGCACTGTGTGAAGCTAGACATTACATAGGCTTTTTGCTGCTAAAAACACCTGAGGTGTTATTTACATGGCACACACTGTTGCAGCACAGGGATATCAGAGAGCATAGTCCTCTGAAGTGCATAATTAGCCCAGACAGCTCTACTTGGTGTTAAATCACTTTACTGTTTGCTTACACACTAACACAATGTGGCTTTCTGTGTTGGGCTCATACCTCAATGTCAATTAATACTTTTATGCAGTACATACAGGTGGAATATCCCATCTCTGCTCCTCTCCCATGTGCCTGCATAAAAATAGTCATCCTTAATATCTACCTGCCTGCCTGTGGGGTGGGCTGGAGCAGGACCAGACTTGCCACCCTGTGGCTGAGTAGCACAAGTACAGGCTGCAGCTCCCTCCAGAGCTTCGCTGTGCTCAGAGGAATGCATGGAACTGTGCCACCAGGAACTACATCTCTGCACAAAAATACTCTGTTGTAGTTTGAGCCTTAACTGGAATGTAAGAGCTTCCTCTCAAAGGACACAAATTAAAACCTCCTTGCTTCCCCCCACCTCCCTCACTGCCCTTGGAAAACAGGTATGGGGCGCTGGAGATCGAGGGTGAGGTGATACTGATGCCGGAGGACACACCATCTGGGGTCTTCCCTGAGGCTAAACAGCCTAAGGTTAAACAGCATAAGGTTAAACAGCCTAAGGTTAAACAGCCTAAGGTAAAGCAGCCTAAGGTTAAACAGCCTAAGGCAACGCAGCCTAAGGTTAAACAGCCTTCCCCTGGCATCAGGACTTGCTCCCTAAAAAAGAAAAGGAGGGTAATTGTTATTGGTGATTCCCTCCTGAGGGGAACAGAAGGTCCCATATGTAGGCCGGACCCATCTCATAGGGAAGTTATTAGCCTAGCAGGAGTCCAAGTTGGAGATGTTACCAGAAGGCTGCCCAGTCTGGTACAGCCCTCTGATTATTATCCCTTATTGGTCATGCAGTTAGGGAATGATGATGTTGGTACCAGGCCTCCCAGGGCTATCAAAAATGACCTCAGGGCCCTGGGAGATCTGGTTGAGGGGTCAGGTGCACAAATAATTTTTACATCGATACCGTTAGTTGCAGGAGGGAACACAATAAGGAACAGGTCAGCCGCTGTAGTCAACGAGTGGCTTAGGGGCTGGTGCAGACGAATGAATTTTGGGTTTTTCGATCTTGGGGAACTTTCTACTGCACCAGGTCAGCTCGTAACAGATGGAGTACATCTGTCCCAGAGGAGGGGAAAGGTCACAATACATGAGAATGGCCTGTCCCCCAAAGGTAAAAGATTCTGGGAAGGGAATTAGCAAGTCTCATTGACAGGGCTTTAAACTAGCTTCGAAGGGGGAGGGTCGGAAACCAGTGCCCTCAGGCAGGAGTCTGGAGGTGATAAGCTAGAGCTAGAGGTGAAACCAGCAGCCCAGCTGCAGTGCATGTACACTAATGCACGAAGCATGGGTAACAAACAAGAGGAGCTGGAAGCCTTGTTGCAGCAAGAAAGTTATGATGTAGTTGCCATCACAGAGACGTGGTGGGACGACTCGCATGACTGGAGCGCTGCAATTGACGGCTACAGGCTCTTCAGGAGAGACAGGCAAGGAAGAAGGGGTGGAGGGGTGGCCCTGTACATCAGGGAGGCACTGGATGCTGTTGAGATGGAGATCAGGGATGATAGGGTTGAGTGCTTGTGGGTGAGAATTAGAGGGAAGACCAACAGGGCAGACATCCTGGTTGGAGACTGTTATAGACCACCCAACCAGGAGGAGGATGTTGATGAGGCATTCTATAGGCAGCTTAAGGCTGTCTCAAGATCGCCTGACCTCGTTCTCATGGGTGACTTCAACCTGCCTGATATCTGCTGGGATCTCAACACAGCAGAGAGGAGGCAGTCTAGGAGGTTCTTAGAGTGCATGGAGGACAGCTTCTTATCCCAGGTGCTGTGTGAGCCTACCAGGGGTAAGGCTATGCTTGACCTCCTCTTCACCAACAGGGAAGGGCTGGTGGGTGATGTGGTGGTTGGAGGGTGTTTAGGCACCAGTGACCACGAGATAATTGAGTTTTCGGTATGCAGCCAAGCCAAGAGGGGGAGCAAGAAGACCTCCACTCTGGACTTCAGGAGGGCAGACTTCAGGCTACTCAAGGAACTAATTCAAAAGGTTCCTTGGGAATCAGCTCTTAAAAACAAAGGGGTTCAGGAGAGCTGGACCTACTTCAAGGAAGAACTCTTGAAGGTGCAGGAACAGGCTGTGCCAGTGTGCCAGAAGATGAGCCGCTGGGGCAGACGGCCAGCCTGGATGGGTAATGAACCTTTAATAGAACTAAGGGAAAAAAAGAGGGTGTATCATCTTTGGAAGAAAGGGGAGGCAACCCATGGAATGTTTAGGGATGTTGCTAGGACATGCAGGAAGAAAATTAGGGAGGCAAAAGCCCATTTAGAACTTAGACTGGCCTCTGCTGTGAAGGACAACAAAAAGTCCTTCTATAAATACATCAATAGCAAGAAGAAGGGCAAGGACAACCTCCACTCCTTGGTTGACACGGAGGGGAACGTTGTAACAAAGGATGAGGAAAAGGCAGAGGTACTTAACACCTTCTTTGCCTCAGTTTTCACTAGCAGGGCAGAACGTCTTCCAGACAGCTGGCCTGCAGAGCTGGCAGAAAGGGTCAGAGAGCTGCATAGTTTCCCGCTGCTCCAAGAGGAAGTTAGAGATCTACTGAGAAGCTTGGACCCCCACAAGGCCATGGGACTGGATGGGATCCATCCTAGGGTGCTGAGATTGCTGACAGATGAGCTGTCCAAGCCACTTTCCATCATTTTTCAGCAGTCCTGGCTCACTGGAGAGGTCCCAGAAGACTGGAAGCTGGCCAACGTGGTGCCCATCCACAAAAAGGGCCGGTTGGATGAGCCAGGGAATTATAGGCCTGTCAGCCTGACCTCAGTGCCAGGCAAGATTATGGAGCAGGTCATCTTGTGTGCGATCACACAGCACTTCCAGGATGGCCAGGGGCTCAGGCCTAGCCAGCATGGATTTAGGAGGGGCAGGTCCTGCCTGACCAACCTGATCTCCTTCTATGATCAGGTGACCCGCCTGGTGGATGTGGGGAGGCCTGTGGATGTGGTCTACCTGGACCTCAGCAAGGCCTTTGACACCGTTCCCCACAGCAAACTCCTGGCCAAGCTGGCAGCCCATGGCTTGGACAGGATCACACTGTGTTGGGTCAGGAACTGGCTGGAGGGCCGAGCCCAGAGAGTGATGGTGAATGGCACCACATCCAGCTGGCGGCCTGTCACTAGTGGTGTGCCCCAGGGATCAGTACTGGGCCCCATGCTCTTCAACATCTTTATTGATGATCTGGATGAGGGCATTGAGTCCATCATCAGCAAATTTGCAGATGACACCAAGCTGGGGGCAGCAGTTGATTTGCTGGAGGGCAGAGAGGCTTTGCGGAGGGACCTCAACAGGCTGGACAGATGGGCAGAGTCCAATGGCATGAGATTTAACACATCCAAGTGCCGGGTTCTGCACATTGGCCACAGCAACCCCAGGCAGTGCTACAGGCTGGGGTCAGAGTGGCTGGAGAGTGGCCAGGCAGAGAGGGACCTGGGGGTACTTGTTGATTGTAGGCTGAACATGAGCCTGCAGTATGCTCAGGCAGCCAAGAAGGCCAATGGCATCCTGACCTGCATCAGGAAGAGTGTGTCCAGCAGGAGCAGGGAGGTCATTCTGCCCCTGTACACTGCACTGGTTAGGCCACACCTTGAGTCCTGTGTCCAGTTCTGGGCCCCTCAGTTTAGGAAGGATGTTGACTTGCTGGAACATGTCCAGAGAAGGGCAACAAAGCTGGTGAGGGGTTTGAAACACAAGCCCTATGAGGAAAGGCTGAGGGAGCTGGGGTTGCTTAGCCTGGAGGAGACTGAGGGGTGACCTTATTGCTCTCTACAACTACCTGAAGGGAGGTTGTAGCCAGGCAGAGGTTGGCCTCTTCTCCCAGGCAGCCAGCACCAGAACAAGAGGACACAGTCTCAGGCTGCGCCAGGGCAGGTTTAGGCTGGATGTTAGGAAGAAGTTCTACACGGAGACAGTGATTGCCCATTGGAATCGGCTACCCGTGGAGGTGGTGGAGTCACCTTCACTGGAGGTGTTCAGGAGGGGACTTGATGGGGTGCTTGGCTGTATGGTCTAGTTGTTGGGTGGGTTGGACTGTTTGATGGGTTGGATGCGATGATCTTGAAGGTCTCTTCCAACCTGGTGTATTGTATTGTATTGTATTGGTTGCAAGACTGAGAACTCCCCCCCCACTCCCTCTTCCTCTTTCCCGATAGGAAAATAAAAAGGAAAGGGGACAAAATAGGCAAAATAAAGGAAGAAATGGGAAAGAGAAGTGGGGGTAGGAAAAAAAGAATAGGAGGTAAATCTACTGAGAAAATAATTTGGAGTTGGTTTGGAAGTAGAGAAGTAAATACTTCTTTAAACTATATATATGTAAAAAACAGTAACAGGAAGGGTTCACAAGGGTAAGGAACAAGGATGAATAGGAGAATATACAAAACCAAATTCAGATAGTCTTGTATTTCCCTCGATGTATGTGGATTGCAGTCCCTTGGAGAAACATGGATGAGGCAGGGAGGAGACCAGGCCTGACCATGTGGCAGAACCAGGAAGCCAGCAGCAGCTCTTGGTCCTTTCACACAGGCAAGGCAGGAGCAAAAGAGGGAAAAGGGTTGTTGTGCCCTGCCCTTTATAGTTTTGCTGGACAGGAAGGGGGAGTGGAACAGGCTAACTCAGTTTCCATGGGGGGCAACCCCCTCCAGAGGTGGGGGAAGGAAGGAACCTAGTCCACCTGGATCAGGTTTCCTTAATCCCCAGGAGAGTAGAGCTCTCACAACCCTCCCCCTCCCAGGATGGGTGTAATCCAGCACATATGCAAAGGGATAAACAAGCAAAAAGACCCTGACACAACGAGAAAGATTCAGGAAAGGTGCTTGGGCAACACTGATAACTGTACCAGAGACGGAGAGTGTGATACTTCCTAGTTTGATACAGATGTACACAGGAGTGCATTTCCAATCATCAAACTGGCAAGGACACATGATAGGGTTTTTTTATATGGCTTTGAATTTTCACACTGATTTTTGTGACATGATTTGGTGTGCAACTGACATGAGAAAAAAAATTGAATTTGCATTAAATCTGCCCAAAAAAATTACTCCTTTAAACATTTCTGGGTTCATTTTATTGACAAAGCACTTCATTGCTTTACATCAGAAGTTCTGATATTTGATAACATTTTGAACAGCCAGGATGAGGTCTGTTATCTTGTGTACCCTCAAATTCAGACAGGGGAACAGTGGATTGGTTTCAGATACTAAAAAAATTGGGAATAAAAAAGGAAAATTTAACTGGCTTGCAGAAAGTCCCACAAATGGTTTTCATCTAGGAACAGATGAGTTTGGAAATGAATTAAAAGCTGAGAATACAGCTAATAATAAAGCATTAAAGTACACCTCATAAATAAACAAAAGGAGATGTGTGACAAGTGGTGTCCCTCAGGAGTCTACACAGGCACCAGTGCTGTTTAGTATCATCATCAATGACATAGTGGGATCGAGTGCACCCTCAGCAAGTTTGCAGATGACCCCAAGCTGAGTGGTGCAGTCAATATGCTGGAGGGATGAGATGTCATCCAGAGGGACCTGGACAAGCAGGACAAGTGGGCCCAGGTGAACCTCATGAGGTTCAACAAGGCCAACTGAGAGGCTGGGAGAGTTGTGAGCTGTTCAGCCTGCAGAAGAGAAGGCTCTGGGGAGACCTTATAGCAGCCCTCTAGTACCTGAAGGGGGCCTGCAAGAAAGCTGTGGAGGGACTGTTCAGGAGGGCTAGTAGTGACAGGATAAGGGACAATGGTTTGAAACTAGAGCAGCATAATTTAGATTGGACATTAGGAAGAAGTTCTTTACTGTGAGGGTGGTGGAACACTGGAGTAGGTTGCCCCAGTTCATGGTGGAGGCCCCATCCTTGGAGACAATCAACGTCAGGCTTGATGGGGCCCTAAGCAACCTGCTCTAGTTGAAAATGTGCCTGCTTACTGCGGGAGGGTTGGACTAGATAACCTTTCAAAGTTCCCTCCAACCCAATTCATTCTATGATTCTTTGATTTTCCTTATTAAGCTGCGACTACATAGATGTGAGGACCAGCATTAACAACAGCACCAGCTGCACTAGGAATCTGACTGCTTGGAGACCTTCTGCCCTGAAGGGAAGTTTAAGACAGTTCAGTATAAAGATAAACATCATCACTTCAAACATTGAGGGCTGTAAATGGACACTCTCCCTTCCCACACTTGCAAATGAGACTGGTTGGAATAATCAATTTCAGTGGCACAGAACACTGGGGTGTATCTATTCCTGTGAATTTTGTAGCCCTTAATTGCCCTTAGCATTTTAAGCCCATCTAAGCAGGTTAGGCATGGGAAGTGATTAAAATACACCAGGCTGTGTGCTCCTTCCCCAGAACACTATGGTGGGCCAGCAGAAGAGCAAGGACTCCTAACTCTATCATCTGAAACCACTGCAGGAGGATTTGGTCTCACTTGTTCAGCAAGGACAACAAGCACATGTGAGGTGGGATTCATACAGCCAGAAAGCTTCCTACTAGCCAGCAGGAAACTTGCAAGAGAACGGTTTGTGCTTAGTCAGATATAGATCTCACTGATGTCATGGCAAGATCCTTGGCCTTGGATGCCAGATGGCAGTTTTCTAGTTCATCTTCTAAATTTAGAAATAGGGCCTGAAGTTATACATCCAGTTCCAGAAACATACCCAGAAGGGGATATCAAGTATCCAAGTCCATTTACCAAGGAGTATCAAGGAGAGCAGGGCTCCATGACAAGCTGGAAGGCAAGGACGACCACAGTACAAGCAAGGTTAGTGACCTTCCCAGAGTGCAGGGATGGTGTCACTAACCAGACCTGTCAACAAATCAGCAGTAGCCAGACAACTGCTAGGTGATGGCTCAAGTTCAAGGCCAGGTTACAAAGCCCAGCTAAGCCAGCAGCAGCGTAACACAGCTCAGGCATGGACCAAGGAACTTCAGAACCACCAGGCAAATGAGGTGTAGGTACAGGTCCAACATGACTCCAGACAATTCAGGGCTGCTGGTACACTCAGGACCATGATGCTGCCCCTACACACACTGTAGGTCTGTGTTCTCAATGCTCATTTAAAGCTTTCCCTTTCTCTCAGCCATATGTTATATGAAGCATAAAAGAATTGATTTGCAGGTCTATTTGCTTACTATACAGTACGTACCACCTTAATGTGACCAGTGGGGCCTAACTACAGAGCTACCAGTACTGAATCCTGAGAACTTGCACCCAACACCCTGCCTCAAACTGTAAATTTGAAAGCAAGTGTACAATTTCACAGAAGGTGGCATTTAACTGCAGACCTATCTAAACAGCAAGGAGTGAAATAAAAAATTTCTCATAAAAAATATCACTACAGCACAGTTGAAGGTAAAGCCTAACAGTAGTTTATGCTTTCAGTTACAAAACTATTATCTGTTAACTGAGGTGGATTACAAACCCCGACAGTGCCTCTGCCTCATTGATCTATGGACCAGAGACAATACAAACAGCAAAACAAGCCTCAGGTCTCCTTGACTTTCTTCAGGAAAGATGTCTCTTGAGCCTATCTGTTGAATCCAACTTTTCACATCCAACAATGTGTACTCAGGGTCAATCTGCTACTGGTTTATTACTGGAAGACTATGTATCTGCAGTTGTAAAAACACCTTCAAGACACGCAGTCACTCCTGAAACATGCAGCACTGAAACGCCTGAGGGCAGTTTTCACTGCCCGAGTCCTTCCTGTGAGTTTAGCCAGACTGCTTAGGAATTATTTGAACACACACTAATTAACACTGGACTATGCTGTTTCAACGCAATCTGCAGAGTCAGTCTGGAATTGCAAGGCATAGGGCACATCTACTGTGTCACTGACCAGAGCAGAGGCACGCTTCTTCTCCATGTTTTCCTCAATTTCCTGTATCTACAGAACATGCAACACTGGCTCATTTGCGGGTTTGCAAAGCACAAAAATATTAATGGTGATGAGAACTGGAACTATGTATTAAGGCCTTCAGCCGTCATTTAATATCAATTACTTCCACTCTTTTTAGGAAGGCACAATGTCAGAAAGGACTGATCAAAATCTGAATAATGTGTATCCACACAATTTCAGCAACATGCTTACGAACCACATCTCCCCTCGCGTTTTGGAGCTCTGATACAGAGCTCCCTGACCCCATCTCAAGGGTACACAGCGAGTGGCGATTCTCAACTGAAAGATACCAGCCCCTTTTCCAACGCACTGCCAACACCCAGGCGTGCCGACAGCTTTCGCCACGCACGCAGTGCCGATCCCCCGGTGGTCAACAGGACCACCGCTGAGACAGCTTCTCAACAGCCCGCCGTACTTCCACACTCAAGATGGCGCCGTCCGTCTCAGCGGCGGAGGACGCGAGCAGCACCCGAGCTTTGTGTCACAGCCCAGTACACCAGGACTGAGAGGGGCGAGCAGAGACGGCACGCCCGCCCCGAGCCACCCCTGGGAGCCCACCAGCCGTGCTTGAGTGTAAACAAGTCTCGAACTGCTACCGCCAACCTACTCCAGCAACATCATCTACCCGCCCCCAACCTCTGACCTGGCCGCTCTGCATTCTGGGTAACGGCCCTTCAGACCAATCCCCCGCCCTTCTCTCTTGAGTGGCAACCCACCAGCCAATAAGCGAGCGTCTAGCGCTAGAAGGCGGGAAGCTCTCCTCCAGCGCCGCAATCAGACAGAGGTGGCGCGGCGAAGAGAGCGCCGGTTGGTGGGCGCTGGCGTCGTGCCGCGTTTCCAAGGGGAAGGGACAGCGTCGGGCCCGTCAGGAGGGGAGCAGGTGGCGCTGTCTGGTCCGGTTCGGCCCCGTCAGGCCCAGCCCGGCCCGGCGTGGCTCGCTTCGGGGACGGCGGCAGCATGAGCTTGGCCTTGAGGTTGGTACGAGCCTGGGTGGTTTCCTTAAGGGGCCCTGGAGGGCGGTGGATGGCTGTGCTGGAGGCCGGCCTTCTGAGGCCCTCAGGGCCTCGCTGCCCTTTCGGGGATATGTCGGGGAGACGCGGCGTGAGGCGGGCAGCTGTGGGGCCTGGGCGCTGGCTGTGCCAGTGAAGTTCATCCACCGGCTCCAGCCGCGTATGTCTGATCCCTTCGGAGAGGGGGTCGTGGGCGGATCGGGGCCGGCAGCCGTCTGTTCACCTAGGGAGGGAAGAGCCCGTCGCGTCTGGCTTTGAGAGTGTCACTTCTGTGTTGTCAAAAGTAATACACCTCGAAAAAAACTTTTAATGAGTGCTGATAGGCTGTGGAGTTCAGCGTTGTTTTTAGTTCTAATTCAGTAACTGCTGTGTAAAGAGACTTGGCTTGTGAATTCTGTACCTGACAAATTCTTGTCTTCACACATAATTAATAAATGAATGTCGCATATATGTTCATTAGTTTTCCCCTCTGAGAAGTCTCATGCTTCATATGGTAAAGGTGTTTGTAGCGTTGTCCCTGAAGTACTTATGTTTAAGTAATGCTGCCTCTTTTGGAAAAAAAAAAAAAAAAAAATATGCCACGGACGAAATAAACACTTGAGTACCCAGATCCTTCTAGAAGAGGTGGTCACTAATCTGCTTGCAGACTCCTAAGTGGATTTTGTCATCCCAGATCAAAAAATAGGGGCTTGCTGTCTCTCTCCCAACCCTAATTACATAGCCAGCTCAGAGTTATTTTAGTCCTTTAAAAAGCTATAGTAATCCAAAGCCTGAACGAAACCATGCTGTCCCAACTGGTCTGCTAAGGACTTCTTGCTCTTGGATGATACTGGGGTCTGAGGCAGGTCCAGCTTGCGCAGGTTGCACTTGTCTGTATTTGGAGTCTACTGGTGTAGCGTTGGTGATTGCTGAAAGCTAAAGTCCAGCTGTGTGTTAATCTTTGGTTTTGATTAAAATTAGCAAATCCTTAACAAAGGAAAAGAAAAAGCAGATTATTACAGGAGACTTTAAAAGTAAATGTCCTTGAAAAACAGTTTTCTCTTCACTAATTTTTATGCATTTTACAGTAGGTGACACAGCACGCAATTTACCTCTGGTGCATGCAAACAAATGAGTTAAAAAAAGTGTTTTCCTGAGAGGATAATCTAAATTAAACAACAATTTAGGTTAGGAAGGACTTCTGGAAGTCATCTAGTCCAGCTTTCTGCTCAGAGCAGGTCTGACTCAAAACTGAATGAGGTTGCTGAGCACCTTTTCCAGCTGGATTCCAAGAATGTCTAATGATGGAGATTCTTCAGTCTACCAGAGCAACTGTGGCAGTATGTAAACACACTGTGAAAATATTCCCCTTTACGTCCATCTGCAGTTTCTTCTCTAGCGTTTTATAGTTGTGTCATTCTTTCTCTGTGCTCATCTGAGTGGGACCTGTTGCTGTTGTCTGTATAATCATACTCTAGGTAGTGAAGGACAGCACTTGGATCCACTTTTCCTTAGTCCTTCCCCACCAAGGTTTTTTCCACTGCCGCACTCACAGTAGTTAATCTCATTGATGCAATTAGAGCACAGTTAAAGCAAAATTTACCCTTTTCTCTCCAGTTCCATCCTTTTCATTTTTTTTTTTTTTCTACTGTTGTTCCCAATGTACGAATCATTTATTTTCTGTGTGTTTTCTGAAAACTTAATCTTATTCCTAGATTAGCCAAGGAGAAGACAACTGTCTTTGAGCAAGATGTGCTGATCTGGAGGGCTTGTCTTTTTTGCACTGGTCAAAACCCTTTTAGAACAGTGTGTGTGTGTATGTTCTGTAAAGGAAAAATCCACAAATGCTACTTACCTAAGAACTGTTACTAGCAACAAAGCCGATTTGTGGCAGCTAATGCTCACTTTAGTAGCCAGACAGCTCAGTTGTCTGCCCTAGTTAAGCCTCCTACAGCCTGTCTCAAAATTCTTCTAAGCTATGGTTCAGAAATACAAGTATTTTCTGGAGTTGTATCATTTCTACTGTTGGTCTAGTTGTAATCCCAAGTACTCTTTTTTAAGTGGTAGTTTTTCTACCTTCTTTTTGGTTTTGTTGCTATTTATTAAGTAAAACACCTGTTGATTTTATCCTGGCTGTGGGACTGGAAGTATGATTCAGCTTTCACAAAAGAATTGTGTATTTCACGTGTTATTTAAACTTAGAGGACAAGCTGGGAAGAGACTGACTAGAGAAGGTAGTGAACTGTGCAATTATGGTGAGTTTCTTACTGATGGAAAATGTTGTCTACAGTGGTATCTTCCGAGCAAATGCCTAGAAATCAATTACACATAATGTTTTTTCTTCTTACATAGGAATGAGCTTTCAGTAGACAAAACTAAAAAGAAGAAAAGAAGAGAACTCACTGAGGAACAGAAGCAAGAAATTAAAGATGCCTTTGAGTTGTTTGATACAGACAAAGATAGAGCAATAAATTACCATGAATTAAAGGTAAAAGTTTTACTTTTTTCCTTTAAACAATTTTATGACATATGTTTCATGTTTCAAAGTACATTTTTAAGATGTTTAGTTTTTAGTCACTTAGAGGGTTTTAAGGTCTTTTATATATGTGCTTTGTGTTCAAAGGCCTCTTGATGGGCTAAAAGAGTGAGGGTATTTGGGTGGGTGAGGGGGAAGCGTATACTGCATTAGTGTAGGGATGAGCTTTTCTTCCCACACTATATACTTGGCACAGTAATATGACTGCTATAGCATTATAGAATCATAGAATCATAGAATCATAGAATCAGTCAGGGTTGGAAGGGACCACAAGGATCATCTAGTTCCAACCCCTGCCATGGGCAGGGACACCCTACACTAGATCACGCTGGCCAGAGCCTCGTCCAGCCTGGTCTTAAACACCTCCAGGGACTGGGCCTCAACCACCTCCCTGGACAACCCATTCCAGGCCTTCACCACTCTCATGGTAAAGAACTTCTTCCTCACATCCAGCCTGAATCTCCCCATTTCCAGCTTCATTCCATTCCCCCTAGTCCTATCACTACCTGAGATCCTGAGAAGTCCCTCCCCAGCCTTCCTGTAGGCCCCCTTCAGATACTGGAAAGCCACAATGAGGTCACCTCGGAGCCTTCTCTTCTCCAGACTGAACAGCCCCAACTCCTTCAGTCTGTCCTCATAGGAGAGGTGCTCCAGCCCTCTGATCATCCTCGTGGCCCTTCTCTGGACATGCTCCAGCACGTCCACATCTCTCCTGTAATATGGGCTCCAGAACTGGACGCAGTACTCCAGGTGGGGTCTCACCAGAGCTGAGTAGAGGGGGAGAAGCACCTCCCTTGACCTGCTGGTCACACTTCTATGCATAACACTGTTCTGGTTGTTCCCCAGGGTGTATCTTGGACAATGGGAAGAGCTCTTGAAAAGGTGTTTGGTTCTGTTTCAAGGCACTGTGTCATCTAAAACTTGGTGTTGACAAAATCCATGTTTCAGATGATTAGGTAAAAGATGTGAAAAAAATACATAAAACCCTGACTGCAAGCCAGAGCTTATCTTCTTGCACTGTTCACTGGAGAGCTGATAGATTGTGGGAATGCGTTATGCTGCTTGCTCTCTGTTGGAGGCTTAGTAACTGCCCTTCCAAGGGAGGATTCTCCTGTTCGTATCTATCAACTAGCAGGGATTAGGATGACAGTCTTTCCTAGTGAGTCCTCCCATCTGGAATTCTCTACAAATAGTACATGAAGTTTATTAAAGTGTCTTTAAATATTTTATGGGTTTTTATTCTAGTTATACTGCATCAAGAACAAAAAGTGGCTTTGGAAAGGCCAGTGTTTCTGTCATATATTTGGTGTGATTCTTTTGTGAAGGGATCCCAGCATGGTGAGGGTTGGAAGGGACCTCAGGGGATCATTAAGTCCAACCCCTCTGCTAAAGCTGGGTCGCCCACAGCAGGATCACAGTGCCCTTGATCACAAGGTCCAGTCTGGTTTGGAGCCTCTCCAGAGAAGGTGACTCCACGACCGATCTGGGCAGCCTACTCCAGGACTTCAGCACCCTCACACCAAACTTTTTCCTTTTGGAAACCTCCTGGGTTCCAGGGTGTGCTCATTGCCCCCTGTCCTGTTTTTGGGCACCATTGCAAGGATTCTGGTCCCATCCTCTTGCCCCCTGCCCTTCAGATACTAATCAGCATTGATAAGATCCCCTTTCAGTGTGCTCTTCTCCAGTCTGAGCAGCCCCAGGTCTCTCACCCTTTCCTCCTCAGAGATACAATACAATAGAGTACAATACAATACAATCCAATCCACCAGGTTGAAAGAGACCTTCAAGATCATCATGTCCAACCCATCAACCAATCCAACCCACCTAAACAATTAAACCATGCAACCAAGCACCCCATCAAGCCTCTTCCTGAACACCTCCAATGAAGGTGACTCCACCACCTCCATGGGCAGCCGATTCCAATGGGCAATCACTCTCTCTGTATAGAAGTTTTTCCTAACATCCAGCCTAAACCTGCCCTGGTGCAGTCTGAGACTGTGTCCTCTTGTTCTGGTACTGGCTGATGCTCCAGTCCCCTCAGTGTCTGTGCAGCCTCTTGTGGATTCTGTCCAGTAGTTCCCTGTTTCTGATACCTAATCCTACCTGCTGGCTCTGCATTCAGTCTCTATCAATTAACTCATATAAGGAAAAAAATAGTTTTATTTTTACTTTAGTTGCTGTTACAGAAATGTGTTAGGTACAACAATTCCCTTCTATTTATTTCAGAGTTGAGGTATTTTATCTTTGCTAGAAGCCACAGTGAGTGGGGTGGTAGTGAGGACTGGTTTGGGACTATTACTGCACTTTTTCCAGTTATGGTATGCTTTGAATTCCTAGTTATCAGGATAGAGAAAAAAGCTGTTTCTTAGCTGTCATTTAAATTTTGCAGCCCCAAAGATAAATACTGTGGAAGAACAGAAATAAGGAAAAGAACTATCTGCTTTTAAAAATCAGCATAGTTTTTTTTAAATTGCTGCATCTGGTAGGATTGTGGTTTTCCACTTCTGTATGTTCATCAGTTTGGAAGAAGTCAAAGGTAGTATATGCTGAGAAGTTGCCATCTCAGTTGAAATAGGAAACTAATGGAAAAATTAAAAAATGGTTGTTTTGGGCTGTTCACTGGAAAATCTGTGAAGTCACTGGCTTGCAAATCCATAAACACACTTCACATGAATATGAAAAATAATATTTTGAAGAATGATTTGCAGGTTTAGCTTTGAAAAAGGATCAGTACTTGAAGTGTTTTTGGAAGTTAGATAAATAAATCTATTGTCCTAATTAGCATTGGAATGGGCTGCCCGGGGAGGTGGTGAAGTCGCCATCCCTGGAGGCGTTCAAGAGGGGACTGGATGTGGCACTTGGTGCCATGGTCTAGTCGTGAGGTCTGTGGTTACAGGTTGGACTCCATGATCTTCGAGGTGTCTTCCAGCCTTAGTGATACTGTGATACTGTGATTTGGTGCAGTCTTGTTAAAATCCCTGAAAGTGCTTTTCCACCGTAACTTCGTGTTCCATTTGCTGGTAGTAGGTTTAGGAGATTTTTATGTCCAAAGCTTTTTTCCCCTTTTATTATTTTTATCTATTATTGTTGCTAAACCACTGATACACACCTGGTCAAGAAGGCAATTATTGAAAATGAAAAGAAATCTGCTAAATCTGTTTTAATAATCTTCATATGTGGTTGCACTTCCATTTTATTCCAAAAGGTGGCAATGAGAGCCTTGGGTTTTGATGTGAAAAAAGCTGATGTACTGAAAATACTTAAAGATTATGACCGAGAAGCGACGGGCAAGATCACTTTTGAGGATTTCAATGAAGTTGGTAAGTTTTTGATTGTGTACCTTTGGAGAAATACAGCATATAGCAGTGACTACAATTTAGTAGCAGTGCTTTGTGTGCTTCTGCTATTAAGGAATAGAAATGAAAGATGTATTAATTTTTTTTTTCTTAATAGAGGTCAAGAGTGGAGGAAAATAAATCTTTGCATTCTGAATACTGCCTTTGATATGTAGAGGTGTATAAAAGGAACCAGAGTATACAGAGAACTAATCCTTTTCAAACTTACACTATGGAATAAATAGTAACTTAGTATGTATGTAGTCTTGTGTTGTTCATGGATTTTGTAAGATTCTCCTTCCTGCTGTGAAGAAAGTATTTGGCCCTGAGCTTCAGGGGAAGGAGTGTATACACAAACATACTTTGAAACTCAATACAGTCTTCATATATATAACAAAGATAAGAGAAAGTGAAGCAGATGTTAAATATTGTACTTCAAGGATTTTAATCTCCTGATAAAAACAGTGGAATTTCATTAGGCTGTTTCTTTCATCTGAACGTTGTGTATGGTCCAGTTTGATATACTTCGAGAATGAGTGTCTGCAGAATTTATGAAGATTAGGGTTTAAGTTTCTTTTAAGATTTTTTTTTTGGTAGTTAGACATGACTTACACTTTTTTGTACAACTCATATGTACAGAAAAAAAATTAAACTGTGTAGGATTTCTTCGTGTATGGCTTTATATCTTTATTATTCCAGTCCATGTGTTCAAAGTACTGGATTTCTATAAGATTTCTGGAAAGAGAAACCCCAAGTTAAAAAACACCTCAGTGTAGTATGCATGTAGTTGCTCTTGGCTGCAAAGAACAATCTACTTAATGAGGCAAAACAAGTTATTGATTGAAACGTGTCAAATGTTAACATTGAACAGGTTAAAATTGGAAAAAAATTGTTATTAATTAAAAAAAAACACCAATTCCAGTGGGCAATCACTCTCTCTGTATAGAAGTTTTTCCTAACATCCAGCCTAAACCTACCCTGGTGCAGCCTGAGACTGTGTCCTCTTGTTCTGGTATTGGCTGCCTGGGAGAAGAGACCAACCTCTGCCTGTCTACAACCTCCCTTCAGGGAGTTGTAGAGAGCAAGAAGGTCACCCCTCAGTCTCCTCTTCTCCAGGCTAAGCAACCCCAGCTCCCTCAGCCTTTCCTCATAGGGCTTGTGTTCCAAACCCCTCACCAACTTTGTTGCCCTTCTCTGGACACGCTCCTGCAAGACAACATCCTTCCTAAACTGAGGGGCCCAGAACTGGACACAGGACTCAAGGTGCGGCTTAACCAGTGCAGTGTACAGGGGCAGAATGACCTCCCTGCTCCTGCTGGCCACACTGTTCCTGATGCAGGTCAGGATGCCATTGGCCTTCTTGGCCGCCTGGGCACCCTGCAGGCTCATGTTCAGCCTACAATCAACCAGTACCCCCAGGTCCCTCTCTGCCTGGCCGCTCTCCTGCCACTCTGACCCCAGCCTGTAGCACTGCCTGGGGTTGCTGTGGCCAATGTGCAGAACCCGGCACTTGGATGTGTTCAATCTCATGCCGTTGGATTCTGCCCATCTGTCCAGCCTGTCGAGGTCCCTCTGCAAGGCCTCTCTACCCTCCAGCAGATCAACTCCTGCCCCCAGCTTGGTGTCGTCTGCAAATTTACTGATGATGGACTCAGTGCCCTCATCCAGATCATCAAAGATGTTGAAGAGCATGGGGCCCAGCACTGATCTTTGGGGCACACCACTAGTGACAGGCCGCCAGCTGGATGTGGCACCATTCACCACCACTCTCTGGGCTCGGCCCTCCAGCCAGTTCCTAACCCAACGCAGTGTGATCCTGTCCAAGCCATGGGCTGCCAGCTTGGCCAGGAGTTTGCTGTGGGGGACGGTGTCAAAGGCCTTGCTGAGGTCCAGGTAGACCACATCCACAGGCCTCCCCACATCCACCAGGCGGGTCACCTGATCATAGAAGGAGATCAGGTTGGTCAGGCAGGACATGCCCTTCCTAAATCCATGCTGGTAGGCCTGATCCCTTGGCCATCCTGGAAGTGCTGTGTGATCGCACTCAAGATGATCTGTTCCGTAATCTTGCCTGGCACTGAGGTCAGGCTGCCAGGCTTATAATTCCCTGGCTCATCCAACCGGCCCTTCTTGTGGATGGGCACCACGTTGGCCAGCTTCCAGTCTTCTGGGACCTCTCCATTGAGCCAGGACTGCTGAAAAATGATGGAGAGCATCTTGGCCAGCTCATCTGCCAGCAATCTCAACACCCTAGGATGGATCCCATCCGGTCCCATGGCCTTGTGGGGGTCCAAGCAGCTCAGAAGATCTGTAACTACGTCCTGGAGGAGCTGGAAACTATGCAGCTCCCTGGCTCCTTCTGCCAGCTGTGCAGACCAGCTGTCTGGAAGATGTTCTGCCATGCTAGTATAAATTGAGGCTATCAAGTCTCCTCCTAAACACCTCCAATGATGATGACTCCCTCACCTCCCTGGGCAGCCCATTCCAATGGGCAATCACTCTCTGTAGAATTTCTTCCTAACCACCAGCCTAAACCTCCCCTGGCGCAGCTTGAGACTGTTCTGGTGCTGGTTGCCTGGGAGACGAGACCAGCCCCCACCTGTCTACAACCTCCCTTCAGGTAGTTGTACACAGCAAGAAGGTCTCCCCTGAGCCTCCTCTTCTCCAGGCTAAGCAACCCCAGCTCCTTCAGCCTCTCCTCATAGGGCTTGTGTTCCAAACCCCTCACCAACTTTGTTGCCCTTCTCTGGACACGTTCCAGCAAGTCTTTTAGAGAAGCTTTAATTGTGAAGAGCTACCCAGTATAGCTAGGCAATTCTTAGGCCATCATTCTTTCATAATTTAGTGACATTTATGGCTTTGAATGTAGAAATGCCCCATCTGAAATGTATGAAGATGCAATTATGTTTTTGTCTTGTTTGGCACAGTCATCTTACCTGTGGTGTTTAGAGACCTAGTGTTTTATTGTTCTCCAGCTAAGTGTTCTTTTTTCACAAAAGATAGTTTGTTTTCCAAATGATGCAATACTGTCATGCATCCTAGTTGTTTCAAGTGAAAATATTTCATTTTCCCATAAATCTGAGGGATTTATGTAGACATAAACTTCATTGTTGCAGTGAGCTTATATGAGCTTGAATCCAATTTTTCCTTGTCAGGTTTGCAAAGGCAGAGCAGGCATTCCATCTGCAGGCAGCAGCAGATGCTAAGTGTTCCCTTTGCACTAATGGGGTTGATGTGTTTTTAATGGCTTGATGAAAGTCATAAATACCAAGCCCTGTGATACAAGACCAGCAGGTACAGAAATGTGAAGATACGTTATGGTTGGTTGGTCTGAAATAATTACCTGGAAAATATTTTATGTGGCAAGTTTGTCATTTCTGTTGCCAAAACTGACAAATGGTTGTGATATAAAGGAATGATAAAAGACTGGTGAATCTTTTCAGAATTAACATCATGCAGTTCGCAGCGATGTCCTTTTTATAACCCCTGGGCTTAGGGTATTGGGACATTTTTTGTCAGTGTGAATTTTTTGTCTAAAAGACAGAAGTTCTATGTGAGTGGGGGTTTTATTACTTAGAGTTTTAGTATTCTCTCCAAGTCAAAATTCTTTCTTCATCAGAACATATAAAATAAATAAAAATCACATGTATTCATCTGTTAGAACTGATGTTTATTATGAAAGGTAAGTTTGAAACAGAGGAGGCACTTGTATGCCTCCTCTTGAAAAGTATGTTGCAAGCGTGACTGTGTCTGAACTGCCCTGCAGCTTTCCACTGCAATAGGTATGTCCCAAAGACAAGCTCAGCTTGGGAAAAGAGAGATGGGGAAGAGAGGTCAGGAAAGCAGCCAAACAAACATGCATGATGAGTTGAAATAAAAAAATGAAAGGCTGAGTGAAATCAGAAGTGTATGTCCTTCATAATGCCATAAGTCTGCTTAAAGTCATTCTCAATTTACCTTTCAGAATATTCTAACTCAAGTATCCCTCTTACAGTGACAGACTGGATATTGGATAGAGACCCACAAGAAGAAATACTCAAGGCATTCAAGTTATTTGATGATGATGACTCTGGCAAAATAAGTCTGAGAAACCTGCGCCGGGTTGCTAGAGAATTGGGTGAAAATATGTCTGATGAAGAACTACGGGCTATGATTGAAGAATTTGATAAGGATGGAGATGGAGAAAGTACGTGTTAGTAAACAAAACCCCACATAATCTGTTCTTACTTTCTTTCCCTTTGCTGTTAAAATGTTCTCTTTCTTTTCCTTCTAAATAACCTTCAGCTTAAACTTAATGTAGCTTACAAATAATGGAAAAGGTAGGTTTTGGCAGCTAGCAGTTCTGCAAACACATGCTGGGATCTAAAAATCAAGTTGAGTTTTTAAGTTGGTTCACCAGTAACTCTAACTCAACCAATGTGTAAGAAGCAGATTGTTGAAAGCGTAGTTTTTTCTAGTAGTTTTAAGGGAGGTTGTAGCCAGGCAGAGGTTGGCCTCTTCTCCCAGGCATCCAGCACCAGAACAAGAGGACACAGTCTCAGGCTGCGCCAGGGCAGGTTTAGGCTGGATGTTAGGAAGAAGTTCTACACGGAGAGAGTGATTGCCCATTGGAATCGGCTGCCCGTGGAGGTGGTGGAGTCACCTTCACAGGAGGTGTTCAGGAGAAGACTTGATGGGGTGCTTGGCTGTATGGTCTAGTTGTTGGGTGGGTTGGATTGTTTGATGGGTTGGACGCGATGATCTTGAAGGTCTCTTCCAACCTGGTGTATTGTATTATTATTGTATTATTATTGTCTTCTAGTTGAAGGTGGAAGTTAGTGAATTGGTATTTGGGAGGTTCCATGTACCTACATTACATTTTTATTTCCTTATAAATCAGTAACAGGACTAAGGTGTCCTTTTGATCACCAAGTCAGTGTTTCTAAGTGGTGATGTATCAGGTTGTGATTTCAGTGGTTATGATAGTCAGATATGGAGTATTAAGCTCCTGAATTGTGCTGGATGTAGCCTGTGTCTATCCAGGATCAGTTTGGATGGGTCTTCAGAGAGGCTGGAAAGCTGCCCATCAGAGAAAGACCTGGGGCATTGATCCACAGTGGGCTAAACATGAGCCAGTGTGTGCCTCGGTGCTCAAGAAGACCAACAGCATCTTGTTTCCTATCAGGAGTAGTGTGACCAGCAGGGCCAGGGAAGCAATTGTCTTCTGTACTTGGCTCTAGTACATTTTGAGCAGTGTGTTCAGTTTTTGGGGCTCTTGCTACAAGAAGGACATTTTGGTTCTGGAGCATGTCCAGAGAAGGACAGCTTAGCTGGTGAGGGTTCTGGAACAGCTGAGGGAGGTGGGATTGTTTAGTGTAGAGAAGAAGAGGCTGAGGAAAGAGATGTTACTGCTCTCTACAACTACCTGAAAGGAGGTTGGAATGAGGTGGGTGTTGGTCTCTTCTCCCAATTAACTAACAATAGGACAAGAGGAAATGGCCTCAAGTTGCACCAAGGGAGGTTTAGGTTGGATATTAGAAGAAACATCTTCACTGAAAGGGTTGTCAAGCCTTGGAACAGGCTGCCCAGGGCAGTGGTGGAGTTCTCATCCCTGGAGGTGTTTACAAGAGGCAGAGATGTGGTGCTGAGGGACATTGTTTAGCACTAGGCTTGGTAGAGTTAGGTAATGGTTGGACTTGATCTTGAAGGTCATTTCTAAGCAAAATTATTTCAATATTCTGCAATTTGAAATACTTCTGAACCTCAGAGTGGTAAAGAGCATCCTGTGAAAAATGGTCCTGGGCAATTGATCTGGTCCATACGGAGCTATCTACAGAGGGATTTGTTAGCTTGATAAAAAGCTAAGAAATCAGTTTGATACTATGCTTATTAAATCATTGTGAGCACTGAAACTTACATTTATTTATTAACTTGAAAACATCTTTATGCTTACACCAGAAACCTTACTATCTAAATTTCAGGGACTACTCACATGGTGAGTAAAAAGTCATCTGCAAGCACATTTGGTTCTGTGTTTCTCTCCTGGAGCTGCCAATTGGGATGTCAGGATTGCGGATCAAGAATTTATTTTATTTTATTTTATTTTCTTCTTCTGTCATGTGGCTATTTGGTCACTGCAAACTGAATGTAGACCATTAGCTTCTTTCATAATTATTTTGGGTTAGTGCTACGTTTTTTATGTCAAATTGATCAGCTAAGAGTGGGTGGCTCAGTTTCCTCTTAGTCATTCATCCATTCCATCTCTTTGTTAGAGCAGTCAAGTGTGAGATCAGATATGGAAGATTGACAGCATAATGTTTGTATATGGTGATGTTTATCCTTAAGGTTCTGTGTGTTTTCTGTTCTTCAAAGAAAACTGATGCTGTTTCTAGCTTTTTAAAGATTTGTTCTGAAAAAGTAAATAATCCTGTGAATCACTGTTCCATTTAGCTTCAAACATCTGGGTCATGCAGCAAAATCTTGCTGTCATCTAATTCTCCTCCTTTTCCTGCCAAAAAAATGGGAGAAAGAACATAATCTGAAACTGCTAGTTGGCAGGATTTTAAACTGATACTTCAAATACAGGAATAATACCACTTGTGGTTTAACCCTTCTTATTTTCTTGTATTGTTTTGCAATGTCTGTTGTGATACCTAGTCTATTTGAACCCTCGTGTCCCCAGTAAAACCATTGAGCTGTACAAAAGTTTCTACAGAAGAAAGGTTTTTTTTTGACCTATCTCTATCTGCCTTAAAATCATAAATAATGGTATTTTCATATCCCTGCTCATAGGAATGACTTCTGTTTTGGAATGTGACTATTTTCAGAAACCCCTTTCTGTGAGTTCATCCAGTTTTCTAGTCTCAATGTGGATGCATCTGAAGGAAACATGATCCACTCATAGGTCTCAGATTTTGGCACAGAACTGGGGAATAAACCTCCACTGAAATAATATTTTTAACTCTGCATAGTTCCTATTAGCTGTGGTACATTTTTGGTTTGCTTTTGTGATCCTTTATATTGTAAAAATGAAGGAAATCTGACACTAGGAAAGATTGTGATTGGTCCTGATTTCTTTGTGCTTAATTTGTGAACAGGTCCTAAATCTGAGGGCGGTTAACTTTGTTTTAATGATAATTGTAACTGTGCTTTTCTTTGCAGTTTGTTACAAAATTTCTTCTGCTGTTACAGCATTTTATTTCCAATCTGCAGTGTTCTTTAACAAGGATGTTTTAAACCAGAGACTATTTTTAGGGAGGATGTATATATTTGTGCCACTTACAGTGATAAAGCTGTGGAAATGCTCCCTGAAGTCACACAGACAACACAGTGCTTATGCAATGTAGCTATACAATTGATATTTCAGACTGTAGGGTCCTAAGATAGAGTGGATCTTACTTGTTTCTTATTTTTGGATGGGTCACAACAGGGCGCATTTAGGTTTATTCTTTATTCCTTAACATACTTGAATTTGTTTAATTTTACCCTAGTTGTAGCTCTTATTTTGCAGTGCTTTGTTTAGCAGCTTGGGGAGATAATTGTCAGGGAGAATTCGTCATACGTGTCTGGTCTTTTCCATGCCACACTGACTTACTCTAATCATTCCCCACTGCAGTAATTAGTTGCAGAGTGAACATGTTGATTGGTTAACTCTTTTACAGTGGCTCTGTTTTAACATATGAGTAAGGTCAATAGCTTAGGTATAAGTGCAGCAAAATAATTAATGACTGTTAATTAATTTATTATGACTTAATTTCTTCAAGTGCATTTCTGTAAAATTTCTATTAATTATAACTGAAGAATGAAAAAAAGTTCAGATGGGGAAAAGCTTGTCAAAAGTCTATTTTAATTCTTGCTAATTTATGGACTCAGTAGATGTTCTTAACATTCAATTTTGTCTTTGGCAAGTGTTACAGGTTTGAGAGAGGAATAGAATGGTTTTGGGTGGGGGCATATTTTGGATGTGAATGTCTGCATCATGATTTTAAGGACAAGACTGGATTTGATTAGAACTGCAGTATTGTTGCTTGAGATGCACTTAATATTTTATCTTCTATTTTTATGAATCATAGAATTGTCAGGGTTGGAAGGGACCTCAAGGATCATCTAGTTCCAACCCCCTGCCATGTGCAGGGACACCCCACACTAGATCAGGTTGCTCAGAGCCACATCCAGCCTGGCCTTATCTTTGAAAAATCATGATTGTAAACTATTACATTACTTTTAGCCTATTTTTACTTTCATACTTAGAAGTATGGACATTACATGTGAGCTGGGTTCTGGCTTACATATTGTACATAATTACATTCTGACTTTTCTTTTTACGTGAAAAAAGAATTGAAAAGCCTGTTGTTTTAGAAGCAGCAAATCCAAACCTGTAAACCCTGATTAAAAGTGAACCAAACCCAACAAATACTAAATAAATGGGAAATCTTTAAGTGTAATACAGATGAGCATTGTTTTCATGTGGTTTATGGATGTTTGCTGTTTGTCTCATGATTTCTCTTTTTTTTTTTTCCCTACAGTCAACCAAGAAGAATTTATTGCAATTATGACTGGTGATATTTAGCTTTAGAAGACAAGAAAGGAACTCAGCACAAAATGGAGGAATCATTGACAGCTTCCATTGCCATGTTTTGTACTTCCATTCATTTCTGTAGCTGGAATGATGCAGAGAATTACTTTCCTCAGAGGACCAAAATACAGAGAGGTTATATGCGCTGCTAGTCAGTACTTTGTATCAGTAAATATTATCACTAGGAAAATTGCTAGATGGTTTTAGAACAAGTAAGTAAGGCTGCATTTCAGAATGTTTGAGTACTCATTTGTAAAATAGCTTTGTATAAGATTTATAAACTGTATCATACTGTAAGAACCTTTTGAGGTCAGCTTTGTGTTAGCATTAGCTGTGGCCTTAGTTTTGATACATAAGGTTTGACAAACTTCACTTTAATAAAATGTTGTTTACTATTGCTACTTGAAAGTCTTATTTCTTTGTAGTTTAATCTGAACTGGAAGCCATCAGGGAATTTCTATTTTTTGTAGGCCTGTACTTCTGCTGTTCTAAGTGAACAGCAACATCAACTAAGTAAGGAGTCACATCCTCAAAGATGCAGTTTATTAGCTCTGTGTTAACAGCAAAGGGCAGGCAACTGTGCATGGTGATAAATTCTTGAAGATGTGTTTAAATCATTCACATGTCAGCCAGCAGCTCTTCAGTATCCAGCTCTCTGATAGCTGATTGTGGAGACAGTGACAACTGTCATGAGTAGGTGCTCTTTCTGCAGTATCTAGTTAGAAGAAAAGCATCGCAGGGAATGAACTTTTCAAGTAGCTGAAGAGACAAGGTGTATTTCTAGTTTGCCAGATGTCATCCAGAAGAGTTTTTGTGGATCAATTTTCCAGATTTCCTCTGTTTTAATTGCACTTTCTTTAAATTTTGCTCTCCTTTTATTTATATATATATATAAATAACTCTGACTCTTAGTTAATCCTGTGTTCACCTTCATGGTCAAAAATGAGCTGCATTTTAGTTGTCAGTAGTGCTGAGATTACAAACAGGGTTGCCCTGCACAAATAATTTATGCTTGGAATTTATTGAAGACATCAAAGTTAATAGATTTTTCCTGGTTTTGGAGTATGTATTGTAACACTGGCGTGTGTGAAAGACACTGTTGCTCTCTGGTAAGCCACCAATACTGCTCTATTCATAGTGGCTCTGTATAACTGATCAAGTGTTACAATCAGACACCTTGTGTAGAGCCCCAGTGAGGTATGTGACCATCAACCAGGACTGGTTTGCTGGATCATAGAATGGTATAATGGTAGGGGTTGGAAGTGACTTCTGAAGTCCGCCCCCTGCTCAAGCAGGATCATGTGGGGCAGGCCACACAGGAATGTGTCCAGATGGGTCCTGAATGTCTGCAGGAGGCACCACAATCTCTCTGGGTAGGCTGTTCCAGTGTTCTCTAATGCTTACAGTAAAGAAGTATTTCCTTATTTTGAGGTGGAACTTTTGGTGTTCCAGTTTGTTTGCTGCCTCTTGTTTTATCACAGAACATCAATGAAAAGAGACTGGCCCTTTCTTCACAGCCACTCTTCAGATATTTATAAATACTGATAAGGTCCCCTCTCACTCTTTTACAGACTAAACAGCCCCATGTCTCTCTGCCTTTCCTCATCAAACAGATGTTCCAGTGCCTTCATCCTTCTAGTCTCTGCTGGACACTAATATATCTCTGTACCTCTTGAACTGGGGAGCCCAGAAGTGGACACACTGCTTCACATGTCTCATCAGGACAATGTAGAGGGGAGGGAGAATGTCCCTTGACATGCTGGCCATGCTCTTCTTACAGCAGGATACTACTGGCCTTCTTGATATTGAGAGCATATTGCTGTCCCATGAATAACTTACTGTCCACCAGGACTTCAGGGCCCTTCTCCATGGAGCTGCTTCTCAGTGGGTCAGCCCCTAGTCTGTTCTGGTGCATGGCGTTGTTCCTTACCAGGGGCAGGAGTCTACACTTGCTGAACCTCATCACTCCCATTCAGGGAGACGTCTTTCCAACAGCCATTGCTAGGAAGGGATGTTCTTACCGGTGAGATTTTAATTAGTTATGCAAATATCATGGGGGAAAAAAAAAGGGATAAAATTAGCAGGAGATTTGATAGAGTAATTGGTATTTGCCAGGAAATTGAAGTATCTTAATGTTCAGTTACTGTCTCAATCTTTAAGTAAGACTTTGAGGTGTATTTTATAAGCAGGTTCTTGCTCAAAAAGTAAACAGCATGAAGTATTTACAGGGTGAAGATGGGAGTTTCTGTAAAAAAAATTCTGCTATGTTACTCTAGACATCACTATATTAATTTCAATATAATAATTGGGAAAGGGAACTGGGAAGGAATAGAGGGATTCTACTGTGCATGAGAAATTATTGCCTCAGAATAAACACATCAAACTCAAGTCAAGTAAAATGCTTTAGAGCCCAACAGCAAAAACCAAAACAACGCATAAAAAGTGAAACTGATTAAGAAAAATCCCTGTAATTTAAAAAACAAAACAAACACCAAAGAATCCCAGCACAAACCAGAACCAAAAAAAAACAACCCAATTTTGCATCAAGATTTTGCAATCTTAGCAGTGTTGTTTGGGAGGTAAATACTGAAGGGAAAAGATTCAGTGTTTGGGACTGAGCCTATGAGCTGCTCTTAATAAGTATTTTGTAGGAAAAATATGAGAATTGCCCACTTCAGTATTTTCTGGCTTTGCTTTTTACTTCTTATGTCAACTATGGCTGGGGCATATTTCTGCAGGCAGTGAAATTGATAGCTTAAAAGGTCCCTTAATACTCATCAAAAAAGGTTTTCTCCAAGAATCGTACTGAATGTGCCAGTTTTCCAATACTCTACTGGGTCTTTTAGGGGAATCTTAGAGTTATGGAATAGTTGGAGTTGGAAAGGACCTTTAAATGTCATCTAGTCCAACCCTCTGCAATCAGCAGGGACATCTGCGATTGCAGCAAGTTGCTCAGAGCCCCAGCCAACCTGACCTGGAATGGTGCCAGGGATGGGGCTTCTGTCTCCTCTCTGGCTGGGGGCAGCCTGGTCCAGTGTCTCACCACCCTCAGTGTAAAACCTGTATTACTTGCACCTTGTCTAAATTTCTCCTCTTGTAGTTTGAAGCCATTGTACCTTGTCTTGTTGCAACAGGCCCTGCTAAAAATACTGTTCTCATAATTCTGTTCCTCCATAGATCGTGGAATCATAAAATGGTTTGGAAGGGGCCTCCAAAGGTAATCTAGTCCAAACCCCCCTGCAGTCATATCTCCAAGGATGAAGCCTCAACCACCTCCCTGGGCAACCTCTTCCAGTGCTCTACCACTCTTGTGGTAAAGCATTTGCTCATAATATCCAATCTAAATCTGCTCTTCTCTATTTTCAAACCATTACCCCCTTGTAAACAGTCCCTCTGCAGCCTTCTGTGAGAGATTAAGTCTTGTCTGTCTTGATGTGACTCGACAAAGATAAAATCACCTTTGCTCCTTGCCCAGACAACAGCTGATGTGTATTGGGCAGTCACAACTGGATGAGGACTCTCTGGAAGGTGCATAGACAAGATCACCTCTACCCATCAGCTACCCCGGAAAGGGAGGATGGTGCAAAGGATAAAGATTGCTCACCAAACTGTAGCTGCCCTGGAAATAATGGGCAGAGGCCACTGCTATTGATACTCTCTGGAATATGCATATTCACCAGCTGGACACATACCTAAAAATCTGTGTAAAAGATCTGAACAACGACTGTCTTGAAGGAAGGAAAAGACCTGGACAATGCCGCTCTGAAGAAAATACCAGGAGAGAAAAGGACAGAGACATCACTGTGTAGCCTGGGACAAGCAGACCAGGAGGAACCCTCTTTCTGTGTCCTAAGTTCTCCCTGCTGCAATTCATGGAGCTGAAGAGGCTTCTCAAAGAAGGGTCTCTCCTCTTCTCCAGCGGAGGACAGCGCAGCCAACAAGTGTGACATCTCGTCCATGCAAAAGCAGCAGCAGCCTTCCTCCACAGACCCAAACTGTCTTGGGGGGCTGAGGAGGAGTCTGCATCGGCTCCCTCTCTCTATTTTTCCCCACTCTCTCTCTCCCTTCTTCTGTTCCGTCCACTTTATTCTGATAATAAATAACCTCGAGGGCTGTTGATATTTTGGCCTCGTTTGTGCCTCTAATTTCATAACATGGGAATATTCAAAAGAACTGAGTCTCTTTCCCTCTCTGGACTTGAGACACCTTCTTGTAGGGCCCCTTCAGGTACTGGAAGGTTGCTGTTAGGTCTCCCCACAGGCTTCTGTTCTCCAGGCTGAACAACCCCAGCTCCCTCAGCCTCCTTCATAGCTCCAGATCGTTGTTCATTTTCATGGTCTTCCTCTGGACCCATTCCATCAGGTTCACGTCCTTCCTGTGCTGAGAGCCCCAGAGCTAGACGCAATACTCCAGGTGAGGTCTTAGCAGAGCAGAAAGTAGCAGAATCAGATGACTGGTAATTATTTCTCACTTTCTCTTTGTAACTCTTCCAGCAAGGCAGACTTTACCTCTTCTGGATTGAGGCCTTACTTCTATGTTTTGCAATGTGCTTTTTTTGAATGTACAGAGAGCTTGTTTTGCAGATGTGACAATGCTTGCTACAGGCTCAGGCCGCATTAGTGCCATGCTCTGTAGGTACAGGCCACTGAATTGGAGAGTAGCTCAGACTGTGAGAGTGGCAGAAAAGAAGAGAAAAAGAAAAAAAATAATGTAGTATTTGCTGATTTTGCCTCAGTGTTTGCCTTTTTTTTTTTTCTCTCTGCATTTTATTGTGTGGGAGGTTGTTGCATTCTTGTTTTGTTCTGCTGACTCATGAGCTTGTTGCTGGTTTGTGTGCTGGAGGTGTCACAGTTTCTGTTGGCTTTTCTTGATACCCACTGACCAACAGCACTTGTGATAAATCATATTCCACAGCTCTGAACTTGGAACTGTGTGCTTGGTCCCAGCATTTGCACATCTGTTCAGCTCTATATGTTTTGTGGGGCTTGAACATCCTGGGTGCTTTTTGGTTGTTTGCTTGTTAGGATACAGAATCCCAGATTTTGTCTTTTCATACTTTTTCTGACACCAGAGGAGGAAGAGAGTCATTTGGTGGCATCCTGAAGTCTTTTCTGTTGTAGAACAGTATCAAGGTCCAGCAGTCATCATATTTAAAAGCTGTGCTATGAATGTGAGCCTCATTTCTAGACTTGCAAAGGTGGGTTGGTGTTAAAATCACAGGGTCTGATCTGGCCTACCTGAAACAAATGCTTCTCTGTTACCTCTACCATGGAGGTTAGTGATGCCTGGTAGAAGTCCAAAAATGGCAGCTAAGGGAATGCCATAATCCATTGTACCAAAATCCACTGGAGCCTCTCTTTAAGAGCTTACAGTAACAACAGTTAACTGTGCCAACTAGTCCATCACTTCCCTAATTAATCCCATGCAACATCAAGGAAATTGAGAACCTCCAAATGAATAAAAATACCGTGTCAGAAAGCAGCCTATACCAAATGTTACTCTGCTGACTTATTTTAGAATAGTCTTTTCAATCCTAAGTTTGTCACCTCAAACATTTCTGGTTTGTGTTTATTCATGGGAAAGTTTCCATGGCACAGCTAAGTCATCAAAAGTCAGAAAATGCCAATGCTAAGGTTGCATATGCCTCATGATGTGGGGGCTCTGCCTGAGCTTACAAACACCTCCAGAGTGCATTGGTGACGTGGCCACCTTCGCCACATGCAGCAGAGCTTTGCTTAACAATGTCCTTCGAGCTTGGTAAAGAGAAAAAGGAAAACCACAACAGCTTGGCTGGCAAAAGAGCAGAGGCCAAAGAGGCAATTTGTGAAGGGAGGGACAGTAGAGAGGCACTGGGAAGAGAACCAGCTGGCCCCCAGCTCAGAGCAGAAAGACAGAGGTCCATGCTGAACTACATGCTTGTGCAAGAGGAAGAGCAGCCCAAAGGGGAGCACATCTGTGTCTGTGTTGATCTCTCTGCCCCTGGGATTCCTTCAAGTTTGTAGTATATCTTCACTTCTTACACTGTGGCCACAACTCATGAAGACACTTAAGGCTGACATCGTAGGAGGTTATGCATTGTGGTCATGGCATGAAGCTGAGCATGGACAAATCCTCCACCTTTTGAATTTCTGTCCTAAGCAAGTTTTGCAGGCTTTGTAGCATTGTGGGATGCAAACTTTTTTTTGCAGGTTTTTTTTTTCTTACCACAAATTATGCTAGAGCTGAGGATAAGGACAGTGGCACTAAATAAGGTCACCCCAAGGATTGCTTGTAGCTGCTCACAACCCTTCACATAGTTGAAGGTTTCTGGTGACTCTTGTCTGATGGGTGCTCTGCTCACATGAGCAAACCTGTATGTGCTTTTGCCAATCCGAGGCCTGCTATTAAGCGGATAACAGCTGTGAGTGCAACTTGCTGGGCACATCTGAAGCAAGAGCTGCATTTTTCTTTGACTTTTCCATTAGGTCAAGAGTTTGTAGGAAATAGTGGCTGGAACTAGCAAAACTTTTGCAGAAGTAATTTTCTGTAGTGCTCTTGCAGAGGGGTAATTGCTGCTGATGTAAGTCTGTAGGGATGCTGAGAATGTTTTCATCCTTGAGTAACAAAAGAAAAATGATTCCACAGAGGGAAAGAGAGGTTGATGTTTTGAGTGCTTCTGACTTCTCTCAGGTACACCAAAGAAACATCTGGACAAATCCACTTGGACAGTCCCACTAAGATGCCACACATGTTGACAGAAAATCAGTAGAAATCATAATCATCTAGAGTATCTGCAAGTGTCTTACTTTTAGGATAGCACAAATGGTTCATCTACTGTGAAACTGTTGCTAAGCAAACTGAACATGTTGGCAATTACCAGCAGTCAGAAGTGATAGCTCTCAGAATATATAATAAGTGGGAACTTTCCATATGTAGGTCTTTTTGAAACAGCATATGAATGTTTAGCCAGTGGAAGTTGTATTTGCCACTTTTTAGCCCTTACTATTTTGAAAGTACTTCACTTCTTGTGGGGGTTGAATTTTCCCACCCCCCAACATTAACTTTGCCAGACCAGCTCAGTTAGAAGCAAATGAAGCTGTATTTACAAGCAAGAACTACACTCTACAATAGAATGCATTGAATGTGTACAAAATATACAGTATTTACAATATTATACAGATATTCACAATTAGCAAACAACATGGACCAGGGAAGCCATTCCACTGCCCTTACCCTCTACCCCCCTGTCCCAAGAGAGAAAGAGGAGCAGAGAGAGAAGTAGTGGGTTAGACTTAGCTAAGGCCACCCCACAAGCAGATTATCTCTCCTGAGCAAAGCAACACCAGGCAGAGAACAGAAGAGAGAAAGGAAAGAATTGTTATGGTACAGCTCGTCTTATTCTAGATATTTACCCAATGAATTTGTTTAGAATAATCTTTTATTTTCCTTTTTACACCCAACAGTGATTAATTTATATTTTTCTACTTTTCTGCCCCAAATCTGTAACTAAATTTTAAAGGCATAGCCTAAAACCACCACACTTCCAAAGGAGTATTTTCAGGAATTCCAAAGGAATAAAGAAATAAATTAATAGGAATAATTCCTTTAAAATGTTCATTTTCAAAGAATAAAGAATGAGATTAGCAGGAAAGACCTACTTTACTCAGACAGATCCTGCCTGTCAGAGCTAGGTAGTTAAAAAAATGCTTTATAAATAAGACTGCCTAAAATGTTGTGCAGACATGCTTGTTACAACAGTTGGATAAACTGTTTTTATTGTAGAGCTTAATTATGGATACACTGTTTTAATTACAATTTCATAAAATGAACTCCTGAAAAGGCCTCTTTGTTGTGAGGAAGTGACCTTGAAGTCACTTAAATTAAAGTACTGTTGAAGACCAGTGAGGGTGGCAAAACACTGGCATAGGTTGCCCAGAGAGCTGGCAGAAGCTCCACCCAGGTACCACTCCAGGTCAGACTGCATGAGGCTCTGAGCAACCTGCTCTGGTTGCAAACGTCCCTGCTAACTGCAGGGATGTCTGACTAGGTAACCCAAACCATCCTGTGTTTCTATGAAGTCTGACTGCGAATAAAACCTGCTTTATTGGTTTGCATAGAATCTGGACAACTTGTGTTGGCAGAAACTTGGAGCAATTTAGACCAAATTCTGTAACCTGTTCTTGCCTTCCTGGAGATGGAAGGAGCCCTTCCTAGCCCTCTAATGGAGACACAGCGGTTGCAACGCAGGAACTGTCCCTGCTGTAAATGCAAATGTAGGGTAAGAAAGAATTGTCTTATAAAACAGTTAATCCTTGACAAAGGAGCTGTGCAAACTCATGTAACAAACAGATCTATTTTAATCCAGTTGTGATGGGGGGAGTAAAACCCAACCACCTGGTGCTCCCTTGCTTAGTGAGAGGCAGAGATACAACAGTGTAGGTCAAAACTAAGCAATGCGCTGTACCAAGGAATGCAAAATCAAAAGCAGTAAAATATCTGCATAGTATTAGTAATTGCTGTATATATATATATGAAAAAACAGTCACAGGCAAACAAGGAAAGTGAAGTGGTATTAGTAAAAAATGCCAGGTAATATAGCTTGTACTACAAACCTCCCTTAAAAAAAAAAAGGTAATATGTGAAGGTTTAAAGAATACAGTTTGTGGACACACCTTCTTCAACATTCCTCAGTGCTGAGGAATAATGCTGCTCAAGAGCCTACAATCCGAAGGTTGGCATTAAATAAGGCAGTTCTTTAGTCCCCATTACAACTAAGATCACTAGAGAATCAGATGATTTGAAGAGAGTGAAACATAACTCCCACAATTCTACCTGAGACTTCTGCAGATAAACAAAGCAGTCACTGAAGTCTTGAGCGATATGAGCGAACTAATTATACCTGTTTACAATGGCTGCTGTGTTTGTGAAGCAGTTGCAGCACTAGCAGCATGTAATTCATCAGTTTGTGGAACACTGAATATCATGACTTGGGAAAGTGTTGGAGCGATTAATTTTTAGAACAAACAACAGCTCTTTCTGAACAAACTGATTATACTTTAGCCATGGCAAGCTGCTTAGCAGAAAATTGATTTATATCATTATATTCTAAAAAAACCTAGGTGTTGATGAGGTGCAATTTCTGTGCTGAGGGACATGGGTCAGCACCAGCCTTGGTAGAACTAGGTAATGGTTTGACTTGATTTTAAGTGTCTTTTCCAGCCAAAACAATTCTGCGTTTCTATGATTTGTGATTTTGATTGCTTGATAAAACAGCTCAGTTGGAGCTTATGTCACTATATCTATGCTTTTATGTTTTAAAAAGTTGCTGAAAAGCTAACTGTACCTGTTGGTGCTCACTTGTCTGCAGGTGGCCAGCATCCACGTGGTAATCAAATATGATACATTGCAGTGTTGAGAGGAAATGTAATGAAATCGGTCAACTATGCTTTTACCCACTAGAGGGACCCATTGTTATGACTAAAAAGTGTGGCTCTGAAGTTCTAAAAACAAAACCAGCAGAATCAAATGTCAGGTGGAATTTTTATACCAGAATCTTTTCACTTCCTTGGTGTGTATACACACACCTAAAGAGCCTGTGGGCCTTTTCCACCCATGTAATCGGAATTTGCCAACTCAGATGCAACTTCTGTGCAGCCTAAGTAAGAAATGTGCACTTTGCACGTACAGAAGGCTCGTGTTTCTATGTTGGGTCACCTTGCAGCTTGTATTGTGAAGGAAAAATGGACAGACATCTGAGAGAATTGGGTCTTTTTAGTCTGGAAAACAAAATAGTTGGGGGGCAAGAATGTCTCATCAGTGCTGTTCAATAGTTAAAGGGTGGGTGTCATGAGGATGGGGCCAGTCTTTTTTCAGTGATGCCCAGTGACAGGACAAGGGGTAATGGGCACAAATTGGAACATAAGAAGTTTAATCTAAACATAAGGAGGAACTTCCTTAATTCAACAATGCTGGAGTGCTGGAGCAGGCTGCCCAGGGAGGTGGTGAAGTCTCCATCTCTGGAGACATTCAAAACCTGCCTGGATGTGTTCCTGTGTGGCCTTCTTTGGGTAAACCTGCTTTGGGAGGGGGTTGAACTTGTTGGTCTCTTTCAATCCCTACCATTCTGCAACTTTGTGAGGAAACAGATTTAATATGCAGAATTTACCGTGGGGTGGGGGGAGGGAAGTAGTTGTTCAAAGATGCGCTAGTCATTTTGTTTTAATCCTGGGTGAGGAACACAATTCTTCTTCTGTCCTGACAACCAAATAGTTCACCTGTGTCTTAATTTACTTCTGCCTTTAGCAGGCACCCTCCTTTACTCTGGGATTTGCAACTCTATGCTCTGCTTTTCTAGAAGCTCCTTGGAAAACCATCTCTCATGTCTGCATCTCGCCTTTTGCTGGAATCACTCTGCTTTGTCCTGCCCTGCCACACTCCCACTGCTGAGATGCTTAAGTGGACAGCATCTGTGGCTGACCCTGTTCCTGTGCCTTAACCCATGACATGTCCACTGTGCAGTGCCACTCTCAGCATCCTTCCTACTTCCCACAAGCACCCCAAAGCTTGTCTTGTGTGTGATCTTTCCCCCTCATTTCACCAGCCCCATCATAACTCTCCCCTCACCTGGTTAAATAAGGAAGAGCAGGCTGAAAAAAAACCCAAACAACAAGCGAGAGATCTGGAAATTTCTGCACCCAGCATATTTTTGATCAATAGTTTCTACATCTTGTGGTCTTACAACTCTCTGCCTCCTGCTCTGTCCCCACCTTGGTCCTCTTAATTCATTTTATTTTCCTGTTGCCTTTTGTCAAGTTGGCACATAAACTCTAAAACCTCCAGGACAGCAGGATTCTTGGATGTGCCAGAACAGAAAGCGATGGGAATTATTGCTTGTTACCTGCAGTGATGTCATTTAAATGGTGCTGCTAGTAACCATGCTTTTTCTCAGAAAGAAGCTATATTTTTATTAGTTCTTGTCATTTCACACACTTAATATTTTAAATTCTTCTCCTAGATGTGATGGAGGTATGATGCAGTAACAAAAAAGCATTTTATTATTTAAATGTGCTCAAATCAGTGAAATTTTATTTTTAATTACTGTTTATTTAAGTAATATTTTCATCCCCAGCACAAAAGACTGATGAGCAATTGTGCTGTGTGACCATTTTAAAAAGCACTTCAGCAAAGTGCCTGCTTGGTTCCTTTCAACAGCCCTTTTTTTGATGTGTGGAGAGCTTTGGGGCGAAATATTCAGATCACATCCAAGACATTAATGAATCTGCAGCTTGATTTCCACAGTGAATCACAGGAGGTGGGCACCTCAGTCTCCAGGGTCTTGGCCCTTCTGTATAATGGACTTGCAAATCCCTCTGCTACCATGGGGAAGTAAGCACCTACACAGCCCTTGGAAGTGACTTTAACTTTCTAAATCTCATAGTTGCCTTTGCAATTACTATCCTTATCATGTGCAGGAATCTTGATATTCTACATTTGGCAGACCTTCAGGTATTTTTATTTTTCTATTTTATTTATTATTCATGTGAGTTTAAATAGGGGCCAAAAACAATTAGACTGCAGACTGTTTTGGGAGGTTGTGATAAGGTTGAAGGATAAATTTGCACCCACTTCTCCCCTCTTCATGTTAAGGTACCATGCAGCAATGAACCTGATGTTGGCTGTTTTCTGCTAGTCTCTGTGCATCCAGTCCACTTAATCATATCAAATATGGGGTGGAGGGAAGGCATTTGGCCTGTGCTTCAGTTAGATAAAAAATGAACCTAATGAAGTTCAACAAGAGCAACTATAGGGTCCTGCACCTGGAGAGAAATAAACCCCTGCACCAGTACGGGTTAGGAGCTGAACCTTCTGGGAAGGAGCTCTACAGGGAAGAGCCTGGAGTCCTGGTGGACAGGTCACCCATGAGTCAGCAGTGCCTATGAGTCAGCTCTTGTGCTGGAGAAAGCCAGTGGTATCTTGTTAAGAAGAGTGTGTCCAGCAGGTCAAGGGAGGTTCTCCTTCCCCTCTACTCTGTTCTACTGAGGTCATGTATTTGCTCCAGTTCTGTGCTCTCCAGCTCAAGAGAGACCAAGAGCTACTGGTCAGGGTCCATCAAAGGGCTAGGAAGATACTGAGGGACCTGGAGCGTCTCTCTGAGGAGGAAAGGCTAAGAGACCTGGGGCTGTTCATTCTGGAGAAGACTGAGAGGGGACTTTATCAATGCTTATCAGTGTCTATAGGGGCAGGTGAAGAGGATGAGGACAAACTCTTTTCAGTGGTGCCCAGTGATGAGACAAGGGCCAATGGGCACAAACTGGAACCCAGGAGATTCTATCTGAAGATGAGGAAAAATTCTTTACTTCGGTGGTGTCAGACCACTGGAGCAGTCTGCCTGGAGATGTTGTAAAGTCTTCTTCCCTGGAGATATTCCAAACTTGCCTGAATGTGACCCTGGGCAGCCTTCTGAGGATAGCCCTCCTTTAGCAGGGAGGTTGGACTGGATGGTCTTCGTAGGCCTCTTTCAACACCCACCATTCTGTGATGATGGAGGGCAGAAACACAGAAAAGATTCTTTCAGTATGAGTGATATTTTGAAGAGTGAAAAATAAATGCATATTATTTTTCTAGTCCTGTAGGACTGAGTCTGCCCAGAGACCTGTCCTATGAAGTGGCACTGGAGCAGCAAGGGTGGCCGTTGTAGGACAGAGTGCATAGGGTGAGGTTTTGTGTCAGTGGGTGCTGCAGGCACCAGCAGAAGGGACATCATCTTCTCACCGCAATCATGTAGTCTGGTGCTCTCAGTGCTCTCCCAACTTTTCATGACAGATTAAACTGGATAAGGTGCAAACACATGTTCCTGCTGCATCTTCTGTTATGTTAGCACATGATTTTGGCACAGGGGCTTCAGAGGCAGAAGGGATGTTGACATCTGAAGTTTCTGTGTTTGCACCCAACTGAAACTTGTCTTCTGATATCTTGCATCGTGCTAATTAAAGCTCCAGCTGCATTAATTAAGCTTGTACCTATAACCTTCCTTCTTCTTAAGCTTCATGCCAAAGAGTGGGTCTGCTGCATCTCCTGGTGGAGTTGTGGAGAGAGTCTGAGGTCTCTCAGTTTTTGCACTGTAGTAGTTTTAAGGGGTCCTTCGTGGGGTTCTTCTGTGGGCAACCTCTAACAGTGAGTTCATGGTGCTGCATGGAGCTCATCAGCTTAGTTTGTGTTAGGGCACCCACTTAAATGCAAAGAAGTGTGTTAATTCAGATTTTGCTCCAGAAGAAATGGACAACACATGCAATCTAGTAGGAAATTGCTAACTGTGGAAACTGTTTTTACACTGCTGTGAAGCTTTGTGGTCAATAACAACATGCAAGATAAAAGAATAAATGAGCTGTAATACCCCAATAATAATAACATGGCCTGGTTTTAATTCAGCACAAACTATTAGCATTTCATTTCTTATTGCTTCTGATTGCTAAATGACCACCTCAAAATGTGCAGGGCATAGGTATTTACATCATGTTTCCTTTGCAATCAGTGAAAGGTTATTATTTATTTGTATTGGCAGATCTAAAAGTCAGGAGTACCTAAATGTGCTGTTAACCTGCTTTGAATGCAGTCTGTAAAATGAGTGTTTTAAAAAACACAGGAACCTGGTTGCTGCTTCTGAGGCTGTTTTTCTTTTCAGCATTGGAAAGAAGTATTTACATGATGCTAAAATTAATAAACTAAGGAATCTTTGCTGTGGAGAGACCAAAAGAAACCTGTGTGTTCTGAAACAAATTAAAATGCATTCTCTTTGGGTAGAACTGAGCTGGTGCCAAAAGAGTGGTCTCAAACTCATGCAGAAGATTTATTTTGTTAGTTGTTTGGGGTTTCTGTTTTTGTTTTGGTAGCTTACAAAATTGTATAAACAAACAATATACCCTAAATCCAAGCTATCCAGGTCAACAGCACTGTTTACTCAGCCCAATTAAAAAGCTACTACGCACAAATATAATTATTGTAAGTTCTTACTATTTTTCTGTAAGCTCTTCTTGATGTCTGACAGTTTCCTGCTCCTATTTCACATTAATATGGCTTGAGAGTCTCTCACTTCAGTTGCTGTGATGCTAACTGCTTTTTGTAATAAACACAAAGTTTCATAAACTGTGGAATTACTTAAAATTTGCTGTTTTTCCATGAACACCTGCTTTTTCTGCTCATTAGGAGCAAGCTTTGTGAATACTAATTGGCACCCTTACACAGCCCCGGTGCTTGATTGAGGAGCATATGATGGATTTTACATCTTTGCATTTTAAAGTCTTACCTTACGAAAGGAAAACAAACCTAAAGGGTGGGAATTCAGCGAGAGGAATCCAGAAAATCCATCAGGATCTACTAACTTGCCATTTCATCTAAATATAAAATATGCACAGCAGTTGTACAACTGTATGTTTATATGCAGCTCTGCATTTCTGACTGAAGGAAAAAAAAAAGAGAGAGCTTTCTTAATATAGCCTAAAGTGTGATTTCGCTTGGAAAAGTGAATCTGTAAACTTAGCATCATGTTTATTGTCTTAATGACTTTTCAGATTCCAGACTTGATTTGTACACTGGCACAGCATCTTGTTTATCCTAACTACAAGCTCAGTCTGAGGTCAGCCAGTCTAGGGGCCCAAAGTTAATGTGATAGTACATTTGTGGGCATGGCTGTGTAATTCAGCGTCTTATCAAGTTACCACATCAATCCAGGGTTGTGGTACACAGGGCTATAAAAATGCTGCTGCCTTTCTCCAAGTTTCTCCACCCTGCATTGTGTTTTTCTGTCCTCCTCCCTCCTGCTTTCCACGCAAAAGGGAGTTCACTGCAATGCCTGGTTTGCCCCTAAAACACTGACCTTTGAAAGAAGGGCTGGGAAAGCATCAAGAAGTTCAGATGAAGGAGGTACTTAACTTGTCTCGTTTCTAACCTAAGGCTGGGCTGTGTTAAAGGAGTCAGTGCACAAGAACATCATCTTTCTCCACATAGCCTTCTAGTGCCACTGGCTCTGCTCGTGCTGTGAGGCAATTCCCTGATGGATTTAGAATCACAGAATCATAGAATTTTCAGGGTTGGAAGGGACCTCAAGGATCATCTAGTTCCAACCCCCCTACCATGTGCAGGGACACCTCAGACTAGATCAGGTTGCTCAGAGCCACATCCAGCCTGGTTTTAAAAACTTCCAGGAATGGGGCTTCTGCCACCATTTGAACCATTACAATCCCTTCCCTGAGAACAGGCAGATTTGGGATTAACCAGAGGGATGTGTGTGTTTGTTACCTGAGGCAGTCTCTGCTGGGAAATGCCTTCATGAGGTGTGGAGACCCCATCTGTGATTGCTTCTGATGCCACTCAAAAGTATCATTTTTCTTATTTATTTAGTCATTTATTCATTTACATGAATGCCTTTATCATTGAGTACAGATTACTGTGTTTATTGCTACTGTGGCCACATAATGTGCTAACATGCAAAACCTCTCTTACTATACATGACAAAAATTGGTTGATTCAGCCCTTGTGAAGGGGATAGTGCCCTGCAGTCCTGGTGTTGTGTAACTGAGTGCAGCTCACCTGGAAGTGGAGCAGATGCTTGAGTGCACCTTTGCCACCGTTGCAGTCTTAGTTACCATATAAATGTCAATTTTTTAATTTTTTGGTGTTTTTTTTTTTTTTTTGGGTAAATGCATTTTGAATGGCATGACAGGATGCTGTTTCAACACTGTGTAAGGAGATCATTTTGTTTCAGCTAACAGGAGTTCAGGATTTGTTACACTGCAGGAGCAGTCAGTGGTAATCCTGCTTAACTTCCACAGAAACCACCTTTCCATTCTGCAGGTTTTGAGTGTAGCTATGGAAGGTTTTTGGTAGTTTGTGTTTGGTGGTTTTGGGTTGCACTTTTTTTTTTTAATCCTGTTTTTCATTTTTTTAATCCCCTCCCCCTCCTTAAATACCTTTCTTTCATAATGCTGAAAAACCTGAAAAGAAATTAAGTTGTTGCTGAAAAACCAAACAGGCTGCCATCCCTTTTTCCTTTCTGGGCTAAAGTCCAATTTTGCATAGCAGTTGCAAAGAAAAAGCAAACGCATCACTAGATTCAGCGAGAAATATTGTAACAGTATGTAATCTCTGTCAAGATAAAATTGCTTTGTGATTTACATTACAATAAATCCTGACCTTTAAGTGCTGCAGACTAAGCTAATCTGTGAGGTGCTTTATTCTATCACTGCATCAGTGTGAGAGGATGAAGCAAAGTGACTGTGCTCGTCCCACTGTGGTGTTGCTGAAGAGCACGTTGGAAAGCAGATTATGCTGCATGGTGGTTCCATGTGCATTGCAGCTGTGATGCAATGGAAGTATCTAGTGTGGATTAATAGACTCATTTGCTCCTGCTATAGGAAGCATAAATTAATATTTTTTGTAAATACAGAGCATATCATATTAAAATTGACTTAAATTTGGGCATTTAGAATTAAGCTGACAAGCCCAGGCTGACTTTTTAATATTAATTTGGTAATAGTTCATTCCCTCTCTCTTGCTCCCCTCATCCATTTGATTTTCTTTGTTTTGAGGAAAATGACTTGTGTGTCAACATAGACATTTCAGCCTTAACCGAAAATTGTTGGCCTTTGTCTCCTAAACTCCCACTTGGAATGCTGGTTGGGTCTCTGGTAGTTCTGTCTCCTCTGGCACTTAAGTTAGCTTTCTCTTTTTTTCTTTAAAAAAATCCCCCAAAATGAATATTTCAGGGATTCTTTAATTGTGTATTAACCCCATGGTCTTTAGCAGAAAGCATATAATAGTCACCAGATTGAGCAAGTAAGTAATCAAGCAGTTATTAAAAGAGGGATTCTTGACATGTTATCTCACAACACAGCATTTAAGTTTATTGTGCCATGGTCTACTTGGAGCATTTTTAGCCTATGTATTTATATGTGCACTAAGGGGCAGCCTTACTATAAAACACTTAGGTTTGCAGCTAGGAATGTGTTATAAACTCTGTAATTTTGCATACAGAGCATCTCATGCTGTGAAACTAACTGCTCTTGAAAGCTCTTCATGTTACTGTTAGACCACCTTGCTGGTCCGCTGGGACTCTGAGACAAAAAACAACCAGTAATGGAAAAAAAGTTCATCTTTGTCTTTCTCCAATCTTTGGGTCACTCACTTCTTTTTTTCTTTCTTTTTTTTTTTTTTTTTTTTTTTAATGTACATTTCTATATTAATTTCATTAGATGTGGTTATTCTGAGACTACTTATATTGTCTGCTATATGTTCGTCAACAGACATTATCTGGGGCTTTCACTGGTCTGTGCACTGCACCTTTCAACCAGGATGTGCGTATACAAAGCATACTTGTTAGGTATATTTATCATACATAGACTCGTAGCATGCACTGGGCTGGAGAGGACCTTGAAAGATCACCTAATCCAAACTCCCTGCAGGAAGCAGAGACATCCCCAACTAGATCAGACTGCTTAGAACCCTATTAAATTTGACCTTGGATGTCTCCAGGGACGGGGCTTCCACCACTTCCCTGAGCAACCGGTTCCAGGGTTGCACCACCCTTGTAGCAAACAACTTCTTCCTAATGTCCAATCTACATCTACCCTGCTCTAATTTCAAATCATTGCCCATTGTCCTAGGGGTGCTTGCCCCTGCAGAGCATCCCTCCCCAGCTCTTCTGTAGCCCTGTTCAAGTAGTGGAAGGCAGCTATTAGGTTTCCCTGGAGGCTTCTTTACTCCAAGCTGAACACCATCAGCTCCCTCAGCCTGTCTTCATAGCAGAGGTGCTCCAGCCAGGTCATCTTTGTGGCCCTCCTTTTGACCCACTCCAGCATGTCTATGTCTGCCTTGTGTTGGGAGCTCCAGAGCTGGATGCAGTACTCCAACTGAAGTTTCAGCAGAGCAGAGGAGAGTGGCATAATCACCTCTCTGTCTGCTGGTCATGCTTCTTTTGGTGGAGCCCAGGGTGTGATTGGCCTTCTCACATGCAAGGCTCATGTCCAGCTTCTCATCCACCAGGACCCCCAAGTCCTTTTCCTCAGGGCTATTTTCTATCATCTCCTCTCCCAGTCTGTACTGATAATGAAGATTGCTCTGATCCAGGTGCAGAACCCTGCACTTCCTCTTGTTGAGCCTCGTGAGGTTCACCTGGGCACACCTCTCCAACAGGTCCCTCTGGATGATATCCCATCCTTCTGGAATATTGACTGCACCACTCAACTTAGTCTCATCTGCAAACTTGCAGAGGGTGCACTTGATCCCACTTTGTCATTGATGAAGATACTAAACACCACTGGTCTCTGTGTGGACTCCGAGGGACACCACTTGTCACACATCTCCGTCTGGACATCGAGCCATTGACCACTACCTTCTGGATGTGACCATCCAGCCAATTGCTTATCCACCATACAACATATTATATGTGTTATACATATTATACACCTATATTTACACATGTATAAATACATGTGTATATATATATATATATATATATATATATCTCTATATATATATCTATATATCATAGTTTCATAGTATCAGTCAGGGTTGGAAGGAACCACAAGGATCATCTAGTTCCAACACCCCTGCCAACCCCACACTAGATCAAGCCGGCCAGAGCCTCATCCAGCCTGCTCTTAAACACTTCTAGGGAGGGGGCCTCAACCACCTCCCTGGACAACCTATTCCAGGGCTTCACCACTCTCATGGGGAAGAACTTCCTCCTCACATCTAGCCTGAATCTCCCCACCTCCAACTTCATTCCATTCCCCCTACTCCTATCACTGCCTGATAGCCTGAGAAGTCCCTCCCCAGCCTTCTTGCAGGTCCCCTTCAGATACTGGAAGGACACAATGGGGTCACCTGGGAGCCTTCTCTTCTCCAGACTGAACAGCCCCAACTCCTTCAGTCTGTCCTCATAGGAGAGGTGCTCCAGCCCTCTGATCATTCTTGTGGCCCTTCTCTGGACATCTTCCAGCACCTCCAGATCCTTCTTGTAATAGGGGCTCCAGAACTGGACGCAGTACTCCAGGTGGGGTCTCACCAGAGCTGAGTAGAGGGAGAGAATCCACTCCCTTGACCTGCTGGCCACACTTCTCCTGATGCAGCCCAGGATCTGATTGGCTTTCTGGGCTGCAAGTGCACATTGAGAGCTCATGCTGAGCTTCTAGTATCAGTCAGGGTTGGAAGGGACCACAAGGATCATCTAGTTCCAACCCACCCTGCCATGGGCAGGGACACCCCACACTAGATCAGGCTGGCCAGAGCCTCATCCAGCCTGGGCTTAAACACCTCCAGGGACGGGGCCTCAACCACCTCCCTGGACAACCCATTCCAGGGCTTCACCACTCTCATGGTGAAGAACTTCCTCCTCACATCCAGCCTGAATATAATATATATATATATATATATTTCTACATATATATGCACATCTTTTTTGTTGGCTGTATATATCAGTTCTATATTTACATCTATGTATCATCTATGTCTATATAATCTATGTATCCATATCATCTATATTGATATCTATGTCTAAATTCACATATGAACAAATAAAATCCAGGGTGATTACTCAAGCCTGCATCTGGATCTGATAATGTGGGACAGATCAGGAAGGAAGCGTGAAGGCTAATAGGAAGTGGATGCTGAAGATGAGCACTGATGTGCAATATTACAGAGAAGGAGAAAAAGTGAAATGGTCCAAGAACAAGGACAAAACACTACCATGGAAAAAAAAAAAGCTGTGAAATTCTATAATTAAGGAGGAAGTTAATTGACAATAGAAGATTTCCTGTTTTACCCAAATGTATGTGAAATACCTTTTAAATAGTTTACTCTCATTTTACAGTAAAATATTTTTAAGTTATGGCAGAATCTCTTTGTGTCTCTGAGGAGGAAGATGGTAAAAAGACAGAGAATTTTTTTATTTACCTGAAGTTTTTAACATGTTCATTTGCAGTCACCTGGAGGTCTTTAGGCACAGAAGTTACAAACCATGGACTTGCTGTATCGATCTGTCGGAAAAAAACATCAGTCTGCTTTCCTCACTGCTGAACATGTGGGGTTGTCTGTTTATCACGGATCATAGAATCATAGAATGGTTTGGGTTGGAAGGGACCATAAAGATCATCTAGTTCCAACCCCTATGCCATGAGCAGGGGAATAGAATAGAATAGAATAGAATAGAATAGAATAGAATAGAATAGAATAGAATAGAATAGAATAGAATAGAATAGAATAGAATAGAATAAACCAGGTTGGAAGAGACGTTCGAGATCATCGCGTCCAACCCATCAACTAATCCAACACCACGCAATCAACTAAACCATGCAACCAAGCACCCCATCAAGTCTCCTCCTGAACACCTCCAATGATGGTGACTCCACCACCTCCCTGGGCAGACTACTCCAATGGGCAATCACTCTCTCTGTATAGAACTTCTTCCTAACATCCAGCCTAAACCTGCCCTGGCACAGCTTGAGACTGTGTCCTCTTGTTCTGGTGCTGGCTGCCTGGGAGAAGAAACCAACCTCTGCCTGTCTACAGCCTCCCTTCAGGTAGTTGTACACAGCAAGAAGGTCACCCCTTAGTCTCCTCCAGGCTAAGCAACCCCAGCTCCCTCAGCCTTTCCTCACAGGACTTGTGTTCCAAACCCCTCACCAACTTTGTTGCCCTTCTCTGGACACGTTCCAGCAAGACAACATCCTTCCTAAACTAAGGGGCCCAGAACTGGACACAGGACTCAAGGTGTGGCCTAACCAGTGCAGTGTACAGGGGCAGAATGATCTCCCTGCTCCTGTTGGCCACACTGTTCCTGATGCAGGCCAGGATGCCATTGGCCTTCTTGGCTGCCTGGGCACACTGCAGGCTCATGTTCAGCCTACCATCAACCAGCACCCCCAGGTCCCTCTCTGCCTGGCCGCTCTCCAGCCACTCTGACCCCAGCCTGTAGCACTGCATGGGGTTGCTGTGGCCAATGTGCAGAACCCGGCACTTGGATGTGTTCAATCTTATGCCGTTGGATTCTGCCCATCTGTCCAGCCTGTTGAGGTCCCTCTGGAAAGCCTCTCTACCCTCCAGCAGATCAACTCCTGCCCCCAGCTTGGTGCCATCCACAAATTTACTGATGATGGACTCAATGCCCTCATCCAGATCATCAATAAAGATGTTAAAAAGCATGGGGCCCAGCACTGATCCTTGGGGCACACCACTACTGACTTGACTGCCAGTGGGAACATCCTACTAGACCAGTTTGCTGAAGGTCCCGTCCAGCCTAGGTTTCAACACTTCCAGGATTGAATGGATTGTGTAAATCAGAAAACATGTCCATGGGAGCATATGACTTATTCATAACATCCTGGGTAGTCCAGGGCAACAGCACAGACTTAATCCTTGCATGATTCTTTAGCCAACATCCAAAATGCAAACTGGAAATGACCTCAGCGCCTCTAGGTAGCATCATTGTATGTATAATATAGGATACACATGCCATAGTTGAGAGAGCCTCAGACAGAGCTTGCTTAGGATTTTCTGATGTTTTTTCCTTTAAGACTATCTCAGAAGCTGTCTAAATCAGTGCTTCTACTACAAAACCATTTTGTGAAAATGACTTCTTTCAGTCACATTTTAATTAAGAAACACTTTTGACAGAAAATGTTGGAAATGCTAGACTGAATCAATCTGAATTTCTTTTTTTTTAGATTAAAAAAATCCTTGTTCAGCAATCTAAGCAATTTCTTAACTTAAAGTAACTACAGCTTAAAAGCAGCTAATATTGAAGTGGAAGTTTTTGAAAGTGTTGAAAAGGGAGAATTGGAGAAATTTCTAAGATTTCAGCTGTTGGTTTGTTTAGTTTGTTCCTCCGCACCTGCCTCTGTGGGTTTCCACTAAGACACAATCTCAAGCTGCACCAGGGGAGGTTTAGGCTCAAAGTGAGGAGAAAGTTCTTCACCTAGAGAGTCATTCGCCATTGGAATGGGCTGCCCGGGGACGTGTTGGAGTCCCCATCCCTGGAGGTGTTCAAGAGGGGACTGGACGTGGCACTTGGTGCCATGGTCTAGTTATGGGGTCTGTGGTGACAGGTTAGACTCGATGATCTTCGAGGTCTCTTCCAACCTTAGTGATACTGTGATACTGTGATTTCACAGGTTTGACTGTCAGGTCATTGGGGGAATATTTACCTACAGTGTCTGTCCCTGATAACGTCCACCTCTGAGAGAGCAGCAATGATGCCAAGGTTACATTTACACTGATGGACATGTCAAAGAGTAATACCGGGCTACTAAGAGATGCTATAGGAGTACTGTTAATTTCAAACAGTTCAGATATGTTCTTCTGGATGCTTCTCATGTGACCGGTTTAGGCTGTGCCTTTAAGAAAGGGACACTTTCTGAACACTCTGGGCGAATATTTTGATATTAGAATGAAAACAATGATATGCTAATTCAATTTCATTGGCGGGACCCAGTTGTAGTTTTTTTGTTTAGTCTTTCAGTCGGGGAGTCAGTCAGGCAGTCGTCTTCTTCTTCCCCCTGTGCTGTGAGCTGGCTCGTTTCTCTCTACGATTCCTCTCTAACCAGATAAGAAAACTAACTTTTTGCATTTGCTTTGAGCTTTAACAAAGTTTTCCCCTTTTAATTACCTTCCTTTCTCTCTCTCTCTAACCCTTTTGGGAAAAAGGGGAGGTAGGGAGGGAGAAGGGGGAAAAGGCCGAACCCCCTGGCCGCAGGGGGGGGGTTGGGGAAAGGTTTTCCTGTATTACATACATTGCTGTATATTTCTGTATATATTGTAAATATTGTATATTTTTGTACATATTCATTGCATTCCATATCTGCTTGTAAAATACAGCTTTCATCTGCTTCTCCGGCTGAGTTAGCTGTGGAATTCTTTTTGTGTGGGGGGAACTTTCCTACTCCACCACATATTTTATAATTGGCGCCCAACGTGGGGCTTGTGGATAATTGCTGTCCAGAAGCTGGGCTAAAAGGTTGCTTGATTTATTGCCTGCTCGAGTCGGAGTTGCAAACATGAAAGTGTTTTGGCTTTTGGAGCGTCTGTTCTTTTCAATTTTTGGGGTCCTTATCTATAAACATGTTCTGGGAATGATTTTCGATCGCTTAGGCAGATACTTGATGTATAGATTGTATTTATGGTTTAAGTATAAGATTCAGCTTCTTTACGACCGGTGCCTGGGATTCTTCTGGCTTAACAGATACGGGAATGTGACCTCCAGCACTCTGCCCATAGAGATAAAGGAGTTTAAGATCCCGGTAGGCGAAAAGGTTGTTTTAAGTGATGGCTGGGATCCGAAGGTGATTTATTTTATGTGTGCAATCCTGCTGTTGGTGATAAGTAATGTGTTCTTGTTATATGCTCTGTATCGGAAGGAAAAAGTGTCGAAAGCGTGCTTTGTAATTAAGCGTAGATCGAAACGCAGAAAGCGCAGCTCTAACTCTACCCCAGAGGTATCTAGTGATGAGGAAAATGCAGAATCTGTATCAGTTAACGACAAGGCTAAAAAGTCCATCGGAAAGGCTGCTCTGAACGGTGCTGTTGGTGGCTCTGGCAATCAGCCAGCGGCAGCGGCAGCTCCTAACATGGCTTACACGCCCTCGGCAGCCATTAATAAGGCAAATCCATTTCCTCCTTCTTCTTCGGCAGGACCGGAAGTATCCTCCACAGCAGCTGATCCGTCTCAAAACCTGTCAGCTTCTATTAAGCCAGCTGTAAATCCAAACACAGCTCCAGTTAAGCAGGTAGCTGTTTTAACTACGAGAGAGAAAAAAAGGGCAAAGCTGATCCAGATGCTGATGGGGGAGAGCAGCAGGATCCTGGTGAGGGAACTTCTGCTCAAAGAGACCCTGCTGAGATGGGGGAAAAGGTTTGTCTTAAAGATATAGCTGAGTTATTGAGATCATCACTGGATGGAGATGCAGGGCAAATTGCTGATAGCAGAACAACCAAAGGTGGTACTCCTGACCTTAAGCAGATTCTTAGGAGAGTGACAGTAAGATTATTGGGACAAGAACTTCAGGAAGATGAGGCAGAGGAGGAGGAGTCAGATGACATTGAAAGCTGTTCGTCACCCAGGGAAGAATTGCGGAATGTGCGTAAAGATTACATCAGAGCAGATAAGGAGCCAATCCTAGCTTGGCTTGGTAGATGCTATGATACAGGTGCTCCAGCTCTGGTAGTTGGAGACAAGTCAGCAGCTCAACTAGGAACTCTCTCAAAGGATAATGGAATAGATAGACATCTAGGCAGGACTCTCGGTAAGGTTACTCTGTGGATACGCCTTTTAATGGCAACTCTCATGAGATATCCTTCCCGAGATGATCTTCCATGGAATGCTAAACCCTGGACTACCATAGATGAGGGAATCAAGCGTCTGAGAGAATTTGCTGTTAGAGAGGTACTCTATGGTGGCCATGAGACTCTGAATCCTGATGAAATTCCTGTAGGAACTGGTCTTGCTAAAAAGCTCATCAAACTTGCTCCTCCTAATTATGCAAATATTCTGGCAAGCAGAATTGTGGCAAGAAATTATGGTGGTGCTTCTCCTACGGTTGGCCAATTCACTGATCAGATGAGACAATTGGAGGATAGCATGACACGTGTTTCTCTGGTTTCAGCCATTGAAACTCTGTCTGGTGAAATGAAGAATTACATGAAAGAGCTGAAGGATGAAATTAAAAATACCATCTCCCAATTGGCACAAAGAGATAATTCCAATTCTTCCTCCAGATGGATACAGGTTTCCTCTGTGAGGAATAGACGTCCTCCAAGGATGTCATTCCAAAACAGGTCATTCCAAAACAGGTCATTCCAAAACAGATCCAACCAAAACAGACCACCAAGGCAATCACGTGCGAGTATCTGGATAACTCTGCGTGATCAGTTTGGTGAGAACATGAACAGATGGGATGGGCAACCAACTGCTAATCTTTTCAGGAGACTGAGGGAACTGCAAAGTGGCAGAACCCGAGGTAGCAATACCAGAAGGGTAGCTGTTACTTCTACAGTTCCCCAGGACAACTCTAATAGCTCCAACAGTGGCTCCAGTTCTAACACCGCACCATGTGCTCATTGCACATGTGGGCATGTTCCCCATAATTAGGGGTGCCCTGCCTCCCGCCAGGGGGAGGAGAGAGGGTAACAGAGATAACAGAATCTATTGGGATGTGTACATCCAGTGGCCTGGCACTTCACAATTTCAGAAGTACAGGGCCTTGGTTGACACAGGGGCTCAGTGCACCATAATGCCATCAAATTATCAGGGATCAGAAGCTATAACTATTCTGGGAGTCACTGGTGGATCTCAAGAGTTAACTAAGGTGGAGGTTGATATAAGTTTAACTGGTAAACAGTGGAGAAAGCATACAGTTGTGACCGGACCTGACGCACCTTGTATTCTGGGAATTGATTTTCTGAGAGAAGGGCGTTTCAAAGACCCTAGAGGTTACAAATGGGCTTTTGGAGTAGCATCTGTAGAAACTGATGGACAAAAGCTGAAGTTGTCTGTTAGACCTGAGCTTTCTGATGAACCTGCAGTTGTGGGACAACACAAGATTCAGGACATTAAATTGCCGGTTGCTTCTCAGACTGTGCATCACAGACAATACAGAACCAACCGTGACTCTTTGTTGCCCATTCAGAATCTGATTCGTCAGTTGGAGAGTCAGAAAGTCATCAGCAAAACTCATTCACCTTTCAACAGTCCAGTGTGGCCTGTGCGAAAGCCGAATGGAGACTGGCGTCTGACAGTCGACTACCGAGCCCTGAATGAAGTAACTCCACCTATGAGTGCAGCAGTACCAGACATGATGGAACTGCAGTATGAGCTGGAATCCAAAGAGGCCAAATGGTATGCTACCATAGACATTGCTAATGCCTTCTTCTCTATTCCCATAGCAGAGGAATGCAGGCCTCAGTTTGCTTTCACCTGGAGAGGAATCCAGTACACCTTCAACAGATTGCCAATGGGCTGGATCCACAGCTCAAGCATCTGTCATGCAGTGATCCACGATGCTCTGGAGGAAGGTGGTGCTCCAGAACACATCCAGTTCATCGATGACATCATCGTCTGGGGTAAAACTGCTGAGGAAGTCTTCGAGAAAGGTAACAAAATCATTGACATTCTTCTGAATGCAGGTTTCGCCATCAAGCGAGACAAGGTGAAAGGACCTACCAGAGAGATCCAGTTTCTGGGAGTGCGGTGGCAGGATGGACGCCGACACATTCCAGTGGATGTGGTAAACAGAGTCTCTACCATGGCAAATCCCATGAACAAGCAAGAAACTCTACGTTTCTTGGGGATAGTGGGATTTTGGAGACTGCACATCCCTGGTTACAGTCAGATTGTGAAACCTCTGTATGATGTGACTCGAAAGAGAAACCATTTCCACTGGGGACCTGAACAACAAGCAGCCTTTGACCAGATAAAGCAAGAGGTAGTGCAAGCAATGGGTCTGGGACCTGTCCGAGATGGTCCAGACATTAAGAACATTTTGTACACGGCTGCAAGTGACAATGGTCCAACCTGGTGCTTGTGGCAAAGAGCTCCAGGTGAGACACGTGGACGACCTCTTGGTTTCTGGAGTCGAGGTTACAGAGGTTCAGAGGCTAACTATACTCCAACAGAGAAAGAGATTCTAGCTGCATATGAAGGAGTAAAAGCAGCTTCTGAAGTAATTGGAACTGAATCACAACTCCTCCTAGCTCCCAGATTACCAGTTTTGAATTGGATGTTCAAAGGCAAAGGTTCCACACCACATCATGCAACAGATTCCACCTGGTCTAAGTGGATGGCTCTGATAACACAGAGAGCTCGAATGGGAAATCTTGAAAGACCTGGTCTGGTGGAGGTGATCTCAAGTTGGCCTGAAGGTACCAACTGTACTAAACCTCCAGAGGAGAGAGTAACTCGTGCTGAGGAAGCTCCTCCTTACAATGACCTATCTGATGATGAAAAGAAATATGCTTTGTTCACAGACGGTTCCTGTCGTCTGGTCGGGAACAAGCGAAGGTGGAAGTCTGCAGTGTGGAGTCCAACACGCCGAGTTGCAGAAGCAAAGGATGGAGAAGGAGAATCCAGTCAGTTCGCAGAGGTAAAAGCTGTCCAGCTAGCTCTCGACGTAGCTGAACGTGAGAGATGGCCAAAGCTTTATCTCTACACCGACTCATGGATGGTAGCCAATGCTCTGTGGGGTTGGCTAAAGAACTGGAAAAAGAGTGGTTGGCAGAGGAAAGGAAAGGCCATTTGGGCAGCTGACCTGTGGCAGGACATTGCTGATCGAATCGAGAGAATTCCAGTGAAGGTGAGACACATTGATGCTCACATTCCTAAGAGCAAAGCTACTGAGGAACAGCAACACAACCATCAAGCAGATCTAGCTGCAAGAGTTTCTCCAGTAGACATGGACTCTGATCTTGATCTCGACTGGAAACACCGAGGTGAGATATTCTTAGCTCGGTGGGCTCACGATTCGTCAGGACATCAAGGCAGAGATGCAACCTACCAGTGGGCTCGTGACAGATCCATAGACATTTCCATGGATGCTATCACACAAGTCATCCATGACTGTGACATTTGTGCTGCTATTAAGCAGGCAAAACGACTTAAGCCCTTATGGTATGGTGACAGATGGTCCAAGTACAAGTATGGTGAAGCTTGGCAAGTTGACTACATCACTCTACCACGTTCTCGTTCTGGTAAGCAGTATGTGCTTACTATGGTAGAGGCAAACACTGGATGGTTGGAAACTTATCCAGTGCCACATGCAACTGCACGCAACACCATTCTTGGTCTGGAGAGACAAATCCTGTGGAGACATGGAACTCCAGAGAGGATTGAGTCAGACAACGGAACTCATTTCAAAAACAACCTTGTAAAGAGTTGGGCCAAAGAGCACGGCATCGAGTGGATATTCCACATCCCCTACTATGCACCAGCTGCAGGGAAGATTGAACGCTACAACGGTTTGTTGAAGACCACTCTTAAAGCCATGGGGGTGGATCTTTGAAAAACTGGGAAAAGCATTTAGCACAAGCAACCTGGCTGGTAAATAGTAGAGGTTCAGTGAACCGAGCTGGACCTGCACACTCAGATCTGCTACAGAAAGTAGAAGGTGATAGAGTTCCTGTTGTTAAAGAAAAGAATCTGTTAGGTAAAACTGTTTGGGTATTTTCTCCCTCAGGAGAGGCTAAACCTGTCCGAGGGGTGGTTTCAGCTGAAGGTCCAGGTCACACTTATTGGGTAATGCAAGAGAATGGTGAAATTCAGTGTATTCCACAAAGAAATTTGACTTTAGCTGAAAGAGTTTAATTTCAGAATGTTGTACAGCTACATCGCGCCCAAAGGAAGAATCCCTGAGGAATCCACGGTGCACGAACCCTGAGAACCCTGAGTCAACTGAGAGTCCCTGTTTCCCTGTTTCCCTGTTTTCCTGTTTTTCCTTTTCTTCGCTTCATCTGCGAAGAGACAAACTGTTTTCCATTTTTCTTCTTTCTTGGACTTCTGAATCATCTACACCTGAGGATAGCCGGAATGGACTATGAACTTTACTTACAAACTGTGGATATTGTTTTAGATTGGATGGACAGTATGAACAGCCAATGAAATTGTTTAGCAGGGGTGGATTGTGACCGGTTTAGGCTGTGCCTTTAAGAAAGGGACACTTTCTGAACACTCTGGGCGAATATTTTGATATTAGAATGAAAACAATGATATGCTAATTCAATTTCATTGGCGGGACCCAGTTGTAGTTTTTTTGTTTAGTCTTTCAGTCGGGGAGTCAGTCAGGCAGTCGTCTTCTTCTTCCCCCTGTGCTGTGAGCTGGCTCGTTTCTCTCTACGATTCCTCTCTAACCAGATAAGAAAACTAACTTTTTGCATTTGCTTTGAGCTTTAACAAAGTTTTCCCCTTTTAATTACCTTCCTTTCTCTCTCTCTCTAACCCTTTTGGGAAAAAGGGGAGGTAGGGAGGGAGAAGGGGGGAAAAGGCCGAACCCCCCTGGCCGCAGGGGGGGTTGGGGAAAGGTTTTCCTGTATTACATACATTGCTGTATATTTCTGTATATATTGTAAATATTGTATATTTTTGTACATATTCATTGCATTCCATATCTGCTTGTAAAATACAGCTTTCATCTGCTTCTCCGGCTGAGTTAGCTGTGGAATTCTTTTGTGTGTGGGGGGGGGAACTTTCCTACTCCACCACAGTCCGGCTGAGTTAGCTGTGGAATTCTTTTGTGTGTGTGGGGGGAACTTTCTCACCCTACCACAGCACCATTCACTGCCACTCTGGGCTCTGCCCTCCAGCCAGTTCCTAACCCAGCACAGAGTGCTGCTGTCCAAGCCATGGGCTGACAGCTTGGCCAGGAGTTTGCTGTGGGGGACAGTGTCAAAGGCCTTGCTGAAGTCCAGGTAGACCACATCCACAGGCCTCCCCACATCCACCAGGCAGGTCACCTGATCATAGAAGGACATCAGGTTGATGAGAGATCATCTATATCCTTCCTTGCCTGTCTGGTAGCTAGTTTCCAAGAGGGGTTATTTAGCACCCTTCTCTTAACCTTGCCTGCTGAACAAAATGCACATCATCATCTGCAATGGGCCTGCAAAAGAGTATTCTCAAAATAAAATGTCTCAAAGCCTCTGTGGACAAGCGGTTGTGCCTGTCCATTTGCACAATGGTTTTACAACAGGCTTGTCCTGAGATGTTCCTTGTGCTTCCACTCAATATGACCTTAAATATTTCATCAGGGCTTAAAAGACAGAACTTTATCCATTTACTTAAAGTTAGCTTTCCCCCTCCCCCTTTTTTTTTTTTTTAAATTTTCTCATTTTTTTTATCTTTCTTTCATAGTTTTCACTATTTTTTTGGCTCAGCAGTTACAGTTCATGTAAGTTTCTAGATTTTATTTTTCTTTTTGAATCAATTTAAAGGAAACAAGTCTGAATGCCAAACACAGAGTGTTTCCTCACCTTATTTAAGATACCTCCAAGATACCTCCAAAGGTACCTCCAAGATACCTCCAAAGGTACCTCCAAGATACCTCCAAGCTAGGTCACCTCCAAGACCTAGCTTATGCCAGCGTGTTGCAGCCATCTGACTTCCTAAATTACACCATCAGTTATGCCATCAGCTTCCTGCCAGCTCATGTGGGTATCATCCCTGGGCACAAGCCCCCAAACTGAGTCATCTCTCACAATAATACAAAAACCATGTCTTTGTGGGAGAGTGGACCCTGAAGTCCCTCTTTGAAGACAGCAGCTGTGTGTTTCTGTTAACCTCAGCAATTCATTTGCAAAAGTTCAGAAAGCTATCACTGGAAGGAAAAAGTCTAGACTTTTTATTTCTTTTCTTTTTTTCCCTTTTTTTTTCCTCACCAAGATGAAAAGAAGTGTTTTCTTTTCTAAGAAACAAAGGCTTGCACATGCAGCTGTAAGCCTCCTCCCATTCATTGGTGGTTTGGGAGGGGTGAACACAGAAGGCTGTGTTGTTTGCTGGCTGTGGCTCTACCCATATGTGGTTTGGTGGAGCTCCATCACGTGGCAAGGAATGCAAAAGTGGACTTCTGATTTACACCCATGGGCCAGGCTGGGCTACATCATTCAAGGGCAGCATGGAGTTAGCTTGCAAAAATGGATTTTGAGAGCTCTACTGGCATAGGGAAGTGAAGTTCTTTTGAAGAGAAAACAGAATTAAACTTAAATGCCCAGGACACAAAATGAGGACATGACCAGTAAGGAAGTGCAAACCACTCCTTCCAGCACTGATGTGTTGGTGCTCCCAGAGCCCAACTAATAATGGCTATACAGAGGCTAAATGATTCCTTAAGCATTGAATTTCTAACCTAACCATTATTGCTTTCACAGAATTCCTGAATCCCACCATGGTGGGGCCTTGACACTGTCCCGCACCACCTCCTGGTCTCCAAGCTGGTGACACATGGGTTTGATGGATGGACCACTAGATGGATAAGGAACTGGCTTGAAGGCCACACCCAAAGAGTGGCTGTCAACGGGTCCATGTCCCAATGGAGGCCAGTGACAAGCGGAGTCCCTCAGGGATCAGTCCTGGGACCTGTCTTGTTCAACATCTTTGTGGGTGCCATGGACAGTGGCATCGAGTGCACCCTCAGCAAGTTTGCTGATGACACCAAGCTGTGTGGTGCAGTGGACACGCTGGAGGGAAGGGATGCCATCCAGAGGGACCTGGACAGGCTGGAGAGGTGGGCACAAGCCAACCTCATCAGCTTCAACAAGACCAAGGGCAGGGTCCTGCATCTGGGTCGGGGCAATCCCAGACACAAATCCAGGCTGGGCAGTGACTGGCTGGAGAGCAGCCCTGAGGAGAGAGACTTGGGGGTGCTGGTGGACGAGAAGCTCAACATGAGCTCTCAATGTGCGCTTGCAGCCCGGAAAGCCAATCAGATCCTGGGCTGCATCAGGAGAAGTGTGGCCAGCAGGTCATGGGAGTGGATTCTTCCCCTCTACTCAGCCCTGGTGAGACCCCACCTGGAGTACTGCATCCACTTCTGGAGCCCTTATTACAAGACGGATATGGAGATGCTGGAATGTGTCCAGAGAGGGGCCACGAGGATGATCAGAGGGCTGGAGCACCTCTCCTGTGAGGACAGACTGAAGGAGTTGGGGCTGTTCAGTCTGGAGAAGAGAAGGCTCTGAGATGACCACATTGTGGCCTTCCAGTATCTGAAGGGGGCCTACAAGAAGGCTGGGGAGGGACTTCTCAGGCTCTCAGGTAGTGATAGGAGTAGGGGGAATGGAATGAAGCTGGAGGTGGGGAGATTCAGGCTGGACACAAGGAGGAAGTTCCTCCCCATGAGAGTGGTGAAGCCCTGGAATGGATTGTCCAGGGAGGTGGTTGAGGCCCCCTCCCTGGAGGTGTTTAAGCCCAGGCTGGATGAGGCTCTGGCCAGCGTGATCTAGTGTGGGGTGTCCCTGCCCATGAGAGGGGGTTTGGAACTAGATGATCCTTGTGGTTCCTTCCAAACCTGACTGATACTATGATACTATGATACTATGAAGTGACCTCAGGGGATCTTCCAGTCCAACCCCTGCTAAAGCAGTGTCATCCACAGCAGGCTGCTCAGGATTGCAATGTCCAAGCAGGTTGGGAATTTCCCCAGAGGAGGAGACTCCACAGCCTCTCTGTGCAGCCTGCTGCAGGGCTCCAGCACCCTCACAGCAAAGAATATTTTCCTTTTGTTTAGGTGGAACCTTCTGGGTCCCCATTTGTGCCTGTTGCCCCTTGTCCTGTCACTGGGCACCACTGAAAAGAGCCCAGCCCCATCCTCTTGACACCTGCCCTTCAGCTATTGATCATCACTGATCTGATTCCCTCTTAGGCTGCTCTTCTCCAGGCTAAATAGCTCCAGGTCTCTCAAGCCTTTCCTCCTCATTGAGATGATCCAATCCCCTGTCTTGATCCGGAGAGGGAAAGAGATTCAGGTTTTTATGAATATTCCCGTGTTGTGAAATTAGAGGCACAAACGAGGCCAAAATATCAACAACTAGACTATTTATTACATAACTACAGTGGATGGACATAAATAAAGTGGAGGGATCAGAGGAGAGAGAGAGAGAATAGAAGAAAGGGAGAAGAGGGAAAGAATTATATTACCACACCCCTCACCCCCAAGACAGCTTGAGTCTGTGGAGGAAAGGTGCTGCAGGAGATGTTGGGTCTGTAGAGAAACGGTGCTGCAGGAGATGTTGGGTCTGTAGAGGAAGGGTGCTGAAGCTTTGGCTGTAGAAGGGATGAGGTCCTCTGAACAGCTTCTTCAGCTCCATGAGTTGCAGCAGGCGGAACTTAGGGCACGGAGACTCCAAGATCCATTGTATTGGCCCCGTGGTGTTTCCAGCGTGTGCTGCTGTCTTCTTTCTTCTGCATTTTGCTTCTCCAATTTTCTCCTCTACCAAAGCCAGTAGTTGCTCCAGTCTTTTATATAGTTTTTTAGCCCTGAGGCAAGTGTCCAGGTGTTGTTCCCCAGGATATCGTTCTGGGAAATCATCTTTAGGTCCAGGTATCATTCCCCAGGAAATCTTTCTGTGTACTCAGGTGTTATGAATATGCCCTCAGAAATGAGCGGCAGAGGTATCACTACAAAAAAAATTAAGTTTATTTCTATATATATATATAAACTCTGCAACGGGGTATGTACAGCCCCCCTTCACAGGTATCAATATTCGGTTAGTGGAACTATCTTTACAAAATGTCTAGGCATAGGCACTTAAACCAAAATAATTTGCAGAACTTAGAATTAAACTGATCCGGAAAGCGGCGGGGGAGGGGTTGGTCGGTGACCGGCAGTCCTCCACCTGGAGCGATTTCCAGGCTACCCCAACTGAAACTCTATGAAGAAGGGTCTGGCTTACTCACAAGCTAAGAGCCTCGTGGAGTCTTCCCTTGATAATATTTATAGTCCGCAGAACGCGGCACGGATGTGCCGTAATGAGGATACAGGAAATGGCGCCGACCGCCTGGCTGCGTCGCGTGGCTGCTGCCTCTTCCACAATACGGAGGTTCCCCGCTCGGGGTGGGGGAGGCACTGTGGCAGTTCGCCAATGGTGGTTCACACGGGGTACTGCCCACGGCACTGCAAGCAGTTGGGTGCAGGTGGCAAAGTACTACGAAGCCTCTTGGAGTGCTGGCTTTAGTCCCGGGCAAAGTGAACCACAACAGCGCTGGTGCGCACACAGATACAGGCTCAACACCAACGTGAGGAGGAGGAGGCTCGTTTGCCAAACGACCCCTATTTACCATTTGCCCCAATGAATACTGGTCCAATGAGCATCCGTTGCTAACACAAAGATTAACCAATGAACTGGCCTCTACCAAATATGGTGTAAGCTTATGCTATACACAGGAAAACAAACATATAGCCTGACCCTTGTGTACCACAGGGGTGAGACCACGCCCAGGCAGGCAGTTTACCTGGACTCAGTGGAGCCTTCAGAAAAGAGGGGGAACAAAGGAAGGCTAACACACAGAAAAGCATGTCCTAGAAATATTCAGGGGCACAATCCTGGCCATAAGCATCATCCACTACATCAGGTGAGTTTGGGCAGCCACTGGATGGAGGGGGGAAGGCTCTGCCTCCTCCTGCTCCATCTACCTACCCACACACCCTTAACACATCAGGAGCCATTGTCCTTTCCTGGGGTATCTGATGGCTGGAAATGATCTTGTCCTGGAGGTGTGATGCTGGGCCCTTGGGCCATTGTTGTAGGCCAGCTGCAGTCCTGTGAGCAATGTTATCTTTGCACCTTCCAAGAGTCCTTCCAGTGGCTCTGCCCAACCCACATCAGCTATTGTCTGGACAAGCATCAAGTGATTTTATCTTTGTTGAGTCACTCCAGGAGAGACAAGCTTTAGTCTCTCACATCCCCTCAGCATCCTCATAGCCTCCACTGTGCGCTCTCCAGTAGGTCTTTGTGGCTCTTGAACTGTAGAGTCCAGAACTGGACAAAATACTCCAGACGTGACCCCACAAGGGCAGAGTAGAGTGACAGGAGAACTGCCATCTGTGCTGGTCATACTCCCCTTAATGTACCATGGGATATTGTTGGTCTTCTTGACCATGAGGCACACTGCTGGCTCATGGTTAATTTTTCCACCAATACAGTGCTGAAAATTCAGGTCATTCCTGGAACTGGCTTTCCCACCTGCTCCCTGTGAAGGCATCCACACTGGATAGTTGGAGGTGATCCTTCCTTCCTCCCCCTCACCTTTTCAGGCTTGACCCCAGGCTCTTTTCCTCCATGATTACTCAGCGCTACCTGTAACAGACCTACAACCAGACTTTCTGAGAGCATGATTTTTGGTTTCTGTTTCTGATTTGATTACTGTTAGCCAGTTTTTAACACCTCTTGCCTGTGCATGCATTCCTCCTATGTTTTTGAGGTTATATTATTTCTCTTCTCTCTCTTCTCATGATCTGATCCTTCCAATAAAGCTGAGATGTAAAAACAACAGCTGTTTCCTTCCTCCTGTGATGTCCTAGAGTGATGGTGCTCCTGGAGCAGAAGAGCTGTACAGAAGAGCTGTAATGATTCTATGCATGTCTTGCTCTCACTGCCCCATAGCACTGGAATAACTGTAGGCACTGGAAGAGTTGTACCTGTGTATGTTTCTGTCCCCACTGGGCATGTTTCCCTCCTTCCCCACCTCTTGCTCCTTCAGGAACCAGCTGCCACCATGATGCTGGCTGGAGTTGCTCCCCACCTTATCTCTATAGGACTGGTCACCTGGAAGTGTCCCTCTCCTACATCTTAATAGACTATCTGGTGTGAATTCAGAGTTTTCCCACACTTTTTATTTTTTTACCTTTTGTTTTGACAATCACCACAGCAGAACTAAATCTGAGGTCACAGAAAAAGTCCAGGGCCGGAAAGAATGACTCCTCATGCATTGTAATCCTCCATTAAATCATACTTAGGAGACTCTTTTATTGACATTGTGGATTAAGATTTTTTGATATTGTGGATTGAAGCATGCCAACAGTTGCTGATGCTGTAAGGAAGGGGTAAAAAATCCAAACCAACAAAACCAACCTTGTGCAGATTCAAAATAAATGATAGAGGTCAGTTAACTTTAGAAAGAGTGTTAATATTTCTGGATAGATTGCACACAGCTTGAAATAAACAAACATGCACAATAGCAATTTACATGTAATTGTATCTCCTTTTTTATTTAGATTTATACAATATTAACTGTAGAAAGACCAATAATGACAAGAACTGTGGAAAAATATTTTTCATTAGGAATAAGGCATGGTGGAAATTTATTCTGCCCCTGAGTTCTTGGAACATGCTGGCAGTTCAGTATAAAACAAAGCAAACACTCAGGTTGTGAGAAGTTGTTTTCTCTCTGTCACTTCCTGAATGTTACCCTAACTGGATTTTCAGATTGGTTTCTGTGGTCTGCAGCTATGCACAGCAGAAGAAATTGCAGGCATCTTTTAAGCTGAAAAAAGTATTTTTAGATGTTTTGTGGGCTGTGTATCAATTACTTCATAACATAGAGTTAGCAAGGAATGCATGAAATATATTTAGTGTCTTTTGAGAGTATTTTAGGAGCATTTGATTCTGACACATGGAATATAATTTACAGAGATGCAAGTTACATCATTATAAAATTACATATTGAGAAAACACCACTACAAGAAAGAAAGAAAGGAAAAAAAAAAAAAGTGGAGAGAATCCTTTGAACTCTGCCTGGATGTAACCACCCTTTAAAAGAGTAGAAGTTTTCACTAAACAGTCTTTGCTTTCCATTTGAGGAAAGCTTTTGGAGGATTTTACAACCCATGATCTTTCTGTAAGTTATTGTTGTACCAATGGTTATGCTCCGGCCAGTTACATTACTAGCTGACTGTTACTTTAGCCTTAAAATATCTTAGGGACATCTTGCATTTTCCTTAGCTCACTGTTGTCTCTTGGCTTGTGTGGAAAAAGGAGGTAGGGAAAGGGCTTTTCTCTTTCACATTTTGTTAATTAGAAGAAAAGGTAAAAGTATTTTATTGTGAGTTTTTACAATTAATTATGTCTTTAAAAGAGAACCAAACCAGAATATATATTTCTTTATATGAATAAATGGATTAATATATATTTCATTAGACGAATAACTGAGTGAACATATATTTCTTTATATGAATAACTGAGAGATAATACCCAGGATTTAATGTTTTTCCAGATGTCATTGCAATGGGTGAGTTGGCAGGAAGAAATTACCACTTTTCTTCCTGTTGCTTTTTGGGTTTTTTTGATGATGACATTGGTTGAACGGAGGTAACTATAACTTACTGTTGGAAGAATCAGAAGAAATACTAAATGCCCTTCCTACACCCAAAGAATGTATGGTCACACTGAGGCTAGAAAAACTTCCCACAGATCACACCAGCTTTTCCAGAGGTGCCAACATGGGCAGGACAGATGAGCCCCACTAAAACACCCAGCAGGAAGTTTACACATGGATCTCTCCTTTGGGCTCAGTCTAGTCAGTTCAGTAGTATTCAGGGTTCAACCTGATAGGCAACTGAAGCTGATCTATGGACCCAACAGGGAATCCTCTCTCTGAAGTTTCTTATATGGAGGTAAATCATCCAGACATTTTTTTTCCTCCTCTAAAAGTTGTTTTGAGTGTATTCCCATGACTTGATTTGGAAATGGGTCTTAAAGAACAGCAGAAAAGGTGTTTTACTCCTTTAAAAATAAATATAAAGCACTGTGAGCCTGTAAAGGCTGTACTTTGAGAAACAGAGAGGAGAAGAACTTCTTTGGACATCACCTTTTGTGTGAATTTCTGGAGGAGGACCATCTGTCCAGAAGGATTCTTTTACTTTAAGGTGGACAGAGTCCCAGAGCAGACTGCCTAGGGAGTTTGCTGAGTCTACTCAGAAGAGATTCTAAGCCCACCTGGATGTCACGATCCTGGGCAAGCTGCTGTAGGTAACCCTTCTTTAGGAGATGGTTTGTACTACATGATCTCCAGAGGCCCCTTCCAACCCCCACCATGCTGGGATTCATAGAATGATAGGATGGCTTGGGTCAGAAGGGACCTCCAACAGTCATCTAGTCCAACCTCCTCTGCAGTCAGCAGGAGCATCCTTGACTAGATCAAGTTGCCCAGAGCCCTACTGAGCCTCATTTTGAATATCTCCAGAGTTGGAGCCTCAGCTACCTTCCTGGGCAACCTGTTCCAGTGTTCCACCACCCTCATGGTAAAGAACTTTTTCCTAACATCCAATCTAAATCTGCTCTTTAGTTTGAAACCATTGCCCCTTGTCTGTCACTGCAGGCCTTTGTAAACAGTCCCTCTGTACCCTTCTTGTAGGCCCCCTTCAGGTACTGCAAGGTTGCTATTAGGTTTCCCTGGTGCTTTCTCTTCTCCAGTCTGAACCACCTCAGCTCCCTCAGCCTGTTCTCATAGCAGAGGTTGTCCAGCTCCCTGATAATTTTTGTGGCCCTCCTCTGGACCTGCTCCATCAGGTGCCCTGTATTGAGGGCTCCTGAGCTGGACACAGTACTCCAGGTGAAGTCTCACCTCTCTGGATCTGCTGGCAATGCATCTTTTGATGCAGCCCAGGATGTGATTTGCCTTCTCAGCTGTGAGTGCACACTGTCTGCTCATGTCCAGCTTCTCATCCACCAGGACCCCCAAGTCCTTTTCCTCAGGGCTGTTTCCTATCATTTCCTCCCCCAGTCTGTATTGATAATGAGGATTGCTGTTATCCAGGTGCAGGACCCTGCACTTGCTCTTGTTGAGCCTCATGAGGTTCACCTGGGCACACTTCTTCAGCTTGTCCAGGTCCCTCTGGATGACTTCCTGTCCTTCTCTGGTATATCAACCACACCACTCAGCCACCTGCAAACTTGCTGACAGTGAACTCTATCCCACTGTCTATATCATTGATAAAAATATTAAACAGTACAGGTCCCAGTACAGATGACTCCTGACTTCCTGAGATTCGTTTATGGGAGGGAGCTGTAGTGGGAAGGCTTACTTGTGATGGAAGGGATCCTTTCCACCTACATAAACCATGTTCAAAATTTACACCTGTGCTTGCAGATTTAGTGTCTGAGTGTACAGGTGCCCATTTGCAGGGTCAATAGACCCTTTTCAACCCACTTATGCAAACTCTGGGGAGATATGCATTTTGCAGTCACCATTCAGAACAATGAAGCTCTGGTAAAGAAGAACGACTCTTGACTGAAAATTTTCCACCCAGATCTCAGGCGATGTCTAGTAGTGACTGCTTCTGGTTGGAAACAACTATTCTTAGAGCCTTTTAAAATTTCTAGTTTCAAGATGAGACATAACATTTCAGATGTTAAAAAAAAAAAAAAGAAAAAAGCCCTTAAAAAGGTAGTTTGTCAAACCTCACTGAGTTTCCAGATTGTTATTTCTTCCAACCAGTGCAACTGACCCGTCCCTTCGGATGACCACTGAAGAGGCTGAAAATACCTACTACAAAGTGTCTTCCTTATCCTAAAGGCTTGTATTTCCCCTATTAAGACAACTTCTGAGCTATAAGCAGCTAGGTCTGCCCTCGGGCAGGGCTTGGTAAGGATGTGTCAGGCTCTTGTTCTGCTGCCAAGGTATCCCAGCACAGTCCTGTGTTCTGGGATGAACCTGCAGTGACTTCTAGACTGCAAGGAACAGTTTGAGGATTAAACTTTATAAACCCCAATCCCAAGCCAAGCTGAGAGAAGCATTGTGAGAAGGTATTTAGTCTTGTGACAGACTCAGGCAACATAATCAGATCATTCTGTGGAGGTCACATACAAATCACTGTAAGCTCTCTGGTGTCTGTGTCCTTCTCTATAAAAAAATGCTAGTGTGCCCTGCTTATATAGCACAAACCCAGATATTTTTTTCTGATTAATATAATGAACCTTCATAACACTTCTCACTACCTTCTGCACACTGCCCCTCTTCAATGAAAATTGTGTAATTTGAGGAGATTCTTACATTCTGGTTACGACAAACAGAAGCCAAAGGTTTCTGTTTACCTTTACTTATTTAATTACAGTAAATAAAAATGACTCATTTCAAGTGAAATGGAAAAGATTTCAAGCTCTTGAATCTTGTTGCTTGATATTTTAACACACAGCAGCTTTAATATGTAATTTGTTTGGTTCTAGCCTAGAAGTAATTGCTGTAGGACAGGAGCAAGGGAACGAAAACATGCAGCAATTAATGGAAATCCTTGCTTGCCATTACCCCCATTGGCAAGCTGCTTCAGGCAGTGCTGTGCAACAGAGCTGTCAGAAATACACACAAACGTTGGTCCTACTGACCTAAAAGAAGATCATGCATTCAAAGAAGAGCACTGGGCTCTGACTAAAGGGTGGGTAAGACACAATACTGGGCAAAAATATTTCCTTGTGTCTGTAGCTAAACATGAGCCAGTTGTGTGCCCAGGTGGCCAAGAAGGCCAATGGCATCCTGGCCTGCATCAGGAATGGTGTGGTCAGCAGGACCAGGGAAGTCATTCTGCCCCTGTATTCAGCACTGGTCAGGACACACCTTCAGTACTGTGTCCAGTTCTGGGCCCCTCCATTTAAGAAAGATGTTGACTTGCTGGAATGTGTCCAGAGAAGGGCAACAAAGCTGGGGAGGGTTTTGGAGCACAAGCCCTATGAGGAGAGGCTGAGGGAGCTGGGTTTGCTTAGCCTGGAGAAGAGGAGACTCAGGGGAGACCTTCTTGCTCCCTACAACTACCTGAAGGGAGGTTGTAGCCAGGTGGGGATTGGTCTCTTTTTCCAGGCAACCAGTACCAGAACAAGAGGACACAGTGTCAAGCTGTGCCAGGGGAGGTTTAGGCTGGATGTTAGGTAGAGCTTCTTCCTAGAAATAGAAATAGAATAGCTCTTCACAGAAATAGTGATTTGCCATTGGAATGGCTGCCTGGGGAGGTGGTGGAATCACCATCTTCCAGTCACACTGGAAGAGTTTAAGAAGAGACTGGATGAGGCGCTCAGTGCCATGGTTTAGTTGATCAGATGGTGTTGGGTGATAGGCTGGACTTGATGATTTCAAAGGTCTTTTCCAACCTGGTTAATTGTGTATCTGTATCTATTTGATCTCAGGGACACTAAAAAGAAATTAAAACACTCATCAGGAGGCATGTCAAAGGACAGCAGAGCACCATGGTTATGTCTTACAATCCCTGATGGAGTTGCTGTAACAGGCAGGAAAATATCAAGAAACACAGCAAAAGGTCACTCTCCAACACCACAAGCAAGGTCTACGCAGGCTCTGGCAGATACAAGAATCCTTAACTTGGAGTCAGTATCCTTGAAGAAGGTAGAGCCTGTCTGGCTGCAGGGCTGCAGATGGGAGAGCTTCAGGGTCCATTCCTTGGGCAGTCTGGTCCTGTGTGCGTAAAAGGCATGAAAATATCACCAACCGAATGGAGTGGGCACCCTCCTTCACTATGTGCAACATCTGCTCAGTGCTCTACCAGACCCTTGATTCCTTAACTTTGTGTGAGGGTCATTGTAGAAGGTGGAGCATCTCTGGTTGTGAGGCTTGGAATGGGAGTGCACTATGGTCTGCTGCTCTCCCTGCCTGGGCCTGTGGCTGTGAAAGGCAGGACAATATCAAGTGAATGGAGCAGCCACTCTCCATCAGGAGAGCCACAGCTTGCCCTGGGCTCTGTGAGACTCTTGAATCCTCAACTGTGTGATCATGTCCTTGCAGAAGGTTGAGCTGCCTTCTAAAACCTCAGGCAAGCTCTGCTCAGACCTCTTCCAGATTCTAGAAGTTAACTTTATGGCAATGTCCTTGTAGAAGGGGCTGAGTATGAGAGTGCCATGGTCAGGTCCTATCATTCCTGGTGAAAGACAACAAAATAACAACAACCAAATTGGGCAGAAACCATCAGTCACCAGAGTGCTCTCCTGCTGAGGGAATGCTCAGACTCTTGAATCTTCAATGTAATGGCCATGTCCTTGTAGTATGTTCAACATCTCTGACTGTGTGACTGAGGATGGGAGAGCACCGTGGTGGGATCCTGATATTCCTGTTCCTGTGGATGTAAATGTCACCAAGATATCAACAATGAAAGGAGGCACCCCTCTGTATCACTATAGGACCTTTCCAGTCCTCTCCCAGTCTCAGTCCTACCTGTCCTTGACAGCTAGTAATCATCCGTCCCATGGTGATATGGACTACCATGAGCTGCACTTTGTGCCAATGTCCTTGCAGAAGGTAGAGCATGTCTGGCAACGTGGCTGAAGGCAGGAGTATGCCATGACCTGGACTAAGCCATGGCAGGATTGTCCTTGTGCATTCAGGTCCCCATGCTGGGGGTCCCCATTCTGGGCCCCATGCTCTTCAACATCTTTATTGATGATCTGGATGAGGGCGTCGAGTCCATCATCAGTAAATTTGTGGATGACACCAAGCTGGGGGCAGGAGTTGATCTGCTGGAGGGCAGAGAGGCTTTCCAGAGGGACCTCGACAGGCTGGACAGATGGGCAGAATCAAACAGCATGAGATTGAACACATCCAAGTGCCGGGTTCTGCACATTGGCCACAACAACCCCAGGCAGTGTTACAGGCTGGGGTCAGAGTGGCTGGAGAGTAGCCAGGCAGAGAGGGACCTGGGGGTGCTGGTTGATGGTAGGCTGAACATGAGTCTGCAGTGTGCCCAGGCAGCCAGGAGGGCCAACTGCATCGTGGCCTGCATCAGGAACAGTGTGTCCAGCAGGAGCATGGAGGTCATTCTGCCCCTGTACACTGCACTGGTTAGGCCACACCTTGAGTCCTGTGTCCAGTTCTGGGCCCCTTAGTTTAGGAAGGATGTTGACTTGCTGGAACGTGTCCTTAGAAGGGCAACAAAGTTGGTGAGGGGTTTGGAACACAAGGCCTATGAGGAGAGGCTGAGGGAGCTGGGGTTGCTTAGCCTGGAGAAGAGGAGACTGAGGGGTGACCTTCTTGCTGTGTACAACTACCTGAAGGGAGGTTGTAGACAGGCAGAGGTTGGTCTCTTCTCCCAGGCAGCCACCACCAGAACAAGAGGACACAGTCTCAAGCTGTGCCAGGGCAGGTTTAGACTGGACGTTAGGAGGAAGTTCTATACAGAGAGAGTGATTGCCCATTGGAATGGTCTGCCCAGGGAGGTGGTGGAGTCACCATCATTGGAGATGTTCAGGAGGAGACTTGATGGGGTGCTTGGTGCCATGATCTAGTTGTTTGATGGGTTGGACGCGATGATCTTGAAGGTCTCTTCCAACCTGGTTTATTGTCTTGTATTGTATTAGGTTTGGAAGACAAAGGACGAACAGCTGCTCTCTGTCGCAGCATAGGCAGTCACTTCATCCCTGTCCCAGCTCACCACCCCTTCTTCCTGCTCTGATGTCTGCCACCATCTACCCACTTGCTCATCTCCACTCTGGGCAGCCTGCCCTCACACCCCTACCTGGGCCTCTCTCACAAACCCCTTGAGAATGCCCTGCCTCTGCCCAGGTCCAACCTGATGGGGACCCCACCCTTGGCTGCCTGGGGAGCAGGGCTTCAGCTCTTCAGTCTTGTTCAGGGCATTGAGGTGGACAAAGTCCATCATTATGGCATACGGGGAAAGCAGCTGATGTGGAGAGCCCAGTGCCACTCCCATTTGTGTAGGCATACCATCATGACATGGGGCTGCAGTCTCCACCATCCTGTCTCAACTCACCTGCCCTGGACCTCCTTACTTGCTGTCAGGGCCAGGACAGAGCAAAGTGGTGGTGAGAAGCAGGGTGCAGGCAGATAAATCTCAGAATCATGGAATTATTGAGGTTGGAAAGACCCTTAGTATCATTATAGAATTACAGGATCATTATGACTGGAAAAGACCTTGAAGATCATCAATACATCCACCATAGTTTTTCCTAATGTCCAACCTAAAGCACCCCTGGCAACTTGTGGGCATTTCTTTTTGTCCTATCATTTTGAACTGACGGAAGAGACTAACCCTCACTTTGCTCTCACCTCCCTTCAGGGAGATGTAGAGAGCAAGACTGTCTCACTTGAGCCTCCTTTTCTCAGGCTACAACCCCAATTCCATCAGCTGCTCCTTGTAAGATCTGTTCTCCAGACTATTCACCAGGCTTTTTGGTCTTCTTTCCATATACTCCAGCACCCCAATGTCCTTCTTGGGGTGAGGACAGTCTCAAGCTGCTCCATGGGAAGTTTAGGCTTGAGGTGAGGAGAAAGTTCTTCAAAGAGAGAGTCATTAGCCATTGGAATGGGCTGCCCAGGGAGGTGGTGGAGTCACCATCCCTGGAGGTGTTTAGAGGGGACTGGACGTGGCACTTGGTGCCATGGTTTAGTAGTCATAAGGTGTTGGGTGACAGGTTGGACTTGATGATCCAGAAGTGTGACCAGCAGGTCAAGGGAGGTGCTTCTCCCCCTCTACTCAGCTCTGGTGAGACCCCACCTGGAGTACTGCGTCCAGTTCTGGAGCCCATATTACAGGAGAGATGTGGACGTGCTGGAGCGTGTCCAGAGAAGGGCCACGAGGATGATCAGAGGGCTGGAGCACCTCTCCTATGAGGACAGACTGAAGGAGTTGGGGCTGTTCAGTCTGAGAAGAGAAGGCTCCGAGGTGACCTCATTGTGGCCTTCCAGTATCTGAAGGGGGCCTACAGGAAGGCTGGGGAGGGACTTCTCAGGATCTCAGGTAGTGATAGGACTAGGGGGAATGGAATGAAGCTGGAAATGGGGAGATTCAGGCTGGATGTGAGGAAGAAGTTCTTTACCATGAGAGTGGTGAAGCCCTGGAATGGGTTGTCCAGGGAGGTGGTTGAGGCCCAGTCCCTGGAGGTGTTTAAGACCAGGCTGGACGAGGCTCTGGCCAGCGTGATCTAGTGTAGGGTGTCCCTGCCCATGGCAGGGGGGTTGGAACTAGATGATCCTTGTGGTCCCTTCCAACCCTGACTGATTCTATGATTCTATGATTCTATGATTCTATCTTTGAGGTCACTTCCAACAATGCAACAATGCAACTGATGCAACTGATGTCATTTACCTGGACTTGAGCAAAGCATTTGACACTGTCCCGCACCACCTCCTGGTCTCCAGGCTGGTGACACATGGGTTTGATGGATGGACCACTAGATGGATAAAGAACTGGCTTGATGGCCACACCCAAAGAGTGGCTGTCAATGGGTCCATGTCCCAGTGGAGGCCAGTGACAAGCGGAGTCCCTCAAGGATCAGTCCTGGGACCTGTTTTGTTCAACATCTTTGTGGGTGCCATGGACAGTGGCATCGAGTGCACCCTCAGCAAGTTTGCTGATGACACCAAGCTGTGTGGTGCAGCAGTCACGCTGGAGGAAGGGATGCCATCCAGAGGGACCGTGACAGGCTGGAGAGGTGGGCACAAGCCAACCTCATCAGCTTCAACAAGACCAAGTGCAGGGTCCTGCATCTGGGTCGAGGCAATCCCAGGCACAAATCCAGGCTGGGCAGTGACTGGCTGGAGAGCAGCCCTGAGGAGAGAGACTTGGGGGTGCTGGTGGATGAGAAGCTCAACATGAGCTCTCAATGTGCACTTGCAGCCCAGAAAGCCAATCAGATCCTGGGCTGCATCAGGAGAAGTGTGGCCAGCAGGTCAAGGGAGGTGCTTCTCCCCCTCTACTCAGCCCTGGTGAGACCCCACCTGGAGTACTGCATCCAGTTCTGGAGCCCATATTACAGGAGGGATGTGGATGTGCTGGAGCATGTCCAGAAAAAGGCCATGAGGCTGATCAGAGGGCTGGAGCACCTCTCCTATGAGGACAGACTGAAGGAGTTGGGGCTGTTCAGTCTGGAGAAGAGAAGGCTCCGAGGTGACCTCATTGTGGCCTTCCAGTATCTGAAGGGGGCTACAGGAAGGCTGGGGAGGGACTTCTCAGGCTCTCAGGTAGTGATAGGACTAGGGGGAACGGAATGAAGCTGGAAATGGGGAGATTCAGGCTAGATGTGAGGAGGAAGTTCTTCACCATGAGAGTGGTGAAGCCCTGGAATGGGTTATCCAGGGAGGTGGTTGAGGCCCTGTCCCTGGAGGTGTTTAAGACCAGGCTGGACGAGGCTCTGGCCAGCCTGATCTGGTGTGGGGTGTCCCTGCCCATGGCAGGGGGTTGGAACTAGATGATCCTTGTGGTCCCTTCCAACCCTGACTGATTCTATGATTCTATGATTCCAACCTTATTGATTCTATTCTATTCTATTCTATTCTATTCTATTCTATTCTATTCTATTCTATTCTATTCTATTCTATTCTATTCTATTCTATGACTGTACAGATACAGGTATATGCAGCTGCTGAGTAGAGAGTATTCTTATGAACTGTTGTCAGCTATATCAAACTCTGCCGTATGCTTCTGCCCCACGACTCGCCCTTTACCACACAATACTTTAAAATGGATTTATTTATCTACTCTTGGAGTTTTCCAGGTATCCACCTCTTACAGAAAATCATGCAGAGAAACATTCTTCTGAACCAGTTTGGTATGTTTTGGGTTGCTTCCTCAGAAAAGATTTTGCTGCTTCTTAATACTTCTGCTGCACTCCCAGCTAATCCAGCAGCATTTCTACCTGTGGCATCAGCTGTTTGTCTTTACAGTAAAAATGTGTGGCTTGATATGAGGTCATCATTAGAGAAACTCAAAGTATACTTTCCTCTTCTTTCTACCAACACGTTGTTTAAGAGTCAGATGAGTATCTGGAGAGGTTAGAGGACATAAAGTTCTTAGCTACAGGAAAAAATGTCAACATGCCTGTCCTTGACCCAAGGGAAGAACAAGTGTTTAAGGGTGAAGTGGAAAGAAAAATAGAAATGAGGGAACTTGGAGTAATTTTCCTTTTCTCAATGATTTGATGAACTAATTTTCTGTGAAGTGAAAACCTGAGTGATGAGCTTAACTGATAACCTGTGGTTTGGGAGAAGGTGATCCAGTCTGCTCAGAAGGTTGTTTTGTTGCTATTACCTATTTTGCCTCTTTTCTACTTTTTGCTAGTCAGACCAAAGAATCACAGAATCACTCATGTTGGAAAAGATCCTCAGGATTGCCAAGTCCAGCTGATATCCTTACTCTACAAGGTTCACATCCAAACAATCTTTCAATACCTTCAGGGTTGGTGATTCCAACTCTGGGCAGCACATTCCAATGCCTGACCACTCTTTCCCTCAAATTTTTTTCCTAATGTCCAGTCAAGATCTACCCAGTTGCAGCTTGAGGCTGTTCCCTCTTGTTCTATCACTAATTACCTGTGAGAAGAGACCAGCACCAGCATCTTCACAATTCCCTTTCAGGTATTTGTAGACAGCAATGAGGTCTCCCCTCAGCCTCCCCTCTTTCAAACTAACCAGCCCCAGCTCCCTCAGCTGCTCCTCATAAGATTTATTCTCCACGCCCTTCCCCAGCTTTTTGCCCTCCTCTGCACCCACTCCTCTCTACCTCTGCTCTACATCATAGAGCAGTTTTGAAGGAAACATGCAAACTTTGGCAGGCTTTAGGATCCAGCTTCATAAGAAGCATTTCCATACACCGAAAAGTTTAACACAAAGCCGTATTTGTTACTTGGAGTAAGCAGGAGATAACAAGAGATTTGTCTTACCCTGAGTATGATGGTTTATTTAGCTGTTTAGTGTCATGCTTGAATAAATTGATCTCTAGCTACATACATCACAGATAAAATGACAAGCAGTGTGCAGCAATGCTGAAAAGGATAAATATCATTTATTATCTTCATGAGGATCTACGCAAGAGCTAGTTTCACAAATACTCACTTATCAGGATGCTAGATATGATCACGGTCATAAAGCAATTAGTTCAAGCTTGATAATATTTCATGTTGAGACAGAATGGGCAAAGTTCTTTGGTCAGTGCTTTCTTGGAGATGTATACAAACCCAGTTTTCTATACACTCCATATGACACATTAGCCATGGTGAGTCAAAACACTACAACAACCTTAAGTGTATTGAAATGTTGAAAAAGCAGTGCTGCTTTCCCCATGGTTTCCATTTCGGTCATTAACAGATAAAGATCATCAGCTTAAGTAAATCAGTACATCTATGGAAGGCAATAGATTTATTTGTCAGCACACAAATATAGCATCTAAATTCTTTCCGAAGTTTGGGTTTTTTGAGCAGCAGCAGCAGCAGCAGCAACAGAGACCTCGGGGCAAGGAGCTCTCTCCCAGCATGGTGAGCAGCTGGATCTCATGGTCCCACCTCCAGCAATGTTTGCTGCTAAGACAACTTCCCTGGTGATTGCTGGGCTCCAGCTGTGACATCGGGTAAGGTGGCTGCTGTGTCCCTGCCCAGCTGTGCTTCCCCAGCCCATGGTGCCGTGGGGTGAGACCTCTCTGTGTGCAGGACCCTCCGCAGCTGGGGATGGAAGCCCAGCCACCTCTCTGAGCAGGTTTCCCAGCTGGCACAGCTGCTCCACTCTGCTCTCTGACAGTGGAGACCCTCTGCAGTATCCTCCACCAGCATGCTCTATTCCATTGGTTGTCACCCTTGTGGCTGTAGCTGCTCAAGCCAAGGAATTAAATCTAGCAAGCAAACATGGGGAAAGTTTCCTTTGTTCCAAACACTCCCAATATTGAGAGTCCTGGGACTTCACAGAATCACAGAATGTTAGGGGTTGAAATGGACTTTGAAGATCATCTAGCCCAACCCACAGACAGAAAAGGGTTCTAGGAAGGGAGCTGACAGGTCTCATTGACAGGGCTTTAAACCAGATTTGAAGGGGGAAAGGGCTGAAACCAGTCCCCCCTGACAGGAGTCTGAGGGTGGTAAGCTGGAGTCAGGGGTGAAACCAGCAGCCCAGCTGAAGTGCATGTACACTAATGCATTCAGCATGGGTAACAAACAAGAGGCGCTGGAAGCCTTGTTACAGCAGGAAATTCTATTCTATTCTATTCTATTCTATTCTATTCTATTCTATTCTATTCTATTCTATTCTATTCTATTCTATTCTATTCTATTCTATTCTATTCTATTCTATTCTATTCGCCATCACAGAAGTGTGGTGGGATGACTCACATGACTGGAGCACTGTAATTGATGGCTACAGGCTCTTCAGGAGGGACAGGCAAGAGAGAAGGGGTAGAGGGATGGTCCTGCACATCAGGGAGACTCTAGACACCATGGAACTAGAGATTAAGGGTGATCAGGTCGAGTGCCTGGGGGTGAGAATTAGAGGGAAGGCCAACACGGCAGACATCCTGGTTGGAGTCTGTTGTAGACCACCCAACCAGGAGGAAGAGGTTGATGAATTATTTTATAGTCAGCTAGAGGATGTCTCAAGACCACCAGACCTTGTTCTTATGGGCAACATTAACCTGCCTGATATCTGCTGGGAACTCAACACAGTAGACAGGAGGCAGTCTAGAAGGTTCTTAGAGTGTATGGAGGCTGGTTTCTTACTCAAGCTGCTGAGTGAGCCTACCAGGGCTAAGGCTTTGCTTGACCTTCTTTTCACAAACAGAGAAGGGCTGTTGGGAGATGTGTGGTGGTTGGAGGCTGTCTGGGGTCCAGTGACTATGAGATAATTGAGTTTTTAGTTTGCAGTCAAGCTAAGAGGGACAGCAACAAAACCTCCACTCTGGACTGCCAGAGGGCAGACTTCAGACTGCTTAAGGAAGGAACTCAGAAGGTACCTTGGGAAACAGCCCTTAAAAACAAAGGGTTCCAGGAGAGCTGGACCTACTTCAAGGAAGAACTCTTGAAGGTGCAGGAAGAGGCTGTGTCAATGTGCCGGAAAATGAGCCGCCGGGGCAGACAGCCAGCCTGGATGGGCAATGAACTTCTGAAGGAATTAAGGGGAAAAAAAGAGGGTGTATCATCTTTGGAATGAAGGTGAGGTTACCCACAGAATGTTTAAGGATATTGCTAAGTCATGTAGGAAAAGAATTGGAGAGGCAAAAGCTCATTTAGAGCTTAGACTGGCCTCTGCTGTGAAGGATAAAAAAAAATCCTTCTATAAATATATTAGTAGCAAGAGAAGGAGCAAGGACAAGCTCCACTCTTGAGTGGAAATGGAGGCGAATATTGCAACTAAAGATGAGTAAAAGACAGAGGTACTTAACACATACTTTGCCTCAAATTTTAATAGCAGGATAGGTTGTCTTCCAGACAACTGGCCTCCTGAGTTGGCAGGTGGAGTCATGGAGCAGTATAGTTCCCCTGTGATCCAAGAGGAAGCAGTTAGAAGCCTGCTCAGCAACCTGAGACCCTTGCAAGTCCATGGGACCAGATAGGATCCATCCTAAGGTGCTGAGAGAGCTGGCAGATGAGCTGGCCAAGCCACTCTCCATCATTTTTCAGCAGTCCTGGCTCACTGAAGAGGTCCCGGAAGACTGGAAGCTGCCAACGTGATGCCCATCCACAAGAAGAGCTAGAAAGAGGAACCAGGAAATTCCAGACCTGTCAGCCTGACCTCAATGTCAGGCAACATTAGGGAACAGGTCATCTTGAGTGCAATCACACAGCACTTACAGAATAGCCAAGGGATCAGGCCCAGCCTCATTTAGGAAGGGCAGGTCCTGCCTGACCAACCTGATCTCCTTCTATGATCAGGTGACTGCCTGGTGGATGTGGGGCAGGCTGTGGATGTGGTCTACCTGGACTTCAGCAAGGCCTTTACAATAATACAATACACCAGGTTGAAAGAGACCTTCAAGATCATCGTGTCCAACCCATCAACCAATCCAAACCACCTAAACAACCATCCCCCACAGCAAACTCCTGGCCAAGCTGGCAGCCTGTGGCTTGGACAGCAGCACTCTGCTGGGTTAGGAAATGGCTGGAGGGCCGAGCCCAGAAAGTGGTGGTGAACAGTGTCACCTCCATCTGGCAGCCACTCATTAGTGGTGTTCCCCAGGGAGCAGTGCTGGGCCCCATCCTGTTAAATATCTTTATTGATGATCTGGATGAGGGCATTGAGTCCATCATCAGTAAATTTGCAGATGACACCAAGCTGGGGAGGGTAGCAGGGCTCTGCAGAGGGACCTCGACAGGCTGGACAGATGGGCAGAGTCCAAGGGCATGAGATTGAACACATCTACATGCTGGGTTCTACACATTGGTCACAGCAACCCCAGGCAGTGCTACAGGCTGGGGTCAGAGTGGCTGGAGAGTGGCCAGGCAGAGAGGGACCTGGGGTGCTGGTTGATGGGAGGCTGAACATAGAATCATAGAATCATAGAATCAGTCAGGGTTGGAAGGGACCACAAGGATCATCTAGTTCCAACACCCCTGCCATGGGCAGGGACACCCTGCACTAGATCACGCTGGCCAGAGCCTCATCCAGCCTGGTCTTAAACACCTCCAGGGACTGGGCCTCAACCACCTCCCTGGACAACCCATTCCAGGGCTTCACCACTCTCATGGTGAAGAACTTCTTCCTCACATCCAGCCTGAATCTCCCCATTTCCAGCTTCATTCCATTCCCCCTAGTCCTATCACTACCTGAGATCCTGAGAAGTCCCTCCCCAGCCTTCCTGTAGGCCCCCTTCAGATACTGGAAGGCCACAATGAGGTCACCTGGGAGCCTTCTCTTCTCCAGACTGAACAGCCCCAACTCCTTCAGTCTGTCCTCATAGGAGAGGTGCTCCAGCCCTCTGATCATCCTCGTGGCCCTTCTCTGGACACGCTCCAGCACGTCCACATCTCTCCTGTAATATGGGCTCCAGAACTGGACGCAGTACTCCAGGTGGGGTCTCACCAGGGCTGAGTAGAGGGGGAGAAGCACCTCCCTTGACCTGCTGGTCACACTTCTCCTGATGCAGCCCAGGATCTGATTGGCTTTCCGGGCTGCAAGCGCACATTGAGAGCTCATGTCGAGCTTCTCATCCACCAGCAGCCCCAAGTCTCTCTCCTCAGGGCTGCTCTCCAGCCAGTCACTGCCCAGCCTGGATTTGTGCCTGGGATTGCCTCGACCCAGATGCAGGACCCTGCACTTGGTCTTGTTGAAGCTCATGAGGTTGGCTTGTGCCCACCTCTCCAGCCTGTCACGGTCCCTCTGGATGGCATCCCTTCCCTCCAGGGTGTCCACTGCACCACACAGCTTGGTGTCATCAGCAAACTTGCTGAGGGTGCACTCAATGCCACTGTCCATGGCACCCACAAAGATGTTGAACAAGACAGGTCCCAGGACTGATCCCTGAGGGACTCCGCTTGTCACTGGCCTCCACTGGGACATGGACCCGTTGACAGCCACTCTTTGGGTGCGGCCATCAAGCCAGTTCTTTATCCATCTAGTGGTCCATCCATCAAACCCATGTGTCGCCAGCTTGGAGACCAGGAGGTGGTGTGGGACAGTGTCAAAGGCTTTGCTCAAGTCCAGGTAAACGACATCAGTTGCTCGCCCCTCATCTATTAATGCTGTCACCTGCTCATAGAAGGCCACCAGGTTTGTCAGGCAGGATTTGCCCTTGGCAAAGCCATGCTGACTATTCCCAATCACCTCTTCACTATTCTTCTGAGTCAGTAGTGCCTCCAGGAGGATCTGCTCCATGATCTTTCCGGGCACAGAGGTGAGACTGACTGGCCTGGAGTTCCCCGGTTCCTCCTTCTTGCCCTTTTTGAAAATGGGAGTAATGTTTCCCCTTTTCCAGTCTGTGGGGACTTCCCCAGTCTGCCATGACTGCTGGAATATAATAGAGAGGGGCTTGGCAACGTCATCTGCCAGTTCTCTCAGCACCCGTGGGTGTATCCCGTCGGGTCCCATGGACTTGAACACTTTCAGGTTCTTCAGGTGATCACGAACCTGAGCTTCACTTATGATGGGCAGTTCTTCCTCCCCATCCCTGGCATCGTCTGCCATGACACCAGGAGTGTGGCTGGAGGCCCTTGCAGTGAAGACTGAGGTAAAGAAGTGATTGAGTACCTCAGCCTTTTCCACATCACTAGTGACTAATTCACCACTTTCCTTTCTGAGGGAAACATGAGCCTGCAGTGTGCCCAGGCAGCCAAGAGGGCCAATGGCATCCTGGCCTGTATCAGGAACAGTGTGGCCAGGAGGAGCAAGGAGGTAATTCTGCCCTGTACTCAGCACTGGTTAAGCCACACCTTGAGTCCTGTGTCCAGTTCTGGGACCCTCAGTTTAAGAAAGATATTGAGTTGCTGGAACGTGTCCAGAGAAGGGCAACAAAGCTGGGGAGGGGTTTGGAGCTCAAGCCCTATGAGGAGAGGCTGAGGGAGCTGGGGTTGCTTAGCCTGGAGAAGAGGAGACTCAGGGGAGACCTTCTTGCTCTGTACAACTACCTGAAGGGAGGTTGTAGCCCAGTGGAGGTTGGTCTCTTCTCTCATGCAACCAGCACCAGAACAAGAGGACACAGTCTCAAGCTGTGCCAGGGGAGGTTTAGGCTGGAGGTGAGGAGAAAGTTCTTCACAGAAATAGTGATTGCTCATTAGAATGGGTTGCCCGTGGAGGTAGTGGAGTTACCATCACTGGAGGTGTTTAAGAAGAGACTGGATGAGGCACTTGTTGCCATGGATTAGTCGATTAGATGGTGTTGGGTGAATGGTTGGACTTTATGGTCTTCAAGGTCTTTTCCAACCTGGTTAATTCAATTCCATTCCATTCCATTCCATTCCATTCCATTCCATTCCATTCCATTCCATTCCATTCCATTCCATTCCATTCCATTCCATTCTATTCTATTCTATTCTATTCTATTCCCCCTGCCAGAGCAGGACTTGCCTTCCCTGCTTCATTAGATGGTACATTGCTTGTAGTGTGGCCTTTGCATGATTTTAAAGGCATAGCCTAAAACTACCACACTGTCCTCATTTACCTGATATACGGGTTGGACTAGATGATGTCCAGAAGACCCTCCCAACCCCTACCACGCTGTGGTTAACACCAGCTCAGACAGGCTCATTGGTCTGGACCAAATATTGGACCATCTGATGAAATTACAGCCAGCTCCTTGGCTTCTGGTCTGGAAAGTGTAGGATGGGCAGCACTTTCCTAGCGGGAAACATCAGTACAAATGAGCAGACTTTTGTAGTGTGTTGCTTATAACATACTGCATGCATGCCTGTGGCCTCTGCTTTAGCGACTTTGGAAGCACACAGAGGACCAGGAGTGGAAAAAGTCAAACTTACTCCTACCCTGACTGAAAGATGGAAAAAACCTCAGCTTCACCAGTATTAAAACCATCTGGACTTATTGAGGATATATGGCAAAAGCAGGTTCATCACTGTGGGTGCCACCAAAAAAGGGTGTAATAAGAAGGGTTGCATTGTTCTGACACAGCTTGGTTTACAGTATCACAGTATCACTAAGGTTGGAAGAGACCTCAAAGATCATCAAGTCCAACTTGTCACCACAGACTTATGACTAGACCATGGCACCAAGTGCCACGTCCAATCCCCTCTTGAACACCTCCAGGGATGGGGACTCCACCACCTCCCTGGGCAGCACATTCCAATGGTGAACGACTCTCTGAAGAACTTTCTCCTCACCTCGAACCTAAACTTCCCCTGGTGCAGCTTGAGACTGTGTCCCCTTGTTCTGGTGCTGGTTGGTAGAGAGAAGAGACCAGCCCCTTCCTGGCCACAGCCACCCTTCAGGTAGTTCTAGAGATCAATGAGGTCTCCCCTGAGCCTCCTCCTCTCCAAGCTAAAAAACCCCAGCTCCCTCAGCCTCTCCTCATAGGGCTTGTGCTCAAGGCCTCTCACCAGCCTTGTTGCCCTTCTCTGGACACATTCAGGCATCTCGATGTCCTTCCTAAACTGAGGGGCCCAGAACTGGACACAGGACTCAAGGTGTGGCCTAACCAGTGCTGAGTACAGGGGCAAAATGACCTCCTTGCTCCTGCTGGTCACACTGTTCCTGATACAGGCTAGGATGCCATTGGCCTTCTTGGCCACCTGGGCACACTGCTGGCTCATGTTTAGGTGGCTGTCAATCAGGACCCCCACATCCCTCTCTGTTTGGCAGCTCTCCATCCACTCTGACCCCAGCCTGTAGCTCTGCATGGGGTTGCTGTGGCCAAAGTGCAGCACCCGGCACTTGGATTTGTCGAATGCCATCCCATTGGACTCTGCCCTTCTGTCCAGTTGGTTGAGGTCCCTCTGCAGAGCCCTTCTGCCCTCTAACTGACCAACATCTGCTCCCAACTTGGTGTCATCTGCAAATTTGCTGATGACTGACTCAATCCCCTCATTCAGATCATCAGTGAAGATGTTAAAGAGGATGGAGCCCAGCACTGATCCCTGGGGGACACCACTAGTGACTGGCCTCCAGCTGGATGTGGTGCCATTCACCACCACTCTCTGGGCTCGGCCCTCCAGCCAGTTCCTAACCCAGCGCAGAGTGCTGGTATCCAAGCCATGAGCTGCCAGCTTGGCCAGCAGTTTACTGTGGGGGACAGTGTCAAAGGCCTTGCTGAAGTCCAGGTAGACCACATCCACAGGCCTCCCCACATCCACCAGGTGGGTCACCTGATCATAGAAGGAGATCAGGTTGGAGAGGCAGGACCTGCCCTTCCTAAATTCATGTTGGCTGGACCTGAGCCCTCGGCCATCATTCAGGTGCGCTGTTATTGCCTCGAGGATAATCTGCTCCATCATTTTCCCTGGCACTGAGGTTAGGCTGACTAGCCTGTAGTTTACAGGTTCATCCATCCAAACCTTCTTGTGGATGGGGGTCTCATTGGCCAGTTTCCAGTCTTCTGGGACCTCTGTGGTGAGCCAGGACTGGAGGAAAATGATGGAGAGTGGCTTGGCCAGCTCATCTGCCAGCCAGATTTGGAAGACCTGAAACTGGTAAAAGCTTTTCATGAAGTCAGACAGCAGCTACTAGCAGAGGAGCTGTCACAAAGCTCAAGAACCTACTACATCGAAATACAAAGTGTGTGTGTGACACGTCTTTACACAGATAAGGCAGAGAGAAGGTAAAAGTACGGAGGGAACACTTGTAGATAGTCTAATGCTGATGAGCCAAATTTCCTTTTTATAGAGAGCTCACTACTACCTAGTGATTAGAACAAAATGCTGGGTGTAAAAAAAGGAGTAAGTGAGACAGGCAGACACCAAGGAAAAAAAATAAAGGAAGAGAATTTGTCAGAGTACACAAACAAGACCTCTGATACTGCAGGTATGACAGACATGCAGGAGGGAACCAAAAGCCTAATATTAAAAAATTGGAAGTGTGTTATAGGTAGGAAACAACAAAAGACACACTTCAGAAGTAAAAAAGCAAGCAAACAAACAAACAAAAAAAGTATGCAAGAAATTGAATGCATTTTGTCACTTTCTAAGGGTCTAGAATACCAGGAGGAGAAGCAAGATAACAGGTGCTGAGGAAGTGGTTTGTAGGTGGTTTGTAATTAGAGGAGAAGAATAAATTTAGATGGGATGTTAGGAAAAAGTTTTTCAAAATGAGTGTGGTTGAGCCCTGGAACAGGTTGCCTAGAATGGTAATTGAGGCCCCAACACTGGAGATATTCAAGGTGTATCAGTTCTATGTGACCTAAATCTATGGTTAAAACCACATGGTGGAAGTTCTTGGTATCTTTAAGCAACAGAACATTAAAAAAGCAGCCATTGTTAAAGAATGAGTTGAACAAGATGGCTTCATGGCCATACAAGCACTGCAAGGGCAGGAGTACATCCTGTTGAAGGAGACATTAAAGATGTTCAAGGGAGCAGAGAATAGTCCATCAGTACAGAAAGCATAGCTAAGTGAATAAACTGATGAATTGTGATCACAATTTCCTTTCACCTGTGCTAGGTCTGAAAGGGAAACACTTCTCACTACCTACCGGGGGAGCATTTTAAAATAGGTAGATGGATTTTGTATCAGTGATTTATATATCAGCAGGATTATGGCTTGTGCCTTAGTGGGAAAAAAGAGCTCGTGTTGCTTGGGGTTGTGTCAAACATCTTGCTGCTGAGATGCGTCTCAGGAAAGCCTACCCCTTTTCTGTGGTTAGATAGTAGGGGCATGGAGCTCCAGGCTGCTCAAGGGATGTTTGCTACCTTTCTCTCACTCCATCCATGCCTTTGGGTACTCAGTCCCCTGCAACAGAGACCAAATCCCACGCCTTCTGCACCTCTGTCCTAAGTTATGCCCACTGCATGTTGTTCACTGTCAACATCCCATCTCCTCCCCACCTTCTGTCCACTCTTCTTTCACATGATTGTCCTTCTTCTCTTTCCTCCCCACTCATATGTCTCACTAGATTGCCATCTGCATTAACATCCACTTTCCTTTTTAGACAACTACACTCTCCAAAGCACATATATTTCTCTTCCATAGGGGCATGTGAAAAAAAGCACAGGCAGTTCCTGTCCCACTTTTTCTTTTCTGGTTCCAGGTAAACAAGGCAGCCAATTTAATGTTTTCTGTATTGCATGGATTTTTTTTCAGAGACCTGCTAGAAGAGCCACAAGGATGATCATTCCTTCACCACTGCAAGGAGCAGACCGAAACAGTTACTGGTTTTAGTCCTTCTGCTCTGCTGGTCAGAATACAAGAACACTGAAAAGGCAAAATTCTCCCCAATTATGTCTGTAAAGTAGCTCATTGCCTGGCTCAGACCATCTTCTCTGCTTTAGATGTTCATAATTACCATTTACCAGCTAAAAGTAATCAAGTATGCAATATTATGGGTTTATCCTTTATTTTCATTGCATTCTTTAAAACATTTTTAGTTAGAAGAATATATTTTAATGTCTCTTTCAACGGAGATCCTAGAAACAGAAGTGATTATTTTAATTACTTTTGTACTGAGAAACAGTGGATTAAACGGGGTTGCAGATATTTATCCACCCCATCCCTCTGAGACCAGCTGTGCTTTTAAAATTTCTCCTTTATTAAAGACCCAAACCTGCCTGAAATAGAGTAGTAAAATACTACATAAACGTACCAGGGATGTAGCCCTAGCCCACGGCCAGGGCATTTCATGGTACACGGGCCTTTGTTGTAGGCTCCGGATGGTGATTCATAACATAGTTGGTAAATAACTGATTCTACAACAGTCCTCCCATTTGTCCTTGGGCCAGTCACTGAAGGTGTTGTCATTAAATGTGAAATGATTCAAATTCACTTCAATTATTTGAAAAAAAACTTAATCACTTGTCTCTGTGATTCATTTCCCTGTTTTCTCCTTTTACCTTGTGCACTTAAGGCTTGTCATGACAGGTGCTGTCTCTTGCTATATGTTTGTAGAATATGAAGGATAATGGGAAATTGCCTGGGTGGGACTCATGACATATTGCTAAACTAGAATGAACGAATGAGTTTTAGTAATTATAGTAGATGGTAGAGTACACCCAATTTTCATGTATTGTCTGAAGAACTATATTTGTTATTGAAAGCAGATCTCACTTTCTAAGCTGCTTTTCTGATATTTCTCTTTCCAACACTATTTGGCTTAGAGTCTTCTTTAGATATTTACTTATTGAGCTCGGGTCTGTGTCTTCACTCTTTATTCTCTCTATCTAGCATCTAGACTGTATTTCCGTTCTCTCTCTTGCATGCTCATTCTAACCATGCACAAAGTCTTCGGGAGAGTTCTCTTGAAACATGGTCTGAATTCGGTGGAAGGCTGATTCCTCTTGATCTGTGGGTTAGATATACAGAAGCAAGCACAAGCCCTGTAATACACCTCAGAAGCCTGTGCAGCCCCAAGGCCCTGGCTGTGCTATGTGTTGCATCAACATCTCCATCACCCCATGCTCTTCAACATCTTTATTGATGATCTGGATGAGGACATCGAGTCCATCATCAGTAAATTTGTGGACGACACCAAGCTGGGGGGAGGAGTTGATCTGCTGGAGGGAAGAGAGGCTTTGCAGAGGGACCTCAACAGGCTGGACAGATGGGCAGAATCCAACAGCATGAGATTGAACACATCCAAGTGCCGGGTTCTGCACATTGGCCACAACAACCCCAGGCAGCGCTACAGGCTGGGGTCAGAGTGGCTGGAGAGCAGCCAGGCAGAGAGGGACCTGGGGGTGCTGGTTGATGGTAGGCTGAACATGAGTCTGCAGTGTGCCCAGGCAGCCAAGAGGGCCAACTGCATCCTGGCCTGCATCAGGAAGAGTGTGGCCAGCAGGAGCTGGGAGGTCATTGTGCCCCTGTACTCTGCTTTGGTTAGGCCGCACCTTGAGTCCTGTGTCCAGTTCTGGGCCCCTTAGTTTAAGAAGGACATCGAGACACTTGAACGTGTCCAGACAAGGGCAACAAGGCTGGTGAGAGGCCTTGAGCACAAGCCCTATGAGGAGAGGCTGAGGGAGCTGGGGCTGTTTAGCCTGGAGAAGAGGAGGCTCAGGGGCGACCTCATTGCTCTCTACAACTACCTGAAAGGTGGTTGTAGCCAGGAAGGGGTTGGCCTCTTCTCCCTAGCAACCAGCACCAGAACAAGGGGACACAGTCTCAAGCTGCACCAGGGGAAGTTTAGGCTGGAGGTGAGGAGAAAGTTCTTCACCGAGAGAGGGATTCGTCATTGGAATGGGCTGCCCGGGAGGTGGTTGAGTCTCCGTCCCTGGAGGCGTTCAGGAGGGGACTGGATGTGGCACTTGGTGCCATGGTCTAGTTGTGAGGTTTGTGGTTACAGGTTGGACTCGATGATCTTCGAGGTCTCTTCCAACCTTGGTAATACTAATACTAATACTAATACCCATCTCTGTCAGAAATGCAGGGGCCTGGCTGGGTGGATGGCAAGCAGGACACATAAATTCAAGTTGGACACATAGATTCAGGTTGGAAAAGACCCTGGAGATCATCAGATTCAACCATTAACCCTTCTCTACCAGGTTCATGACAAAAACATATTGCTGAGAGACACATCTAATTGCCCTTTTTAACATATCCAGGGACTGTGACTCAACCACCTTCCTGGGCAGCCTGTTCTAATGCTTCACCACTTTTTCCAGTGAAATTTTTTTCCTAATGTCGAGCCTAAACCCACTTAGTGCAGCTCAAAGCTGTTCCCTCATGTTCTGCTATCTGTCAGAAAAGACAGGTACAACTTTGCAGCAGTGAAGGCCTGGGTTCCATCAGCAGGAGTACAATCAGAAGATTAGAGATGTGATTACGGCATTTGTCACTTATTAGGCCATACCTTGGAAAACTGTTTTGTTTCTTTTGGTTCAAGAGAGAAAGGCCACCAGATTCAATGCAAGACCACCAAGATGATGAATGTACTGGAGAACCTGATGTATGAAGACAGTTTGGAGGAACTGGGTTTTCTCAGCATGGTGAAAAGGCTGGCTCAGGTGATTCTAATCAGTCTTCCAATAAGTTATAGGTGGTTATGGAGAATAAGTTATTCTCATTCCACAAGGATGCGTGGTGCTGAGACTTGAGGCAGCAGGCACAAGTCGGTGGAGGTAAAATTCATATTGAGACTACTCTAACAGCAGATATTTTACTCAGCAAAGTGCTGGAATCTCATCTGATAGATGTATTGAAATCTTGACTTGATGTGACAGTGGGTAACCTAACCCAGGGTCCTGCTTTCAGAACACTTTTCTTGAAGGCATTTGTGATATCCAGCATGGATACCACATCCAGCAGACATGGTCCAACAATCTTGTTTCTTCCTCAGAATCACAGAATCTCAGAATGTTATGGGTTGGAAGGGAAATCCAGAGATCATTGATTCCAATCATTCTGCCAAAGCAGGATCACATTAGGGCAGGCTACACAGGAATGCACCCTGGCAGGACTTGAAAGTCTCCAGAGAAGGAGACTCTGTAATCTCTTTGGCAGCCTGCTCCAGGGTTCCATCACCCTCCCAGTAAAGAAGTGTCTCCAAGCTGGCGACACATGGGTTTGATGGATGGACCACTAGATGGATAAAGAACTGGCTTGATGGCTGCACCCAAAGAGTGGCTGTCAATGGGTCCATGTCCCAGTGGAGGCCAGTGACAAGCGGAGTCCCTCAGGGATCAGTCCTGGGACCTGTCTTGTTCAACATCTTTGTGGGTGCCATGGACAGTGGCATCGAGTGCACCCTCAGCAAGTTTGCTGATGACACCAAGCTGTGTGGTGCAGCAGACACGCTGGAGGGAAGGGATGCCATCCAGAGGGACCTTGAGAGGCTGGAGAGGTGGGCACAAACCAACCTCATGAGCTTCAACAAGACCAAGGGCAGGGTCCTGCATCTGGGTCAAGGCAATCCCAGGCACAAATCCAGGCTGGGCAGGGACTGGCTGGAGAGCAGCCCTGAGGAGAGAGACTTGGGGCTGCTGGTGGATGAGAAGCTCAACATGAGCTCTCAATGTGCGCTTGCAGCCCGGAAAGCCAATCAGCTCCTGGGCTGCATCAGGAGAAGTGTGACCAGCAGGTCAAGGGAGGTGCTTCTCCCCCTCTACTCAGCCCTGGTGAGACCCCACCTGTAGTACTGTGTCCAGTTCTGGAGCCCCTATTACAGGAGGGATGTGGACGTGCTGGAGCGTGTCCAGAGAAGGGCCACGAGGATGATCAGAGGGCTGGAGCACCTCTCCTATGAGGACAGACTGAAGGAGTTGGGGCTGTTCAGTCTGGAGAAGAGAAGGCTCCCAGGTGACCTCATTGTGGCCTTCCAGTATCTGAAGGGGGCCTACAGGAAGGCTGGGGAGGGACTTCTCAGGATCTCAGGTAGTGATAGGACTAGGGGGAATGGAATGAAGCTGGAAATGGGGAGATTCAGGCTGGATGTGAGGAAGAAGTTCTTCCCCATGAGAGTGGTGAAGGCCTGGAATGGGTTATCCAGGGAGGTGGTTGAGGCCCCGTCCCTGGAGGTATTTAAGACCAGGCTGGACGAGGCTCTGGCCAGCGTGATCTAGTGTGAGGTGTCCCTGCCCATGGCAGGGGTGTTGGAACTAGATGATCCTTGTGGTCCCTTCCAACCCTGACTGATTCTATGATTCTATGATTCTATGATTATGTTGAGGTGGAACCTCCTGTATTCTAGCTGGATGTTAGGAAGAAGTTCTTCATAGAAAGAATTGTTGGACATTGCAATGGGCTGCCCAAGGAGGTGGTGGAGTCAGTATCACTGGATGGGGTGCTTGGTGCCATGGTTTAGTTGATTAGATATTATTGTATGATAGGTTGGACTTGATGATCTCAAAGGTCTCTTCCAACCTGGTCTGGTCTGGTCTGGTCTGGTCTATTCTATTCTATTCTATTCTATTCTATTCTATTCTATTCTATTCTATTCTATTCCATTCCATTCCATTCCATTCCATTCCATTCCATTCCATTCCATTCCATTCCATTCCATTCCATTCCATTCTATTCTTTCTTGTCCCATCACTGGACACCAGTGAAAAGAGACTGGCACTTTTGTCTTGACATCCATCCCTCAGGTATTTATAGAGGTTGATCAGATCTCCTCTCAGCCTTCTTTTTGCAAGAATAAACAGTCTCAGTTCTCTTAGTTTTTCTACATAGGAGAGATGTTCAAGTCCCACAGTCATCCTTGCAGCTCTCCATTGGACTCTCTCCAGCAGATCCCTGTCTCTCTTGAACTGGGAAACCCAAAACTAGACACAGTATTGCAGATGTGGTGTCACCAGGGTAGAGTAAAGGGGGAGGAGCACTTCCCTAAACCAGCTCCATCCATTCATCTCTCCACGCAAGTCAAAAGTAGGATGCGTGTTAGAAAGTGGGGTACAATAAGAAAGCTTCTTGCTCCATGAATGACAATATGGAGCATGGATGCAAGCTCTTCCTCTGAAGGAATAAGTACGTGTCCAAGACGGTCTGTGTTCTCTACGTTTGAGTTGCTCTCTGACAGAGTAGATCCTGAATGCTTGAATATAGAAAAAATATTTGGATCAGCAGCATGCTCTTCATGGTTGTAAGAGCAGATGAAGTTACAAAAAGAAAAAGGGTTTTGTACAACATTAATGAAGCAGATGCTACAGTGACACACTGTCACATCAGGGAAAGAAAATACTGCTGAGAGTTTAAGCACAGGGAAGTTTTGAAGCAGTGGCCGAGTGTGTTATTCTGTTCCACGTCAGATAACACAACATGTCAAGCCTGGATGTCACACCTTTGGGTAGCCTCCTGCATTTCTGACATGGAATCCATTACACCAATCTGAGATACGAACACTTCTTTAAAGCCTTCTCAAGTGCCCAGTTTGTCCTAATGTATGCATATTCCAGGTATTTAGGTTATAGCACCCCAGCATCATCATCCATGACTAATACATTCTTTACACTGAGAAAAGCTTTGCTAAGTACAGGCCTGGATAGCAAAGTGTTCCTGGAGTGAAGACATTTGAAAGACATTTTAATTCGGTGGCACCACGCAGAGGGCATTAATCTTTCTTGTGATATCCTCTATTGCAACAAAGAAAAAAAGAGATTTTTAAATGTGCAAACCTCATTAAATCAATCATCCTTGGGAATTTAGATGCACAGTGTGATAAAGGCAACAACTCTCAATACCTAGAAACAATATTTTCCATATGTTTTTGGATGTTGGGGTTTAGGAAATAAAAAAATAGTGAGGTTTTCATCCTGTTTAAACAAGAAATAAATTAACTTTAAGGTGCTCTACTTTGACATAAGTAACATAAATTAAGCTCACAAGTATTGCAATGGAATGTTCACCTGTGTTGTGCAAACTTTATGGTGCTCTCAGTTCGCAGTCAGAATGGATTTGGAGAGAGTGGTCCAAGACTGATTGGTAAGTGGTGCAGCAATATGATGCTGGGTTCTGCACATTGGCCACAACAACCCCAGGCAGTGCTACAGGCTGGGGTCAGAGTGGCTGGAGAGTGGCCAGGCAGAGAGGGACCTGGGGGTATTGGTTGATGACAGGCTGAACATGAGCCTGCAGTGTGCCCAGGCAGCCAAGAAGGCCAATGGCATTGTGGCCTGCATCAGGAAGAGTGTGGCCAGCAGGAGCAGGGAGGTCATTCTGCCCCTGTACACTGCACTGGTTAGGCCACACCTTGAGTCCTGTGTCCAGTTCTGGGCCCCTCAGTTTAGGAAGGATGTTGTCTTGCTGGAGCGTGTCCAGAGGAGGGCAACAAAGCTGGGGAGGGGTTTGGAACACAAGCCCTATGAGGAAAGGCTGAGGGAGCTGGGGTTGCTTAGCCTGGAGAAGAGGAGACTGAGGGGTGACCTTCTTGCTGTGTACAACTACCTGAAGGGAGGTTGTAGCCAGGCAGAGGTTGGTCTCTTCTCCCAGGCAGCCAGTACCAGAACAAGAGGACACAGTCTCAGGCTGCACCAGGGCAGGTTTAGGCTGGATGTTAGGAAGAAGTTCTACACGGAGAGAGTGATTGCTCATTGGAATCGGCTACCTGTGGAGGTGGTGGAGTCACCTTCACTGGAGGTGTTCAGGAGAAGACTTGATGGGGTGCTTGGCTGCATGGTTTAGTTGTTGGGTGGGTTGGACTGTTTGATGGGTTGGACGCGATGATCTTGGAGGTCTCTTCCAACCTGGTGTATTGTATTGTATTATTGTATTATTGATACAAGTATTTTTTAGACAGCCTCCCATTTATTGAAAATTTAAGCAAGTCTTTGAGCTGCTGTGTTCCTTCTGTTCCTGAGATTTAGCACGGCATCTTTATTTAATAACAAATGCATCTTTTGTATAAATCTTTTAAACTGTTTGCAAACCTGGAATTGGGTTCTTTATTTGGAGAAAGTGGAAGTGTAATAGTATTTGAAAAAGTCAATGATTATGTCATTTTGCATCACAAAGAGATGGCTGACTATGACTAATCCTCAGGCATTTGTCAAGCCTAGGCTTCCCATGGGAGAAGATTTTTACTAAGCACCATAGCCTTTAGAGCAAACTAGGACATTTGATGTATTTCCACATGGATAACAGCATTACATGACATCTAAGTAAACTTACATTATCTATTAATTGACAGCTTAGATCTGCCTGGCTCAAGGGGAAGAGACAACTGTGTGAAGGCTGAGGTAAGGTTAGAGGACAAAATGTCAATTGTCACTGGGTTATATCTCATGAGACAAGTAGCAGTCCAGCTTTGTAACGTGGATTTGGGCTTATATCACGATCCTTTTCTATCCTTTTCTATCCATTCTTTCCTTTTCTATCCATTCTTTCCTTTCCATATATATACATATATATATGTTATATATATATGTGTGTGTGTGTGTGTATATGTATGTGTATATATACACACACACATATATATGTGTATACTTATATACACATATATATATGTATATATATATTATTTTTCAAATAGAAAAGGCCATGAACACTCAACCAAGATGCTATTTTTTAAAATTTGATTTAATTTTGTCTTTTTTTTTAATTAAATTTTAATTGTGGGGCTAATATGATATTGTTTCAGAAGATTTTAAGAGATGCTTAATGTATTTGCATAATTGGGTCCCTTTAGACTATTTTACAGCTATGAACAATTATTCACTGTGTTATAGAATAGAGAAGAGGCTCAGGAAGCTTTGTGTCTCGTCTTTCTGCTGTCTGTTTCTCTCCCTGAAACAAAGCACTTCAGTTACAATGCATGGAAAAAAAAAAAAGAAAAAAAAAAAAAAAAAAAAAAAAAACAAAAACAACCCAAAAACAACCAAAACAAACCACCAAAACCTTGTAAACTGTTTACATGCAATTTAAAATGCCTTATCTAGGACTGGTGAACTACTGTGTAGATATTTTTTTGGAGTAAACTTGACCATTTTAGGCAATGCCTCCATATGAAGTTAAAAGATAAACTTTGTGTAACTTTTATCTTCATCACCTTCTGCATTTGTTTATCAAGGACTGTCTTAAGGGAGTAGCTGGTGTCAGAGCATGAAATACAGTCTTCTTACAGTCTTTGTGCTGTCTTAAAGATGACAAACAAAAGGAATTGGAAGAGAAGATAAAACAAAAATACCCAGGGCACTAAAATTCCTTTTTAAAAATAAAATAAAATAAATCCCTCCTCGACCTCCCTCAGTCTTTGTCTCTTTCACCTGTGATTGAAAGTGAAACCTCTTCACCCCTGTTCTCACAGGGCCATGAGCTCACACATGCTGGAATGGGAAAGAGCAGAGGTTCTCAAATTTTGATCTGGGGCAATGTCTCCAGGTCATCTCTGTCCTGGCTACCTCCCAAGGCCATGCAAACCCCTGGCAAGGAGCCCTAGGCTATTTAGACTATCTTCCACACTGCATGAGCAAACACAGCATTCATCATCCTTCATCATCCTTCATCTAGCATAAGAAGGTGCATTGTCTGTTTGATCACAACGACTGGACACTGCTCAGATAGTACAAACAAATGCAGGTCAGAAAAAAAACATTTACTGAGAAATTTGTTGCTAAAGCCTGGTGATACCAGTGTACTTTTCTTTCTTCAGGTCCAATAGCAAAGATGATTTGTGAAGGAAAGGCTGAGAGGGAATCTTATCAACATCTGTAAACATCTGAAGGGTAGGTGTCAGGATGAGGGCACCAGTCTCTTTTTGGTGGTGCTCAGTAATAAGACAAAGAACAACAGGTACAAGCCTGACCTGCATCAGGAACACTGTGTCCAGCAGGAGCAGGGAGCTCATTCTGCCCCTGTACACTGCACTGGTTAGGCCACACCTTGAGTCCTGTGTCCAGTTCTGGGCCCCTCTGTTTAGGAAGGATGTTGTCTTGCTGGAGCGTGTCCAGAGAAGGGCAACAAAGCTGGTGAGGGGTTTGGAACACAAGCCCTATGAGGAGAGGCTGAGGGAGCTGGGGTTGCTTAGCCTGGAGAAGAGGAGACTGAGGGGTGACCTTCTTGCTCTCTACAACTACCTGAAGGGAGGTTGTAGCCAGGCAGAGGTTGGCCTCTTCTCCCAGGCAGCCAGTACCAGAACAAGAGGACACAGTCTCAGGCTGCACCAGGGCAGGTTTAGGCTGGATGTTCGGAAGAAGTTCTACACGGAGAGAGTGATTGCCCATTGGAATCGGCTGCCTGGGGAGGTGGTGGAGTCACCTTCATTGGAGGTGTTCAGGAGAAGACTTGATGGGGTGCTTGGCTGCATGGTTTAGTTGTTTAGGTGGGTTGAATTGGTTGATGGGTTGGACGCGATGATCTTGAAGGTCTCTTCCAACCTGGTGTATTGTATTGTATTGTATTGTATTGTATTGTATTGTATTGTATTGTATTGTATTGTATTATTGTAAGCTAGAACACAGGAGGTTCCTCCTCAACACAAAATGACAGTTCTTTAAGCTGAAGGTGACAGAGCCCTGGAACAGGCTGCCAGAGAGGTTGGGAAGTCTCCTTCTCTGGAGTCTTTAAAAATCTGCCTGAATGTGTTCCTGTGTGGCCTGCCCTAGGTGTTCCTGCTTTGGAAGGGGAATTTGACTCAATGATCTCTAGAGGTCACTCCCAATCCCTACCATTCTGTGACTCTGTGATTCTGTGATGATGAAGCCCTCTGAGAAGCTGTTAAGCCCTTCTGCAGGTGCAGGGATGGGGAGGGTGAGACTGTGAACATGAGCAGTATCTATGGAAGATCTGAAGTGTTACAGTTCAAGCCCAAACTCACCTTCTGGTTAATGACTTGTGGGCTTATGCCTTTGGGTCTTCACAAAAACCATACCTAGATCAAGCCTAAGATAATGATTTAGCCCTCCAGTATTCCTAACACTTAAATTTATGATTACTCATTAACTGAAAAGAAATTGTTGTGACTAATTGTATTAAGCTGGAGATACAGATACTTCCTTAAGTTTATTTTATGAAAACTTTTTTTTGAGGAATTAGATCACAAAATTTTAAGATCTTCACCTGGTGGCAGCAAGAATACCAAAAATGGTAAATATTCTAAGCATTTCATAATGCAGTGTACTTACGTTTTGTGACTCAGTTATTAAGTGTTGTTTAGACTGCCTCTGGTGTGAGCTCCATATCAGGTTTGTTACTGGAAGTATTGTAAATATAGTATTTTTTTTCCTCACATGACTTCTTTCACTGTGCATATTGTACAGACTGGGAAACACAGTATGAGAACTGTCTAGGAGTTCCTACTCATTAAGCAAGCCCATATCAAATCAAAAAGGCACAATTTCTGACAATTGTGTCACACTGCAAACCACAGAGAAGTTTCTTAACAGGTAAAGAACAACAGAAAGCAATTAATATAATGTGGAGGCATGATGAAAACAAAGGCTATAGCATTGTTAGTGAGACAAGGGATGAGAAGACTAAGGTAGATGAAAACAAGATATCACATAATAAAATAGCTTTGAACATATCTAATAAATAATTTATTTGTTGCTTACAAGGGCTTTTTTGGATAATGCGTTGGGTGTAAATTAAGTTTTCTGTATGTATTTTGTGACTATTACAGCTTGCACCTTAACTCAGAGTCATAGAATTGTTAGGGTTGGAAGGGACGTCAAGGATCATCCTGTTCCAAGCCCCTGCCATGGGCAGGGACACCTCACACTACATCAGGTTGTTCAGAGCCACATCCAGCCTGGCTTTAAAAACCTCCAGGTATGAGGCTTCCACCACCTCCCTGTGCAACCTGTGCCAGTGTCTCACCACCCTCATGGTGAAAAACTTCTTCCTAACATCCAATCTGAATCTGCCCATTTCTATTTTTGTTTAATTTCCCCTAGCCCTATCATTACCTGACACCCTAAAAAGAAATTCCAATGTTATTCCAATATTATTTATAAGTCTAAAAAGTTGAGAGATTGTGAGCAGGAATCATGCTGTTTAAAGCTGGTTGCCTCCAGGGTTTGAGGAAAACCTCAGGCCACAACCACTCCACAGCTACAGCTCACCTGGTGGGATAAGCCAGCATCACTCCTCAGTTGGTAAAGAAAGAGAAAAAAGGCAAAAGTCCTGTAAATGTTGTTTCTCCCCTAAGAAAGGACTAAGAAGGGGCAGGCTGCAAATTCACCATTCAGACTTAGTAATATGAAGATCCTTTCATTAAATCTTCCATTTGGCCAGAATTTACAGGCGATTCTAAACCTGAATTTCAGCACATGTTAGCTTGGGGCATCTATTCCTTTAACAACTCCACACTGACATGCATGGTTTTGTACCAAGTTGGAATATAATGTCTTGCAGACATGTAGGCAAAACAGGGGATTTTTTAGGATCTGAGAAAGTACAAGTTGTAAACATAGTGCAGTAAAAATGCCTTCTTCTCTGTTTCCCATTGGCTGTCTGTCAATTTGTTTCCTTCCCACACTCTCCCAGCACTTGGTGTATCCTTAAGCCAGAGATCCTGAGATGCACAAGGTCTGGACATTTCACTCAGCTGCTCTCATGCTGCAGCTCAGATGAGGAGAAATACAGAATGCTAATTAGAAAACAAATCTGCTCTGCATTAAGGCACCCAAGCATTTGAGATTTGTCACTCTAGGGGAAACAATAAATCCACTTTGTGACATGTACTGTAGAGGTAACAAAATGCACTTTTTATTTTATTTTTTTTTTTAAGAGAAATGGTGGTTTGGGACACACATTTCTTTCCCTTTAAATCACAAGTTTAATCACACTAACCTTGCAGACAGCCTGCATATGCTACACAACTTACTGCAAATATTCAATATTGACTTTTCCATTTGTCTGTTTCCCATGGGGAAAAAAAAAAGGTGGGGAGTTTGTCCATTCTGCTACCATGTTATCTTCTTCCTTGTAGAAGTAGGAAAGACTTTCTTGAGTTACTAGGTTCAGGTTTTCTCTATAATCTTCCTGGGTAATGCTCTTGTGGGAGCAAATATTATCCCTCATCTGGAAGTTCCCAGGGAAAGTTGCTTGACATGGTCTGAGTGGCAGTAGAGGAGATGTGCACACACTCCCCTTCCTCCTGAGAAATCTCATGGCTTGCTTGAAGGAAGGAAGTTGGGCAGGAAAGTGAAAATCTACCATTTCAGCTGCACCATTCAGCTGGTTGTGGAAGTGTGGACAGACAAACTCCATCTAGCTATCTAGTGATTATTGGCTTACCTGAAAAATCTCAACTCAGCTACACATCAGTACCCGGAGATTTTATCCTTTGAAGAGATTTTAGACAGTGAAAAACAAACAAACAAACAAACAAAAAACCCTAGCAAAAACAAACAAGCAAACAAATACAACCCCAAAACCCCTCAAAGCTCCAGCCTCTTCCTCATATTAGTTATCCATTTGAGGTGGTTTGCTTTTCAGCACACAATTCTTACCAAGACTGGGTGATTAGCTGTGCCTGCACTTTTCTGTAAGAACATTTTTGGTGGGGCCCTCAAGTTCCTTAAGCTCTGCCAAGATACCAGGTTTGGCAAGGTTTATGTTATGAGCATTATCTATCTGAATGCATTATTACTACATTAAGGGTCTTTACACCTCTTGACCATGTTATTTCTGACTTTCTGCTGCTTCTTGATTTAAAATGCTCCTCAAAAAGGGCCTTCTAATATGGAAGTTCTCAAGAGCATGATGGTGCCAGCTTCTACCCTGGCACACTCCTGCTCACCCATCTGCTAATGGGGACTGTAGGAGATTTGTACATCTGTTGAACTATGGCAACAGTTTGCAAAGGCTCTACAAATATTCCTTCTTGCTGTCTCTTGAGTTTGGGTGGCAAAGACTGGGGCAAAATTCAGCCATCAGCCAGCATTTATCCAGGGATGTTTTTTAGGTTTGCAGATGTAGCAGTGTGATAGTAAAGTGATGTGCCTGAAGCAGAGTTAGACTCCACACAGAGACCTTCCACTTAACTCTCTGAATTCATTTACCAGGTTGGACTTGCACTCCAAATCAAGTATTGCATTGATGTGTGTGTGTGTGTTTCTGCTTATCAGCATCACAGAAGTTCACAATCCAGCAAGGCTGGTAATGATTAAAGCAGTCTGAAGCACCACAGCCTGTTTGATAGGCTCTGACACCCAAAGCTAGCGCTGTACTCCTTACTCCTCACGTGCAAACCTTCCCCTTTATGTCTCATTTTCTTCAAGTTAATGGGAAACAAACAAGGAATGCAGGTCAGTGTGGAACATCAAAAGGCCACTGCTCTCCCCAGGGGTGAAGAGAAGAAGGAAAAAACAGAAATCACTTTTATTTTATTTTTTTTTACAGAAGCTTTCAAGAAAAAACAAAAGCTGCAGCTCTATTTTACAAAACACACTTAAACAACCTAACACTGAATTATTCATGCCTGTTCTGAAACACAAGCTTTATAACCCTGAATTAATTGCCCTTGGTGGTGAGTATATCTAGTCTCATTGTAAATACTTTGCCAATTGAAATACAAAAATGTTCTGCACACACAAAAACAATAACAGAAAGAAAGAACGAAAGAAAGAAAGAATGAAAGAAAGAAAGAAAAGAAAGAAAGAAAAGAAAGAAGGAAAGAAGGAAAGAAAGAAAGAAGGAAAGAAAGAAAGAAAGAAAGAAAGAAAGAAGGAAAGAAAGAAAGAAAGAAAGAAAGAAAGAAAGAAAGAAAGAAAGAAAGAAAGAAAGAAAGAAAGAGAGAAAGAAGAAAGAAAGAAAGAAAGAAAGAAAGAAAGAAAGAAAGAAAGAAAGAAAGAAAGAAAGAAAGAAAGAAAGAAAGAAAGAAAGAAAGAAAGAAAGAAAGAAAGAAAGAAAGAAAGAAAGAAAGAAAGAAAGAAAGAAAGAAAGAAAGAAAGAAAGAAAGAAAGAAAGAAAGAAAGAAAGAAAGAAAGAAAGAAAGAAAGAAAGAAAGAAAGAAAGAAAGAAAGAAAGAAAGAAAGAAAGAAGAAAGAAAAGAAAGAAAGAAAGAAAGAAAGAAAGAAAGAAAGAAAGAAAGAAAGAAAGAAAGAAAGAAAGAAAGAAAGAAAGAAAGAAAGAAAGAGAGAAAAGAAAGAAAGAAAGAAAGAAAGAAAGAAAGAGAAAGAAAGAAAGAAAGAAAGAAAGAAAGAAAGAAAGAAAGAAAGAAAGAAAGAAAGAAAGAAAGAAAGAAAGAAAGAAAGAAAGAAAGAGAG